>WNWK01002224.1:0-220586 GCA_009830355.1 Cherax destructor
TGAAAGATAAGTTTTATCATAGATATTTTTTCCTCTATTATTTACTTGAAGTAAACCCCTTACTGGGAGACCTTTACCAGGCTCAAGCGACCTTACTGGGAGACCTTTACCAGGCTCAAGCGACCTTACTGGGAGACCTTTACCAGGCTCAAGCGACCTTACTGGGAGACCTTTACCAGGCTCAAGCGACCTTACTGGGAGACCTTTACCAGGCTCAAGCGACCTTACTGGGAGACCTTTACCAGGCTCAAGCGACCTTACTGGGAGACCTTTACCAGGCTCAAGCGACCTTACTGGGAGACCTTTACCAGGCTCAAGCGACCTTACTGGGAGACCTTTACCAGGCTCAAGCGACCTTACTGGGAGACCTTTACCAGGCTCAAGCGACCTTACTGGGAGACCTTTACCAGGCTCAAGCGACCTTACTGGGAGACCTTTACCAGGCTCAAGCGACCTTACTGGGAGACCTTTACCAGGCTCAAGCGACCTTACTGGGAGACCTTTACCAGGCTCAAGCGACCTTACTGGGAGACCTTTACCAGGCTCAAGCGACCTTACTGGGAGACCTTTACCAGGCTCAAGCGACCTTACTGGGAGACCTTTACCAGGCTCAAGCGACCTTACTGGGAGACCTTTACCAGGCTCAAGCGACCTTACTGGGAGACCTTTACCAGGCTCAAGCGACCTTACTGGGAGACCTTACCAGGCTCAAGCGACCTTACTGGGAGACCTTTACCAGGCTCAAGCGACCTTACTGGGAGACCTTTACCAGGCTCAAGCGACCTTACTGGGAGACCTTTACCAGGCTCAAGCGACCTTACTGGGAGACCTTTACCAGGCTCAAGCGACCTTACTGGGAGACCTTTACCAGGCTCAAGCGACCTTACTGGGAGACCTTTACCAGGCTCAAGCGACCTTACTGGGAGACCTTTACCAGGCTCAAGCGACCTTACTGGGAGACCTTTACCAGGCTCAAGCGACCTTACTGGGAGACCTTTACCAGGCTCAAGCGACCTTACTGGGTGAACTTTACCAGGCTCAAGCGACCTTACTGGGTGAACTTTACCACACTGAAGCGACCTTACTGGGTGAACTTTACCAGACTAAAGCGACCTTACTGGGTGAACTTTACCACGCTGAAGCGACCTTACTGGGTGAACTTTACCAGACTAAAGCGACCTTACTGGGTGAACTTTACCACGCTGAAGCGACCTTACTGGGTGAACTTTACCACACTGAAGCGACCTTACTGGGTGAACTTTACCACACTGAAGCGACCTTACTGGGTGAACTTTACCACACTGAAGCGACCTTACTGGGTGAACTTTACCACACTGAAGCAACCCTACTGGGTGAACTTTACCACACTGAAGCGACCTTACTGGGTGAACTTTACCACACTGAAGCAACCCTACTGGGTGAACTTTACCACACTGAAGCGACCTTACTGGGTGAACTTTACCACACTGAAGCGACCTTACTGGGTGAACTTTACCACACTGAAGCGACCTTACTGGGTGAACTTTACCACACTGAAGCGACCTTACTGGGTGAACTTTACCACACTGAAGCGACCTTACTGGGTGAACTTTACCACGCTTAAGCGACCTTACTGAAGGCAACCTTGCCTTCATTCATTAACCACCTGCATCCTGACCTTGTTACCCATCTACATCCTGATCTTACCTGACCTTATTTACCACCAGCATCCTGACCTTATTAACCACCTGCATCCTGATCTAACCTGACCTTATTAACCACCTGCATCCTGACCTTACTTGAGCGAATTTTAAAGCGTCATGACCTTTGCTTCTCCTACTAATCATTTGTGTCCTGAATTTTCTTTTCTTTTTGGTATCCTTGAAGGGGATATGCCATTTCAATTTAAGAGATTGCAAATTCCCAGTCCGATTGGCGTTTGCAATCACCATCAACAAAGCTCAGGGCCAATCTTTAGAATTCTGCAGTTTAGATCTAGACACAGATTGCTTCTCACATGGACAATTATATATTGCGTGTTCTAGAGTTGGCAAATATTGCGCCTCCTGAATTGGGCCTCAATGTATATAATGTATATTTCCATTTTCTATAATTTTATATTGCTGATATTCTCGATATTAGCTAAATCGTTAATATCTTGCTTTATATTATTATTAGACTATTATTTGAATTTTTTAACTTAGCTATATTTATTAGGTAGGATGTAATATTGTATAGTGTTGGAGTGTGTCGTAACTGCCTTGGAGTTGGCAAACTACTGTTATGCTGCCGGCGTCTAGTTGCTGGGAGGAGTCAGTCGCTGAACACACCTGAGCTGGGTGGTTGTTCCTCTTCCCTCTCTCTCTCTGGCCTGTTGACCCTCGTCGAGTCAACACCTCACTCCATTTCTACTTGTTTTCTCGACATTAGACTCTGTTGGGTAGAGTATGCATTCGTTGGTGAGGCGAATCATACTTCTCAGAACTCTGTGTAACTCTGTTCACAGAGAATAGACTAGACAGTGATTTTCGACGTTGTTCTGGGTTGTGTGTCACTTTGACACTCTGATAAAACTCAGGTCTCAAGCTATAGCTCTGGACCTACTTCGATAAGGCATCTGTGCACCGCCACAGTTTGGGATTGTTTATGCTGAACCTAGCTTCAGTAGAAAGGGAGTTTTGTGACTGTTTTGGAGGATCTACTGATGGTCCCCAGTTAGGGTCGATTTTCTATCTCCTTGTTCCTGACGCTGTGTTGCTGTTGCCTGTTATATTGCTGTTCTGCGAATTGGTCATTTTACTGGACAATCAAGCTGTTCTGATTGTCAGTTTGTTAGAGGAGATAGCTTAAGAGTTGTTCAGTCGTACACTGGTTGAGTCGAGTCTTAGAGTTACCGTGAGCACACTCATACACACATTTATTCTTATTTGTATATATTATTGTAATTACTGACATGGTACCTGATGGTACTTCTGAGTCATTTATATATATGTGCCCTCAGCACAGACTTATTGTATATGAGAGCAGTGTAGGAGCTACCCTCCTAATTAACCTAATTGATATCTTAATTAATATCTTTATATTTGATTTACTTTGCTACCCTAGATTTTCTCACTTTGTTAATAAACCTTTTAAATATCTGTTTGGTTAGTACCCTATCAGTTGCAATCCTCTTAAGCTATATAATATGTCGGATAACTGAACCAGGATACTGACTTTGTTGCAAAAGCCCAGTAACAGGCTGGATGCTAGAAGGGCTATCCTTTCTAGTGTTCACTGGAGATGTCTATTATTAATAGATATCGTGTCATTTTGTAACAGCAAACCAGACAATCTCTATATCTGCACAGACAATGGAACAACAAAAAATATTGTATACCCACAAACATTGTGAAATTAAACATATTAGAAACGTGCGTTTCTCTTTCTTTCTTTCCATTTAACCAGACTGAGCCACAGCAACGCCTGGCCGGGTAAAGCTAATATATATATATATATATATATATATATATATATATATATATATATATATATATATATATATATATATATATATAAGTCTGGATTAAATGGAAAAAAAGAAAAGAGAAAACGCACGTTTCTAATATGTTTAATTTCACAATGTTTGTGGGTATACAATATTTTTTGTTGTTCCATTGTCTGTGCAGATATAGAGATTGTCTGGTTAGCCAACTCTAGAACACGCAATATATAATTGTCCATGTGAGAAGCAATCTGTGTCTAGATCTAAACCGCAGAATTCTAAAGATTGGCCCTGAGCTTTGTTGATGGTGATTGCAAACGCCAATCGGACTGGGAATTTGCAATCTCTTAAATTGAAATGACATATCTGTTGGAATCATAGGAATGCGAGGAATGAGGACATCTTCACCTTTGAAAGGTCCTGTCAAGATTGTTGCTTCTACGACATTGCTCATTAAATTTTTTACTGCAAGCTGCGTGCCGTTGCAAAGCTTTGGCTGGTTGATATTTCGCAACATGATAATTGGCACGCCTATTTTAGATATATATATAAAATCTATTATATATATATATATATATATATATATATATATATATATATATATATATATATATATATATATATATATATTTTTAATGGATCCTCCTCTGGTGCAAATTGTGGGACCCATAGCCTCGGAAAAGTGGATAAAAAGGCTTCAAGGAAGAATATTTGGATTTCTTCTTTAAGCCATTTGAATATTCCACTTCCCCTACCACCCCATCTTTTCATTCTTTTGTTTTTACCAATAGGTATATTTTATTACATAATATGGTACAAAAGATTTGAGAGATACATTGCTGATATAAAGATGGCATATACACTTCCCATAGGTGTGAGAGATACATGTCTAGTACATATTGTTACGTGTTTGTCACTGATTATAATGCGAAAATCTTATCCAGCTCCTCAGAGCTGGGGCGCGTGCCCAAAATACAGCAGGCATTACCCCTCTGAACAGCAGCGCTGAGTCGCTGGAACAGAAAACTAGCTTCCCTGGGATCCCTAATTACCCTGTTGAGTCTTTTGCCCAGCTCCTTGAGGAACTTAGATGCACTCTTTCCCCATGAGCCAAGGGTCTCCGAGCCTATGGGAACAAACATATAATGATGGGCAAGTTCTCCGTATTTTCTCGACTTTTGGGACTTCCTGAAGGTGGCAGCTGCCCTCCTTCCTCCCTGTGTGAATGGTATGCAAGGTACTGATAGCCGACTCGACTTTGTGCCAATGGAAATGAGTCTAACCGAGAAATCAATCACCACCGTTAGTAACACTATATGTTATTACTAATATATATTGGGATATATAGCTACATATATATATATATATATATATTATTAGTATATATTATATATACATTTATAATAATATATATATATATATATATATGTATATATATATATATATATATATATATATATATATATATATATATATATATATATATATATATATATATATATATATATATAGATATATATATAGTATTTATATATATCATATATATAATAATATAATATAATATAATAATATATAATATATATATATAATGTAATTGAATATGTTACAGGTTTTATAATATCAACAGAAATACTTTAGCATACAACAACAACGACAGTGTTAGTGTGTGAACTCACTTTTGTACTCACTTATAATGGTTGCAGAGGTCAGTTACACCCACGACCCGCTTCGTATGGTGCATGCACGTACAGGATTACGTCCTCCTGCTCCATGAGCTTTATCACACCCTTCCATGTGTGTGGTGTGTGTGTGTGTGTGTGTGTGTGTGTGTGTGTGTGTGTGTGTGTGTGTGTGTGTGTGTGTGTGTGTGTGTGTGTGTGTGTGTGTGTGCGTGTCACGGCAGTAGCCCGACTGCCGTGACACGCACACACACATTATCTAGGTTTGAACTGTTCTTCGATTACAGTCCGTGTGTTTCCTCTGCAAGACAGTGTTCTATGCGTTATGCCAGGCTGAAGGAACCCTGGCTCTGTTCTATAGTATTATTATGCCAACGATCGCTGATTTCAAGAACCATCATTGGGATCAGTCCCCTTGTTAAGCTGTGATCTGAGAAAGGTGTCCCTATACTACCTAACCCCAGCCCCTTCACCTCAGTGCACCCAATAGAAATAAGGCAGAATGTAGCGTAACTTTCTAATGCGATCAAGCAGAACCCTTAAAATTTGAAGGGCATTAGAAGAGGCATTCAAAAGTTACCACGTGGAGACAAATATTCCAATTTTTTTTAAGGCAAAAAAAAAGACATACCTCGTCCAGAACTAATTCGAATCATCCTCTAAGAATCTCCGACTTTGTTTTGGAAAATTTCTACCATAAAAACTGAATTCTGGGACCTACACGGGAAGAAATTATCAAAAATTATACCCTAAAACTGACCAGCGATTATGGTTTAAGTAACTAAGCAATTTAGTCTTATATAAGCTTTGGGCACATGACATACATTTTTTTTTTTTGCAGTGGTCTTGAAAGTTTACAGATGTTATGGGTATATGGAAAGCACATTACTTAGATGTAACCCTAGGACAACCATATGAGGCCCGACACTGTGACACATTTGTGACCAGAAAAGACAGTTTCTAGTTACTGAAGAGAAACAAATTATAAAATCTAGTAATAGAGATCATCGCTGCATCACCCTGGTGGCTTAGCGCTTAGTTTTGATTATAATAATAATAATAATAATAATAATAATAATAATAATAATAATAATAATAATAATAATAATAATAATAATAATAATAATAACAACAATAAAATCGTGGCAATGCTTCCTTTGAAGAAAATACCTCCACACTAAAAGTGTGAAGCCGAACAGAAGATGCATTCTTCAGTTATTGCACAGAATCCAACATAATTTGTACCCACACAACCTGAATCTCAAAAACATTTCACTTATTTCGTAATATGAATCAGCCATTGACGGGGCACATTATTTTATATTAACCATAGTAAAGCGATAAACATGTGTGAATTATACTGAGCCTGTGGAATGAAAGGCATTCAGGTTCGATCCAAGGAAGGGAAAGATAAGTACAGCTCCTTGGATCAAGGCATCTATCTCCCTTAAGATGCTGGAAGTGAGCAGAGGGCAGGTGGCTGCACCTTAAGATGCTGGAAGTGAGCAGAGGGCAGGTGGCTGCACCTTAAGATGCTGGAAGTGAGCAGAGGGCAGGTAGCTGCACCTTAAGATGCTGGAAGTGAGCAGAGGGCAGGTGGCTGCACCTTAAGATGCTGGAAGTGAGCAGAGGGCAGGTGGCTGCACCTTAAGATGCTGGAAGTGAGCAGAGGGCAGGTAGCTGCACCTTAAGATGCTGGAAGTGAGCAGAGGGCAGGTGGCTGCACCTTAAGATGCTGGAAGTGAGCAGAGGGCAGGTGGCTGCACCTTAAGATGCTGGAAGTGAGCAGAGGGCAGGTAGCTGCACCTTAAGATGCTGGAAGTGAGCAGAGGGCAGGTGGCTGCACCTTAAGATGCTGGAAGTGAGCAGAGGGCAGGTGGCTGCACCTTAAGATGCTGGAAGTGAGCAGAGGGCAGGTGGCTGCACCTTAAGATGCTGGAAGTGAGCAGAGGGCAGGTGCTGCACCTTAAGATGCTGGAAGTGAGCAGAGGGCAGGTGGCTGCACCTTAAGATGCTGGAAGTGAGCAGAGGGCAGGTGGCTGCACCTTAAGATGCTGGAAGTGAGCAGAGGGCAGGTGGCTGCACCTTAAGATGCTGGAAGTGAGCAGAGGGCAGGTGGCTGCACCTTAAGATGCTGGAAGTGAGCAGAGGGCAGGTGCTGCACCTTAAGATGCTGGAAGTGAGCAGAGGGCAGGTGGCTGCACCTTAAGATGCTGGAAGTGAGCAGAGGGCAGGTGGCTGCACTTCACGTTAAGATGCTGTAAGTGAAAGCAGTGGAAAAGGTTCTGATGCTGCAAACCTAAGATGCTGGAAGTGAAGCTAGAGTGGCAGTGGCTGCAACTTAAGTGACTAAGTGAGCTTAGGTCAATTGTGTACTTAACATCTCGATTAGCTTTTGTAAACCCCATAAAAACTCGATTTTTCAGTACTTTTAGTTGTATTCAGTTTAAAATTATCTTCAATCCTAAAAGAATAATTATTTGGTTAATAAGTTTTTTAAGGAAGTCCCATATTAAATCATTTTTCTCTCGTATTGGCAAACTGGTACATACACAGACTAAATTTAATACAAAAATGTTTCAAATTACGATACACAGCTCTAAGTATTGATGGCCGGTGGGAAGACGCATTCTCTTGCTAATATACAGAAACAGGTTTTTTTTCTTGAAGACTATTGGCAAATTTATGTTTACACAGCTCAGAGTGAATGAGAGATCCTGGATTCACTCTCTGTACTCTCGCATCATTTGTGACGGAAATTACAGTGCAAAAAAATGTTGAAATTCAGTAAAATACATATTAAGAAAAAAAAGGAAATCAAGACCCCCCTTTTCTTTGTCTTTCTGTCACATGCTTTAGAAAAGTGAAAGACAGTTTTTGGTAGTAGGCTTAAGGTAAATCTTGTGTTATCTTAGGTGGCTAACTCTCCCTGAGAACCATCTTAATTCTGTTGAACCTTCTATGCGGTTCACTATCTGAGAGGAGAGGCATAGCACACTTCCCTTTCTAAGCGTCTTAGTACTTGAAGCAGATCAACAGCTAAAATAATAAAAACGATTTTATGTACTTTTTTTCTAATCATGAGAGGAAAACAAAAGGAGGGATATTCAGTTACTTTTTAAAGAGCTTTTTCGAGTTTGTAATCTCGATTTTTTAGAAGACGAATATTACGCTATACGTAAAATCTTTCCTGCACTGAATTTCCGTCACAATTTATCTGAAACATCAAACAGAGAACCGAGAAAATCCTATAGACTCACAGACGATGACTCAGACAAGCACTTGATCCTCCCAACAGATTCCTTCACAGATCTTCTCACCAAGAACAGTGCTACTACAGTAACAGACCTCACGTCAAAACAAATCACTGTTGGCATTACCAGTCCCGGATAGAGTCAACCAGTTAGCAGCAATACTGGTGTGTATAGCATTCTATGTGCAGAGTGAGAGAACCATCAGGGAACCCATCAACAAGAATACGGGAAAAAACACAAGCTTGTAGAACAATTAACAAAACATTTTATGCATCATCTGTTTTAAGGACATACACAGCTTATGAGGTAGAATGACGTCAAACCTATTACTGAAGGGGACAGAATGTCTGGAGTCGGCGTTCGTCAACACAACAGAGACTTTGAACAGAATCTGTGAAACAACGGCCTAGATAAATCCTTGGCACACATTAACTTACATGGAAAACACCAGACTTATAAACCAACAACTGTTCAAACCTATTTAATAAAACATTAGGTAGAGTGCAGTGCTCCGCTACCCGCTTCATAATCATCTGTTATTGTTCTTATCTCACTCTCCGGGAGAATCCATGTGTGTGTATATATATATATATATATATATATATATATATATATATATATATATATATATATATATATATATATATATATATATATATATATATATATATATATAATACATACATATACATATATATACACACACGTGTGTGTGTGTGTAATTACCTACATATGTGGTTGCAAGGGTCGAGTAACAGTTCCTGAACACAAAAGAAACTGGTGACGATGTTTCGCACAGACGTGGACCACTAAGTAGTCACGAAGAATCGCAGGTTTTTTGTGTATTTTGCAGTCACAGTATTGTTCCCTTTCATTCTTCTCAGTCCCTGGGGCCGCCCCTTCACTGCTCGCTACTACGTCCACTCTCTCTTGTGTGTGTGTGTGTGTACTCACCTAGTTGTGGTTGCAGGGGTCGAGTTATAGCTCCTGGCCCCGCCTCTTCACTGGCCGCTACTGGGTCACTCTCCCTGCGCCATGAGCTTTATCATACCTCTTCTTAAAGCTATGTATGGAACCTGCCTCCACTTCATCGCTTCACAAACTATTCCACTTCCCGACCACTCTGTGACTGAAGAAATACTTCCTAACATCTCTGTGATTCATCTGAGTCTTCAACTTCCAGCTGTGTCCCCTTGTTGCTGTGTCCCATCTCTGGAACATTCTGTCTTTGTCCACCTTGTCAATTCCTCTCAGTATCTTATATGTCGTTATCATGTCCCCCCTATCTCTCCTGTCCTCCAGTGTCGCCAGGTCGATTTCCCTTAACCTCTCCTCGTAGGACATACCCCTTAGCTCCGGGACTAGTCTTGTTGCAAACCTTTGCACTTTCTCTAGCTTCTTTACGTGCTTGGCTAGGTGTGGGTTCCAAACTGGTGCTGCATACTCCAGTATGGGCCTAACGTACACAGTGTACAGGGTCCTCAACGATTCCTTATTAAGATGTCGGAATGCTGTTCTTAGGTTAGCTAGGCGCCCGTATGCTGCAGCAGTTATTTGGTTGATGTGCGCCTCAGGAGATGTGCCTGGTGTTATACTCACCCCAAGATCTTTTTCCTTGATTGAGGTTTGTAGTCTCTGGTCCCCCTAGACTGTACTCCGTCTGCGGTCTTCTTTGCCCTTCCCCAATCTTCATGACTTTGCACTTGGTGGGGTTGAACTCCAGGAGCCAATTGCTGGACCAGGCTTGCAGCCTGTCCAGATCCCTTTGTAGTTCTGCCTGGTCCTCGTCCGATTGAATTCTTCTCATCAACTTCACATCATCTGCAAACAGGGACACTTCGGAGTCTATTCCTTCCGTCATGTCGTTCACAAATGCCAGAAACAGCACCGGTCCTAGGACTGACCCCTGTGGAACCCCACTTGTCACCGGCGCCCACTCTGACACCTCGCCACGTACCATGATTCGCTGCTGTCTTCCTGACAGGTATTCCCTGATCCCTGTTACCCCTGCCTGGTCCCCCAGCTTCTGCACTAATCTCTTGTGTGGAACTGTGTCAAACGCCTTCTTACAATCCAAGAAAATGCAATCTACCCACCCCTCTCTCTCTTGTCTTACTGCTGTCACCCTGTCGTAGAACTCCAGTAGGTTTGTGACACAGGATTTCCCGTCCCTGAAATCGTGTTGGCCGTCGTTGATAAGCTCATTCCTTTCTAGGTGCTCCACCACTCTTCTACTGACTATCTTCTCCATGACCTTGCATACTATACATGTCAGTGACACTGGTCTGTAGTTCAGTGCTACGTTCCTGTCTCCTTTTTTAAAAATTGGAACTACATTTGCTGTCTTCCATACCTCAGGTAGTCGCCCTGTTTCGATAGATGTGTTGAAGACTGTTGTTAGGGGTACACATAGCTCCTCTGCTCCCTCTCTCAGGACCCATGGAGAGATGTTATCTGGCCCCATTGCCTTTGAGGTATCTAGCTCGCTTATTAGCCTCTTCACTTCCTCCTCAGTTGTGTGTATTGTGTCCAGCACCTGATGGTGTACCCTACCTCTCCGCCTTTCTGGAGGCCCTTCTATTTCCTCTGTGAACACCTCTTTGAATCTCATGTTGATCACCTGGTCCTTGACTGTTGTTCTCCTCCTGATGTGGCTGTACAGCATCTTTGGGTCAGATTTGGCTTTCGCTGCTATGACATTCTCGTACTGTCTTTGGGCCTCCCTTCTGATCTGTGCATATTCATTTCTGGCTCTACGACTGCTCTCCTTATTCTCCTGGGTCCTATGCCTTCTGTACCTCTTCCATTCCCTTGCACACTTGGTTTTGGCTTCCCTGCACCTTTGGGTGAACCATGGGCTCATCCTGGCTTTTTCGCTTCTCCTGTTACCCTTGGGTATAAACCTCTCCTCAGCTTCCTTGCAAATTGTTGTCATATTTTCCATCACTCGTCTACTGACTTCCCTACCATCTCTCTGTCCAACTGAACTCCGTGCAGGAAGTTCTTCATGCCCACGTAGTCACCTTTCTTGTAGTTTGGCTTCATTCGTGCAGCCCTTCCTGCTTCCCCCTCCACTTGTAACTCTACTATGTATTCGAAGCTTAGAACCATATGGTCACTGGCCCAAAGGGGGTTTTCATGTGTGATGTCCTCAATATCTGTGCTACTCAGGGTGAATACTAGGTCCAGTCTCGCTGGTTCGTCCTCTCCTCTCTCTCTGGTAGTGTCCCTTACGTGTTGGTACATGAGATTTTCCAGTACCACCTCCAGCATCTTAGCCCTCCAAGTTTCTTGGCCCCCATGTGGCTCTAAGTTCTCCTAATCGATTTCCTTATGGTTGAAGTCACCCATGATCAGTAGCTTCGCCCTGCTCGCACGAGCCCTTCTGGCCACTTCTGCCAGTGTGTCAATCATCGCTCTAGTACTCTCATCATACTCTAGCTTTGGCCTCCTGCTGTTCTGTGGTGGGGTATACATCACTGCAATTACCACCCTGGGACCTCCAGACTGTAGCGTTCCTACTATGTAATCCCCAGCTTCTCCTCTGTCTCCTCTCTCCAGCTCGTCAAAATCCCATTGGTTTTTGATCAGCAGTGCCACTCCTCCACCCCCTCTGTTCCCTCTGTCTTTCCTCAGGATCTGGTATCCCATTGGAAAGATGGCATCTGTTATCATACCTGTGAGCTTGGTTTCTATTACAAAAAAAATAACCATTTGTTATAAAATGACTGTTCGGGATAAACAATAAAATATCATATTTCAGATATTTATTAATATATATTTTTTTTTTTTTATTAACACATCGGCCGATTCCCACCAAGGCAGGGTGGCCCGAAAAAGAAAAACTTTCATCATCATTCACTCCATCACTGTCTTGCCAGAAGGGTGCTTTACACTACAGTTATAAAACTGCAACATTAACACCCCTCCTTCAGAGTGCCGGCACTGTACTTCCCATCTCCAGAACTCAAGTCCGGCCTGCCGGTTTCCCTGAATCCCTTCATAAATGTTACTTTGCTCACACTCCAACAGAGTGTGAGCAAAGGTAGTAGGTTGGTAGACAGCAACCACCCAGGGAGGTACTACCGTCCTGCCAGGTGACTGTGAAACAGAAACCTGAAACTGTTTTACATGATGGTAGGATTGCTGGTGTCTTTTTT
This sequence comes from Cherax destructor, assembly GCA_009830355.1. NCBI lineage: Eukaryota > Metazoa > Arthropoda > Malacostraca > Decapoda > Parastacidae > Cherax > Cherax destructor. Next base: position 12,557 of record WNWK01002224.1, read on the forward strand.
CTGTCTAATAAACACGCTGGATAACAGGTATATCTAGCTACTTCTACTTACACTTTAGGTCACACTACACTGGCATACACATGCATATATATACATACACACATCTAGGTTTTTCTTCTTTTTCTTAATAGCTCTTGTTCTTTTTATTTTCTCTATTGTCCATGGGGAAGTGGAAAAGAATCTTTCCTCCGTAAGCCATGCGTGTCGTATGAGGCGACTAAGATGCCGGGAGCAATGGGCTAGTAACCCCTTCTCCTGTACAAATCTACTAAAAACGAGAAGAAGAAAAACTTTATAATTAATATATATATTATTATTAATATAAAAACATTAATATGTATAACATATAATCTGTGTAAAAACATATAGCTTTAATATACACATTTATAACAATTTAAAACGTAGTAAAACATCACAAGAAAAACAATCATAAAATTCAGTTCAGTGTCAGACGTCGCTGCCAAAATCGTGCCACACCACCAATCCTCTCGTCATGATACGCCTTCTCCACCGTGTCCTCAGACACCCTTATCTCTGTCTTATGGCACGCTTACGGGGTTCCACGACACCCGTTCCTGTACCATAAAAGACACCTTCACTGTGTCACACGACACCTTCTCTGTGCCACATGGCACGCCACCTGTATCACGAACTCAGTCTCTAGGGAAGCCTTTGCACCGCGTCATCTGTCACAAACCCAAAATCACACGACTATCTATCACTTGTGTCATGCCACCAGATGTCACTACTCCTGCAGCACACACACACTTGCTCTGAGCAGCGTTAGAGACGAACACCAGTCTAACGACTTCTTAGAAGTAGTTCAAGATTGTTTTTTGAAGCAGTTTGTGACAGAACCTACAGGGGAAATAACCTGCTTGACTTAGTTCTGGCAAACAAGGAAACCCTTGTTAATAATTTAGAAATTACAGAGGAACTCGGCGCAAGCGACCACAAATCAATTACCTTTGGCATTGAATGGAAGTTTCATAGTACGAATAACTCAGTAACGGTCCCAGATTTTCGCTTAGCAGATTACAATGGACTTAGAGAACACTTATCATCTGTGGACTGGGGTAATGAAGAGAGCTATCAATATGACAGTTTTCTGAACACTATACATGCTGCCCAAATAACATTTATCCCATATAAAGAAATTAGATCGAATAGAAATGACCCAAAATGGATGAATAATAGGCTCAAATATCTTTTAGGGCAGAAGAAAGGAATTTATAGGCGTATCAAAAGAGGTGAGGGTCATCTTATGAGTCAGTATATTGACATTAAGAGGGACGTTAAAAGGGGATAAGAAAAGCTAAACGGGACTACGAAATTAAAGTTGCTAGGGATTCGAAAACTAACCCAAAAGTTTTTTCCAGGTGTATAGAACAAAAGTTAGAGATAAGATAGGTCCCCTTAAAAATAATTATGGGTATCTTACTGACAAAGAGAATGAAATGTGCTCCATTTTTTAATAATTATTTTCTCTCGGTTTTCACTCAGGAAGACACTAATAATATCCCAAGAATTAGGTATTTTAGTGGGCCTGAAGAAGATAAATTATGTAGTATCACAGTCACTAGCGAAAAGGTTATCAAACAGATAGACCATTTGAAGCAAAATAAATCGCCAGGCCCTGATGAGCTTTTTTCAAGGGTTCTTAAGGAATGCAAAATAGAACTCTGTGAACCCTTAACTAACATTTTTAACCTATCTCTTCAAACAGGTGTAGTGCCGGATATGTGGAACATGGCTAATGTAATTCCTATTTTTAAAGCAGGAGACAAGTCGTTACCATCAAATTACCGCCCAATAAGTCTAACATCAATTGTAGGCAAATTACTAGAGTCGATTATAGCTGATAACATAAGAAGCCATCTCGATAGGCATAATTTGATTAATGATACTCAGCATGGATTCACCAGGGGCCGTTCCTGCCTAACTAATTTATTAACTTTTTTCAGTAAGGCTTTTGAGGCAGTTGATAATGATAAAGAATTCGATATTGTTTATTTGGATTTTAGTAAGGCTTTTGATAGAGTACCACATCAGAGACTGTTAAAGAAAGTGGCTGCTCATGGCATTGGGGGAAAAGTGTTGTCATGGATCGAGTCATGGCTCACCAATAGGAAGCAGAGGGTGTGCATAAATGGGGTTAAATCGGAGTGGGGATCTGTAACAAGTGGCGTTCCTCAGGGATCGGTTTTGGGCCCGTTGTTGTTTATAATATATATAAATGACCTTGACGAGGGAATTTCTAGTGATATGAGCAAATTCGCTGATGACACGAAGATAGGTAGGATAATCGATTCAGACGTAGATGTCAGTGAACTACAGGAGGATTTAGACAAACTCAATTCCTGGTCAGAAAAATGGCAGATGCAGTTCAATGTAGATAAATGCAAAGTTCTAAAGCTCGGAGTGTCCATAACCCAAGCACTTATAAGTTAAATAACGTAGAACTTAGCCATACAGATTGCGAGAAGGACTTGGGGGTGATGGTAAGCAGCAACCTTAAACCAAGACAGCAATGCCTAAGCGTACGTAATAAGGCAAATAGATTACTGGGATATATATCAAGAAGTGTTAGCAACAGAAGTCCAGAGGTTATATTACAGCTTTATATATCATTAGTAAGGCCTCACCTAGATTACGCAGCTCAGTTCTGGTCTCCATATTACAGAATGGACATAAATTCGTTAGAAAACATTCAGCGTAGAATGACTAAATTAATACATAGCATTAGAAATCTTCCTTACGAAGAAAGATTGAAGACCCTTAAATTACATTCACTTGTAAGACGTAGAATGAGGGAGACATGATCGAGGTATACAAGTGGAAAATGGGTATTAACAAAGGGGATATAAATAAGGTCTTGAGGGTATCTCTCCAAGAGAGAACCCGCAATAATGGATTCAAGTTAGATAAGTTTAGATTTAGAAAGGATATAGGAAAGTATTGGTTTGGAAATAGGGTAGTTGATGAGTGGAACAGTCTGCCTAGTAGGGTTATTGAAGCAAGGACCTTGGGTAGTTTTAAATTTAGGTTGGATAAATTCATGAGTGAAAGGGGTTGGATTTGAGTGGGAATTGCACATGAGTAAATAAAATTATCAAAGCTTATTTCTTGGGTAGCATTGAAAATTAGGTTGAACAAATATTCTGTTAGTGGGATGGAATGTGAAGGACCTGCCTAGAATGGGCCAACAGGCCTGCTGCAGTGTTCCTCCTTTCTTATGTTCTTATGTTCTTATGTTCCATTACTGCAACACACGCAGATTCGCTCCTGCCAGAGCTAGAGACAAACTCTAGTGTCTCCAATACAGCAACACACGCAGACGCCTCGCTCTGAGCAGCGTTAGAGACACCTACCAGTCTCCATTACTGCTGCATACACTCTCCAAGGTGTATATGGGAGAGTCAGGTTAGCACTCTCAATATGAGAGTCTAGATGATACTCTCCATATGAGAGTCTGGTAGACACTGTCAGTCCAGCCGGCTCGTCAGTCAAACATCACGTTTGATGACGTCACAGGCCGGCAGGTAAACTACCTAACAGCCATTGTTAGGTAGGGGGCCGTAACAGTTTCTGTGATAGCTATTATGTCCGGTGATGCCTCTTTGACTCTTTCGTGCCACTCCTCCCACTTATTTGTTATTCCATCAGCATTGGTGTACCATACCTTGAGTTTCCTCTCTAACACCGTGTTTTGGGGTCTGTGAGGGTGGGGAACCTGGCGGTGTACTGTGGGATTCTATAGTGGAGTGTTGGGTGGGGGCTGTGAGCGTGGGTTGTAGTTTGTGGTGGGATAGTGTGCTTGGTTGTTGGGTCTTGGGATGGTTCTGTGTGCTTGCTCTTGTTGCTCTGCCCTGCTCTGGTTGTCCTCTACTGATTCTGTCCTTGTCTCTCCTCCTAGCTCCTTTCGCCTTTGTATCCTCTCCCTCAGCTGCTGTCGTTCTGTTTTTCTTCTGTCCCGGTCTAGGAACACCCTCTTGTATTCTTCCATTTCCTTCAATTGTGGTTTCTCTTGGAGGATTCTGTCCCACACTGTTTCTGTCCTGAGAATCAGCTTGAGTGGTCGATTTCTCCCCTTCGAGTACCCCCCTATTCTCTGAAAATTACAATCTCGAACATGTCTTCTTCGCCTATTTCTTTGAGTATGCTCTCAATCTCCTTTCTTTCTGCCTGCAACCTTTCAGTGTGTGTCCTTTCCGCTCTCTCCTTCAGCCCATGAATAAATACTGCCTTTTCCCTCTCCTCCTCCCATTGCCTTTCCCTCTGCGGCTCAGGTTCCTGTCTGTACATAGCCATTTTCTCCCTTTTTTTTCCTGTAGCTCTTGGTGGCATGATCGTTCCTCTGCATTTGCCCATTCCCCTCTCCACCTGCTCCCAGCTGCTCACCCCCTTTGCTCCTTGGCCCTGCTCAGTAGGCAGATACGGCCGTAGCGTAAGTTATATCTCCTTCCTTCCCGATTAGCCCCCTTGATGCTGTGTCTTTTCTGGTCAATACCCCTGTAACCTGCTTCAGCCTGTTTACCTCATCTTCTAGGCCCCTTATCCTGGCTACTGCAGCTTCAGCTTGTGACTCCCAATTCTTCTTCTCCTCCTCCAACCTGTTTTCCAGTTTCACAGAAAGCTCTCTCTCAATTCTTGCAAAAAGCTCTCCTAGTTTTCTCTTCCACTCTTGTTCCATCCTTTTGCACTGCTCTTCCATCCATTCTTCCTTATCAGAACTATTCTCCTCTGGTCCCTGGGTCCTTCGAGTCCATAACATTTTTTTTTGGAGGGGGGAGAGTGAAAGAGAAAGGGAAGAGGTAGAAAAAGAGAGAGAGAAAGATTAGAGGACTAGAGGGAGAAGGGAAACAGATAGAGATGGGGAGAGAGAGAGAGAGAGGATTTGGGGACTAGAGGGAGAAGGGAGAGGGAGAGAAAGAGAGATATGCAGAGGTGGGGAGACAGGGGAGGGAGAGGGAGAGAGAGAGAAGAGAGAGAGAGAGAGAGAGAGAGAGAGAGAGAGAGAGAGAGAGATAGAGAGAGAATTTGGGGACTAGGAGAAGGGGGAGGGAAGGGTAGAGAAAGAGAGATAAAAAGAGAGGGAGAGATGGGGAGAGAGAGAGAGAGGAATGGGGAGAGGGAGAGAGATGGGGAGAGGGAGAGAGAGAGAGAGATGAAGAGAGAGAGAGATGGGGAGAGAGAGAGAGAGAGATGGGGAGAGAGAGAGAGATGGAGAGAAAGAGATGGGGAGAGAGAGAGATGGGAGAGAGAGAGAGAGAGAGATGGGGAGAGAGAGAGAGATGGGGAGAGAGAGAGAGAGAGAGAGAGATGGGAAGAGAGATAGTGTGAGTGTGTGAGAGGGAGAGATTGAATGTGAGTGTGTGTGAGTGTGAGAGTGAGAGTGTAAGAGAGGGGGGGAGAGTGAGGCAGGGGCAAGGGAGATGATGGAGTGAGGTGTGGTGTGTGGTGTGTGTGTGTGTTTTGTGTGTGTGTGTGTGTGTGTGTGTGTGTGTGTGTGTGTGTGTGTGTGTGTGTGTGTGTGTGTGTGTGTGTGTGTGTGTGTGTGTGTGTGTGTGTGTGTGTGTGAAAAAAAATATTTCCACTGTATAACTTAATAAAGGTCCCCATTGCAGTTTGAAAATAAGTCCCAAAACAGCTTGTTTTGAATGCTATATTTTTTCCCACTGTCTGCTGGTGTTATGCCTTTATCTCCACCAAAAACAAAACTGTTCCTCTAGAACGGCCATGATATATTATACTTTGATCATGTTGTTCAGTTTTTGTAGCAAAATTATATAAAAGACGAACGCTAAGTAAAGTTTGTTCAGCCAAGTTAAACTAAGCTAAACTTATCCTTTGAAGCGAGATGTAAATCACTAAACCTGTTATCCTATTGGAAAAAAAAATAATAAAAACACTTCTTAAACCTAAAGAGAAAGTAACCGGAAGCTTAGAGATAAGAGGTACCACACAAATATGGGTAAACGATATTTTGCAGAATTATAGACCTCTGAAATATATCGCCTTCAGAAACTGTGAGAGTAACAAGATACAGTCACTATTATAACACAACAGGAAAAGCGATTTAAAATATCGATAAAACGTGATACTTTGCAACAACACCTACGGGGCGAGCATCTGACACCGAGCCATCCATGACACAAGAACATTAAGACAGAGGTAGGGATGGAACATTAGTGAATATAATAATGGTATTTAATACCGAGAAGTTGATATGTAAGACACATGTGCATCAGTTATTTGTCTTTGTATTAATATTGGTAGAATTACCGACAATATGTTAAGTAAAAGGACACAAATGCAACTAATGTGACATTTTATTGTGGCAACGTTTCGCTCTCCAGGAGCTTTGTCAAGATGTTACATAAGAATATAAGAAAGGAGGAACACTGCAGCAGGCCTGTTGGCCCATACTAGGCAAGACCTTCACAATCCGTCCCTCTAACAGAATATTTGCTCAACCCAATTTTCAATGCTACCCAAGAAATAAGCTTTGACAATTCTACCCACTCATGTGGGAGTCCCACTCAAATCCAACCCCTCTCACTCATGAATTTATCCAACCTAAATTTGAAACTACCCAAGGTCCTAGCTTCAATAACCCTACTAGGCAGACTGTTCCACTCATCAACTACCCTATTTCCAAACCAATATTTTCCTATATTCTTTCTAAATCTAAACTTATCTAACTTGAATCCATTATTGCGGGTTCTCTCTTGGAGAGATATCCTCAAGACCTTATTTATATCTCATTTGTTAATACCCATTTTCCACTTGTATACCTCGATCATGTCTCCCCTCATTCTACGCCTTACAAGTGAATGTAATTTAAGGGTCTTCAATCTTTCTTCGTAAGGAAGATTTCTAATGCTATTTAGTCATTCTACGCTGAATGTTTTTTAACGAATTTATGTCCATTCTGTAATATGGAGACCAGAACTGCGCTGCGTAATCTAGGTGAGGCCTTACTAATGATGTATAAAGCTGTAATATAACCTCTGGACTTCTGTTGCTAACACTTCTTGATATAAATCCCAGTAATCTATTTGCCTTATTACGTACGCTTAGGCATTGCTGTCTTGGTTTAAGGTTGCTGCTTACCATCACCCCCAAGTCCTTCTCGCAATCTGTATGGCTAAGTTCTACGTTATTTAACTTATAAGTGCTTGGGTTATGGACACTCCCGAGCTTCAGAACCTTGCATTTATCTACATTGAACTGCATCTGCCACTTTTCTGACCATGAATTAAGTTTGTCCAAATCTTCCCGTAGTTCCATGACATCTATGTTTGAATCAATTATCCTACCTATCTTCGTGTCGTCGGCGAATTTGCTCATATAACTAGTAATTCCCTCGTCAAGGTCATTGATATATATTATAAATAACAAGGGCCTAAGACTGATCCCTGTGGAACACCACTTGTTCAAGTCCCCATTCGGATTTAACCCCATTTATGCACACTCTCTGCTTCCTATTGACAGGATGAGCTTCATGACTCGATCCATGACAGCACTATTTTCCAATGGACAAGAGCTGCCACTTTCAATGCATGATGCCACTTTAACAGTCTCTGGTGTGGTACTCTATCAAAAGCCTTACTAAAGTCTAAATCAACAATATCGAATTTTTTATCATGATCAACAGCCTCAAAAGCTTTACTGAAGAAGGTTAATAAATTAGATAGGCAGGAACGGCACCTCGTGAATCCATGCTGAGTATCATTAATCAAATTATGGTTATCTAGATGGCTTCTAATAATATAAGCTATAATTGACTCTAGTAATTTGCCAACAATTGAGGTCAGGCTTATTGGGCGGTAATTTGACGGTAGTGACTTGTCAACTGCTTTAAAAATAGGAATTACATTAGTCATCTTCCACATATCAGATGCTACACCTGTCTGAAGAGATAAATTAAAAATGTTAGTTATTGGTTCACAGAGTTCTAATTTGCATTCCTTAAGAACCCTTGCAAAAAGCTCATCAGGACCCGGCGATTTATTTTGTTTCGGTCGGTCTACGTGTTTCATAACCATTTCGCTAGTGACAATGATATTACATAATTTATCTTCTTCAGGGCCACTATAAAAATTAATTACTGGGATATTATTAGTGTCTTCCTGTGTGAAAACCGAGAGAAAATTATTATTAAAAATAGAGCACATATCATTCTCCTTGTCAGTAAGATGCCCAGAGTTATTTTTAAGGGGACCTATCTTATCTCTAACTTTTGTTCTATAAACCTGGAAAAAACTTTTGGGGTTAGTCTTTGAATCCCTAGCAACTTTAATTTCATAGTCCTGTTTAGCTTTTCTTATCCCCTTTTTAACGTCCCTCTTAATGTCAGTATACTGATTTATAAGATGACCCTCACCTCTTTTTATACGCCTTTAAATTCCTTTCTTCAGCCCTAAAAGATATTTGAGCCTATTATTCATTCATTTTGGGTTATTTCTACTTGATCTAATTTCTTTATGCGTGATAAATGTTCTTTGGGCAGCCTTCATAGTGTTAAGACAACTGTCCTACTGATAGCTCTCTTCGTTACCCCAGTCCACAGATGATAAGTATTCCCTAAGCCCATTGTAATCAGCTTAGCGAAAGTCTGGGACCGTTACTGAATTATCCCTACTATCAGACATCCATTCAATGCTAAAGGTAATTGACTTGGGGTCGATTGTGCCGAGTTCCTCTGTAATTTATAAGTTATTAACAAGGGTTTCCTTGTTTGCCAGAACCAAGTCAAGTAGGTTATTTCCCCTTGTAGGTTCTGTCACAAACTGCTTCAAAAAACAATCCTGAACTACTTCTAAAAAGTCGTTGGATTCTAAATTCCCTGTCAAGAAATTCCAATCAATTTGACTAAAGTTAAAGTCCCCTAGAATTACTACGTTATCATGCCTTGTGGCCTTAACAATTTCCTCACAAAATAATCTCCCTTGTTCCCTATCTAAGTTTGGAGGACGGTATATTATGCCTAAAATCAATTTTTCACACCCCTCTGAAAATTCTATCCAGACAGACTCTGTATGTATTATTTCAGACTTTATGCCCGTTTTATGCAGCAATTTAAATGATCACGGACATAGAGTGCCACCTCACCCCCCCCTTCCCGATACTTCTGTCTACTTGGAACAATTTAAAACCCTGAATGTGACTTTCAGCAGGCATGTCCCGATTTTTCGATTTAAACCATGTCTCATTTATGGCAAATACATCAATGTTACCTGTACTAGCAACTAATCTCAACTCGTCCATCTTATTCCTAGCACTACGACAATTACTATAATATATATTTAAAGACCCTCCTTTCTCTTTACCCTTCCTGCTCATTTCTGTTTTTCCACTGTACCTATTACTGTCCTTGTCATCTAGTGCCACTGGCTTTCCAATACCCACCTTATTCTGCCTATTACTAGTTCTCCTAGAACTCATAATATTACTACACTGGGACTTCACTGTTTTCCCAAAAAAAACCATACCACTAACTTTTACTAGTTTAAAGCCCTAACAGCTCCCTCCACTGCAGTTGCCAGTGCCCCCCCCCCAGACCTAGATAAGTGAACCCCATCCCTGGCATACATGTCATTTCTGCCATAGAAGAGGTCCCAGTTGTCAATGAATGTTACTGCATTATCCTTACAGTATTTGTCCAGCCAGCAATTGGCACCAATTGCCCTGGACAACCATTCATTTCCAACTCCTCTCCTTGGCAAAATACCACATGTGACAAGGTTCCCACCCTTCTTCCTAATTCTGTCTATTGCTGACCTATAGCTGCTAATCAGCTCCTTACTCCTACGTCTGCCAACATCGTTGCCTCCAGCACTGAGACAGATAATAGGATTGTTCCTATTACCTCTCATGATGTCGTCCAGACGGCTAACAATATCCTCCATCCCAACCCCAAGAAAGCAAACCCTCTGTCTCCTATTTAAGTTCATCCTCCTCTCTACTGAGTCGTTTCAGTGTATGTTTTTTATATAGCTTTGTTTCCGTTTTTTGTTTGTCAAATATTTCCTAAGAGTAAATAAAATCTGTATTGTTTATAGATCATATTGTTTACTGTGACCTGGACAACTTGGTTTACATCAACTTTGACCTGGACGACTTGGTTTACATCAACTTTGACCTGGACGACTTGGTTTACATCAACTTTGACCTGGATGACTTGGTTTACATCAACTTTGACCTGGACGACTTGGTTTACATCAACTTTGACCTGGACGACTTGGTTTACATCAACTTTGACCTGGATGACTTGGTTTACATCAACTTTGACCAGGACAACTTGGTTTACATCAACTTAGAAATGTGATGTCCTCGATTGATGCCGCTCTCATACACATTCCAGCACAGTCTGCAAAGGATGATTAAATGCTATGATATGTCTTTGTCAGATATGGTAGTCAGAAAAAGAATTGGAACAAGCACTGTGCGTCAGGGAACAAGGGTTTTCACCGCGGAAAATAGTAGTAGTATATAGTAGCAGAAGTAGTAGTAGTAGTAGTAGTAGTAGTAGTAGTAGTAATAGTAGTAGTAATAGTTGCAGACAAAAATTTTAACTGTGTTGATGGAATTTAATGTAGCTAGACAATAGATAGCATTGATCTAGAGCTGATCTGATCTACACACGTACTCCAATGTCACTTTCTCTCTCTCTCTCTCTCTCTCTCTCTCTCTCTCTCTCTCACACACACACACACACACACTCTCTCTCTCTCTCTCTCCCTCCCTCCCCCCACATCAATGGGCGTTGGCAGGTGCCACTTTGATAGTGTCAACTTAGTGCGACTCAAGAAACTTCTCGGAGCCGTGGTCACGTGTTTGGTTTTTATGGATCAAGTCAACGTTGCAGGCAGGATAAACACACACACACAAGCAGGCATGCAAACATACACATACACACAGACACGAATTCATACACAAACAAGCATGCACATACACGAGAACGCAGCAATCGTGCATACACTCTCATCCAAAAGCACACATGTAAAAACATTATAAAACAAGCACATTCATACACGCAGGCAAGCAAGCACTCACACACACACACACACATTTCTTCAGTCATAGAGTAGTCAGGAAGTGGAATAGTCTAGCAAGTGATGTAGTGGAGGCAGGAACCATACATAGTTTTAAAACGAGGTATAATAAAGCTCATGGAGCAGGGAGAGAAGGGACCCAGTAGCGGTCAGTGAAGAGGCGGGGCCAAGAGCTGAGTCTCGACCCCTGCAACCACAATTAGGTGAGTACACACACACACACACACACACACACACACACACACACACACACACACACACACACACACTGTTTAGGGAAGGCGGCAGAGTACCTACACAGACCACTTGCAATGATGCTCAAGATACTAGTGAGGGGGCACTAGTGAGGGGGCACTAGTGAGGGGGCACTAGTGAGGGGACATTAGTGAGGGGAATAACAGCACATACTTGTATGACTATTCTGAAGAAAACACTTAACTACAGACATGTATCAGTAATATATGTCAATAACATGTATCAATAACATGTATCAATAATATATATCAATAACATGTATCAATAACAGCCACATCTTACAAGGTAATACGAAAACCACTTAGAGACTAGTGGAATACCTGCGAGGAAAATAATTCTTCAGGAGTCACCAGTAAAACTGAAGACAAGAGTACAAATCTTATCTCACAGAAGTCCGTCGTAAGACGACAAACATCACGTTCAAACATTGATAAAATGAAGTATAAATGGACGACTTTAAAATGAAGTTCAACGTCTCGCTCATAACTAGGTGTCCGTGGTCTGTGCTTCACGCCCAGACTCGTGAAACTCCACGTACATCAAGTACATTGTGGCACTATTTAGAGACCGTACGAAGACAACTCTTGCAATTGCTCGACCGCTGTGACAGTCTTGCTGCAATGAAGGACGAAATGCCGATGTAACATTCATAGATACTGCAAAAGTCTTTGGCAAGTGTAACCATAGTGTAGTAGAACAAATAAAAATTATGTAAAATGAAAAAGAAATGGAAATGTAGTCAGACAAATCCTGTTTTTAAAAAATCAGACCCAAAGAGGAGTAAACAAATTTATTTACAGCTGTATAATAAAACATTATTTTCTATCATAATATTTATTTAGTTAAAACTCATACATTTGAATTTCATTAATATTTTGAATTAATGTTTTTTTTTATTAAATGCCCTCCCCCCCCCCCCCTAAGTAACGTAATTTATAGTCCTGAGGCATTAGATGGATGCCAAGTTCTAAGTTTAGTGTAGTTTCATTATTATTATACAATGAGTACATCATAAGGAATTCTAGTAGCTTCGTTAAGGTGATTTATCATTACAGAAGTGTTGAAGTGTCGTCTGACAATACCACACAGATGGAGGGCAGTATGGAAGGTGTCGTACCTTGACAATCCCATACGATGGAGGGCAGTATGGAAGGTGTCGTACTTGACAATACATACAGATGGAGGGCGTATGTGTCGTACCTTGACAATACCACACAGATGGAGGGCAGTATGTGGAAGGTGTCGTGTACCTTGACAATACCATACAGATGGAGGGCAGTATGTGGAAGGTGTCGTGTACCTTGACAATACCACATAGATGGAGGGCAGTATGTGGAAGGTGTCGTGTACCTTGACAATACCATACAGATGGAGGGCAGTATGTGGAAGGTGTCGTGTACCTTGACAATACCATACAGATGGAGGGCAGTATGTGGAAGGTGTCGTGTACCTTGACAATACCACACAGATGGAGGGCAGTATGTGGAAGGTGTCGTGTATCTTGACAATACCACACAGATGGAGGGCAGTATATTTGAAGAACAAAATCTGACAAAGGACCACTTGAAGGAAATAATAGCTGTAGGGGATGTTGGATCAGGTGAGACCAAACTTTTTCCTTCAGGATGAATACCAGAAGTATCCATGAACATGTATTCAATATCAAAAATACCAAAACATTATGTTCTTGAGTACATCCTCCATAAAAAAGGAGGAGCAAGAAATTCCTCTCGTGCATTCATCACATAGTTATTAACGTAATGAACAAGAAACAGAAACCCATGAACAGTAAATACAGCATCCGATGAATTCTGTACAACTGCTTAGAGACGATGCCTCAGCGGTACAGCATTGCTGGTTAGAGAACAAAGGCTGTGCTTAACAGAGGAGCAGGCATTTGCTGCTGAGCAACGACAACAGTAAGTATTAAGCCTTGACAGAGGTATGAATACATTTGAAAGAATTATGAATGAGAATAGTAAAAAAGATGTGTATAATATCTGCCAGAAATAAAGATTTAATATCATTAGTGCAGCAGCAATGGAGCCAGAATTTAATGAAGTTGATCTTAATGTTCTGTTCAGTGTATTTGAAAATCAAGTGACTACACTGAGTTGACTTTAACAGTACTGAGCAGCGCTGGTACACACCCAGCTGTGAGATGGTCATGTATTATTATGATGTATCATTATGATGTATCATTATGATGTATCATTATGATGTATCATATTGCACTCTCTTGTGTGGGCTCTGTTGAGATTCTTTGCACACACTCAGCTGTGCTACATGGAATCCGATTAGACCAGGACTCGAACTTCACGTCTGAGATCTTTTGTGGAGTTCTTCCTCAAATGAGAATAGCTGCTGTGGTCTCTTTAGCGTAGCATCTTAATAGTCAAGGTGCTATTGAATGATTCCATCACTTCAGAAGAGTGGCAGTACTTTTATTGTTGTTTCTAATAAAGCAAAGTTGCTTGGTCGTAGTTCCTTTGGGATAAACTCCAGGTTCTATACTTGGCTGCAGCAAACCTGAGAGTAGAATAACTGGTAATAAAGGACTAGTATAATAACTCAGCTGATTCAGGCAAGATTAACACGACCCTTTAAAATCAATGCGAAATTAAATCATGTAAATTACGTGGTACACACAACTGAATAACAACATTATGTGAAATTTACCACATTAACCAGTTTAAATAATACAAAATCCCAAAGTGCATATCTGTCATGATTCCAACAGACCCTGACAGTGGAAAGATATATGCCTTGAATAATACACAACTTCTGCCCTATTCAACCCAGCTGGAGTCAGATTTAACTAACAATAAAGCTAGCCAAGTGTTAAAATTAAATGGTCGTTTACAATAAATATTTAGCCATTTACTTTTCGTGTATATGTGTGTGTATGTTTGCTGGGTTTTCATGACATACCAGTAAATAATAATGTTCTTCTCAGGCCACAACCAAGGTATTACACACTGATGTTCGTTACCTCCTCGACATCGATCTCACAGAATTAACTAATAATTCAATGGCCTGATCCTGTATTCTCATTCCTAAGCCAAATGGCACAAAATACATGTGGACTACAGCAGCGTCAGTGCTGTAATTAGGCTGGATGGACATGTGTTACCTAGAACTAATGGCATCTGTGTCCTGGTGGGACACCTGCTGGTAGTACTGAAGGAGTGCTATCACGGCTAAAGACTGAGACATTTGTGTAACATTTGGGATTTTTTATTGAGGAAACGTTTCGCCAGTCAGGGGTTCTTCAGTGACAGGCGAAACGTTTTCATGATAAAAAATTCCAAATGTTGCACAAATGTCTTATTCTCCAACTTGTCTCCCTTTTTTAACCCATTTACATCACACTTGTCTGTTTCTTTCAGGAAAAGGGCAGAACTATTCTCTGCTTTTATTGCCAAGAGGTTTTATAATTCTACAATATTGGTATAAGGAATGCAAAAAACGTGTCTGCAACGTTTCGACCCCTAATATGACAAGTTGTAACCATGAAGGCATACCTAGAAGAGCTTATTATTGTTAATAATTCACAGGGCAATAATTTCTTGCAATTGTATAATATTTAAAAAGAAGCAACAATACAACTTGACAGACAAATTAGCAAAGACTGGGTATGGCCACTTGAAGGAGAGTTTCCTGGGCCAGGTAATTAGACGAGGTAAAGTGTAATATTTAACAGCAAATTTAGAGGCAATTAATAATATTGCAGTGCCTTGGCAGAGAAAAACTATGATGCAATTTTTTGAATATTGTCGTGTTTTATCATTCCCATTTTTTTCACGTGTAGTTTATCCTTTTATTTCATTAACAATTCCAAAGCAAAAGTCCCTTTGGAATGAGGGTTGCCAGAAAGCTTACAAGCTTTTGAAACATTTGCTTTTCATTAGTCCAATACTACTGAGCCCTATTCTTGAAATGGTTATAATCATAAGCATGTTTTTTTTAAAGGGGGTGGACAGGTAAGCCTCACAAAGGACCTCACATACAACCTCACATATGACCTCACAATGGACCTCACATATGACCTCACAAAGGACCTCACATATGACCTCACAAAGGACCTCACATATGACCACACAAAGGACCTCACATATGACCTCACAAAGGACCTCACATATAACCTCACAAAGGACCTCATATATGACCTCACAAAGGACCCTTCCCACTGACCGTGGGAGTGTAGTGAAGATTTAGTCAGGTCACATGTAAAAAAAATGTAGAGTGACATGTCAGGCATAGTTTAAAATTTCTCTCAATTTCTGTTCATTACAAATTAATCTAATTTATACAACATAGAACTTATATTCGTATTGCAATCAATACATTTTTTATGAAGTTTGATTCAGTTATAATTCGCTCAACCATGGACCTGCTTGATTCAGCATTCTCGGCCTTTTGAAAATCAATTGGGTAGTTAAATCTCTCACATAAACAAACAGAGCATTAGACTCTTGTCCATTGTAATGCTATATTTATGTTATTTACTTTTTTTTCCAGTTTGATCATAATAAATTTTATTACATTTCTTATAAGGAATCTTGTAGACACAGCCATCAGCATTTTTGAGGGAATTCTTAATCACATGGTGTTTCTTTGATGTAACAAGACTTTTGAATACAACTTTGATTTTGAAATTCTTAAGTAAAGAATATGTTTCTTTGTCTTTTTTGAATAGTAAAATTTACTACAGGTTATTTTAAAAGATTTGTCAATTAATTAGTTTTGGATATTTAAGATCATATGCTATGTCACAAATCTTCAATATTTCCTCATCTATGAACTCCGGGGTGCAAATGCGCAGAGCTCTCAAAAACATGGAGGAGAAAACAACATTAAACTCTGTCTAGAACGACTAAAGGAATGGGACTTGACAAGGTATCTCCTTGGGTTTTGAGAAATGAAACAGGAGTGATGCAGGAACAGCCAGCAAGAATATACAGTAATACAATGAGTCGATATCAGATGCTGAACGCAGAGTTTGACATTGTTACCCACAACACACTAGATAAGAATGTGTATTAATATTGGTAGAATTACCGACAATATGTTAAGTAAAAGGACACAAATGCAACTAATGAGACATTTTATTGTGGCAACGTTTCGCTCTCCAGGAACTTTGTCAAGCCGTTACAAACGATACATGGACACAGAGGGTATATATATACTCTCAAAGTGAGGTGTAATACTAGTGGTGGTAGAAGTAGTAGTGATATAAGTTGTAACAGCGGGGATGGATAGAGAAATGTACCTCCTTCGATCAAGGAATTATTGAGTGGAAGAAGAAGGAGTCAAGTGCTTCCAGGCGTTCCCAGTAGTTGAGGTGCTTGATGGAACTTATATGTGCAGTAAAGGTTCTCTTTACACTCTCTAGATCTGCAGTTTCACCTGCTTTGAACGGAGACGTTAATGTACAGTAGTATTCCAGCCTAGAGAGAACAAGTGATTTGAAAAGGATCATCAATGGGTTGCCATCTCTTGTTTTGAACGTTCTCATTATCCATCCTATCATTTTCTTTGCAGTTGTGATCATGGCACTGTTGTGATCCTTGAAATTGAGATCCTCAGACATTACCACTCCCAGGTCCCTCACATTATTTTTCCGCTCAGTTGTATGATCATAGTTTGTAGTATACTCAGTTCTAGTTATTATTTCCTCCAGTTTCCCATAACGGAGTAGTTGGAATTTGTCTTCATTGAACATCATATTGTTCTTCGTTGCCCATTGGAAAACTTGGTTTATATCTTCTTGGAGATTTGCCGTGTCCTCGACAGATGACAGTCTCATGCAGATCCTAGTATCATCTGCAAAGGATGACACGGTGCAGTGGATTACATCTCTGTCTATGTCTGATATGAGGATGAGGAATAAAAATAACAATAATGAAAATAACTAAAATAACTAAAATAATAAAAATAATAATAATAATAATAATAATAATAATAATAAAATTATTATTATTATTATTATTATTATTATTATTATTATTATTATTATTATTATTATTATTATTATTATTATTATTATGTAATGTTGTTGTTACTTTTATTACCATCATTAACTTTAGAGACTACGTCATAAACCAGTTAACTTTACTCACAACATAACAATCAAAGCAACATTAATCATCTTCCTTATTAAAAACCAGTATTTAGGTCACACAACTATCAAAAAAAATCCTCATTATTGCTGTTTAAATTTCACCCGGATAATAGTTTCAATCTTTGCTGTTTTACCACCATGGATTTACCGCGTATCCCTCTCTCCTGTTTATATTTTATCAGATTCCCTTGTTCCAAAAATTCAAAGCTCGTTTCTTATTATTTTTATAGCCAAAGTTAGGGCCATTGGTCGTAGTTTGCTTGTGGGAGAGTTTATGTTCGCTGCCGCTCGCCAAGTTTGTAGCCACGCCTGCCAACTTAACTGTCTTGTGAGCCGAGGGCTTCACAGCCGTTGTGAGCTGAGTACTTCATAATCTGCCAACTTCTGTCTTGTGAGCTGAGGACCTCAGTGCCTGGTAGACTATCTGTCCTGTGAACCGAGGGCCTCACAGCCCGCCAACTAAGTTGTCTTATGAGCTGAGGACCTTGCACAGCCTGCCAACTTAGCTGCCTTGAGAGCTGAGCATCTCACAACTTGGCAGCATATCTGTCTTATGAAATGGGAATTTCCTAACCACCCAACTTAGCTGCTTTGTAAGCTGAGGACCTCATAGCTTGCCAACTTAGCTGTTTTGTGAACTGAAGACCTTATAGCTTGCAAACTTAGCAGCTTTGTGAGCTGAAGACCTTATAGCTTGCAAACTTAGCTGCTTTGTGAGCTGAAGGCCTTATAGCTTGCAAACTTAACTGTTCTGTGAGCTGAAGACCTTATAGCTTGCAAACTTAGTTGCTTTGTGAGCTGAGGACCTCATACCTGCTTGCCAACTTATCTGTCTTATGACTCAAGGGACTCACAAGCTGCCAACTTAACGTTAAGCTGAGGGCCTCACAACGTGCCAACTTAGCTTTCCTGTGAGCTGAGGCTTCACAGTCTGCCATATGAGCCTCATATGAGAGTCTCGTAGCCTGCTATCTTAGCTTCCCATTAGAGCATCAGTGTATTCCAATTAAACGTCTCTTCTTAAGTAAAAAGTTTTAATGCCAAACTAAACACGATCAAGTCAGGATTCAGAACGTGAATTAAATAACACTTAGATGCAGTGATACCTGTATTAACGACATTTCGCCCACACCGTGGAGATGGACTGTAGTGGCTTCATGTCAACCTGTATGGGCAGAGAGTTACGACTACGTTTCGTTCAAGGTTAAGCTTTATGAGAACAAGTGGAGGGATACGTAAGAAAGACACACACGGTAACTAGACTGATAAAGCCAGGGGCTTTATCAGTAAAGCCAGGGGCTTTATCAATAAAGCCAGGGGCTTTATCAATAAAACCAGGGGCTTTATCAATAAAGCCAGGTTTTTTTATCAATAAAGCCAGGGGCTTTATCAATAAAACCAGAGGCTTTATCAATAAAGCCAGGGGCTTTATCAATAAAGCCAGGGGCTTTATCAATAAAGCCAGGGGCTTTATCAATAAAGCCAGGGGCTTTATCAATAAAGCCAGGGGCTTTATCAGAATATAAATGTTATAAAATACCGACAAGCTGATGAGCAAATACTTGTGCAATATTATCTTTGTTGCAGAAACGTATCGCCTCTGCAGCAGGCTTCTTCAGTCGATTACTGGCGATTATAAAACAGGCGACATTAGTGGATCTCGCTCACCTATGACGTTATCTCTAGCTGACACACCTCACATATAGCTCCGGTAAATAGAACTGTAACCATCTGCTGTTGAGACAAAGGGACTGATTGCCTCAAGATAAATCCTCCACTATACGGTTTCCATTGTAGACTGAAGATGTCTACTGCACCGGCAAAATGCATCGATAATCAATATACCTTAGTGTTGCACATGTGTCTCACTCAACATGGAGGGGTTCTGAGAGGGTTAGGTTAGGTTAGGTTAGGTAAGGTTTGTCAGGAAACAAGACAAGTGTTTTCTGACGCGGGTCTTAGTCAGATGATGACCCACCGTTGGTGCTTTTGGCCATCTGACCGAGGCCTTCCACTGGCTTACCGGTCCACCCCTTTAAATATTATGGTCGTAGTAATAGCCTGTTTAAATATAATAAACGAAGAATATAATTTTATTAAGAGCATCTCCATACCCCCCGTCGTCTTCTTCATGCTCGACCACAGGATATGGGAACCCGAAATAGAGACAAGAATTGAAATATCAATAGTTTTGTCACCAACCTTACCAACAATGTCTAGAAGCATCAACATCATAGTTTCTTCACTGCTGTCAAGGGAACTTACTAGAGCTGTATATAACCTTATACCCAACATGACGCAGGATACGCTGGATTCAACATAATTCCTTTCAATAAATGTTGCAAATCTGAAGAGGAATCTTCATAGAACATTTATTACACGAATTGAAAAAAAAAACAATGCACTCAAAACATATAATAAAACACTAAGAACTACCTCAGGAAATAAACAGTTACTAAACCATTTGTGAAGTAATGAGACAAAATAAATGATTATAGAAAATTTCCTTATCAGCACTTAAACACTATTACACTAAACAAGGTCTATTCCAAGTTAGCTTCAGGTTAGCTCATTCTTGAACTTACACCATACTTACGAGTCATAACAACCATAACACCATAACAACCCATTGTTCACACACACACACACACACACACACACACACACACACACGATCTTCCAACTCACCTAAAATCAAAATAAAATTAATTTATTATTAAAACAGCTAAATAAATTTGGTCATTAGTTTCAATATTAAAATATATAATGTTCCTCTAATGTACACATTCTCTTTAGGATATAATAAATAGTTAATTACTTTTCAAGACCAATTAAGCACAAAGTGTTATATAAACGAAAAACGGTTAATAATGATGAGCCCCTCGTCGTATAACTAAGAATCCCATCAAAGAAAAATGTCAGTTTTCATGACCAATAAAATACCAACCTTTTACAATTGTTTACTCAATAGTTAAATTAGGCTCTTTGGTCTCGTCCAAACTACATTAAAACTTTAATGGAACTGTTCAGTAACTGAAATAATCAAAGTCTGTTATGCGCATGTTTTTGTTTTCAGTGACTTTGATATATTAGACACATGTGCAACACTTGGGTATCTTTATTGAGGAAACGTTTCGCCCCACAGTGGCGTCATCAGTCCATACGAAGGAGAATGGTGAACAGGAGGAGTTTGAGGTAATCAGTCCCTCAGTTTTGAGTTGATGTAATCAGTCCATCAATCTTGAAAATAATACAGTATGTTTGTTGTTGTTGTTGTATGTTCGCCGGTACATCCGGCCCGGGTCTTCTCCAAATGGTGACCCGGCATTGGCCCCCTGGGTAGAGGGTGTCATCTTCTTTCTTTCTTGCTGTGGCTCCCCATGATGGGGAGTGTCTTCTGACGTCGCATCTTCATCAGCAGATCTTGGTACTTCAGGCTGTGGTTCTACCTACATAGGAAGAAGAAGGATGGGGGATAAGAAAGAAGGAAGTGAGAGAAAGAATAGCTGTAGTGGGTAGTCTTGGTCGTCTTCGGGGTTCTCCGGCGTCGTCATCGAGGGGGCGGGTGGGTGGCTAGGACTGGGAGCAGTGTCTCCAAATCATGGGTGGCCAGGTAAACCAGCCGGGCTGCTTTGTCCTCGCGGGTCAGATCCCCAGGTGCCATCGGGAAGTGCCTGCGGCGGATGGCCGTCGTCGCAGGACAGTCAAGCATGTAGTGAACTAGAGGCTTTGGAACCATCCGGTCGCAGTGGCGGCAAAGCTCCTCACTAACGCGTTCGATGAGGCGCTTTGCAATAGGGTAGCCGAGGCGCAGGCGGTGGACGCTGACTTGCAGCTCCCTGTTCAGTTTCCTCATGTTTGGTGGGGGCTCCCTACGTGTCGCTCTGTCATACCAGTGCCGGCTCCGAGATGCTCCCGGTGCTGGTAGTGGGCGTCTGGCTGCCGAAGCTGCCCCCAGGTGCACCTGCCTGCGGCTAATGGCAATTGTAGTCGCAGGTTGGGCCGCAAGTGTGGCAGACTTAGCCGCCCCATCCGCCGCATCATTCCCAGCAAGGTCGATGGGGCTTGGTATCCAATTGATTGTTGCTTGCCGGCCCTGCTCGTCAAGTGAATGTAGGTCTCTTCTGATGGCGGTGAGGAGCCGGATGTTATCCTTGAATACAGTATATGTGCGAGGTGGCTTATATACCGTAGGCAGGAGAGGTGCAGCAGTCGTAGGTGGTGTCACATTTGACCAGTGTGGAAGTAGGTCGTGACTAAAGGTTAGGCAAGTGAAGAATTCCCTGTATTAAGATCCCAAGATGTTGCTGTGTCAGACAGGATGTAGATGAATGGTTCAGAGAACCGACAAGTTGATAAATTGGACACATGTGAAACAATTGGGTATCGTTTTGTATGGACTGATGAAGCCACTGTGTGGCGAAACGTTTCCTCAATAAAGTTACCCAAGTGTTGCATATGTGTCTAATTTATCAACTTGTCGGTTCTCTGAACCATTCATCTACATCCTGTCTGACACAGCAACATATTGGGATCTTAATACAGGGAATTCTTCACTTGCCTAACCTTTATTCCACACATACGACAGCTCATCCTTGTATGAAAACACGTACTGTACATTTAATGCAGCATATTGTAGGTAACAGATTATTGTGTTAGCAGAGGTAGTTTTGGTCAAGTAGTCTGTGGCAACGAATATTTAGCATGATTCCGTACCAAGGATTTAGATATGCCTACGACTCCCAACATTATTGGGCAGCGCCACTATTGTGAGCGATAGAACCATATATATCGTTGTTTACAGTTCCTCTACTTTCTACCATAGAATATATAAATTAAGTTAGGGTGAAAAGCACTATCGTCATTCGTGGCCAGGTTGGTGATACAGATTTTGATATTCACGAACGTATATATGCCTTAGACAATGATATATGATTTTTTAAGCTGTGTCCACTGCAATGTCATCAATGTCTAGAAGTTGAATCAGGACCCTTGGCCAGTTATTCCAACACGAGCAAGCCAACTCACTTCCCTTACTCTACAATTAGGATAAGGATACAATATTTCCCATGCCACAGCTCTACGTGCATCAAGACATTTGTCTTGGACTCCAGTGGAAATTAGTCAGTCTGTCTGACCTTTTTGGGTTATCCTAGGTTCTCTACACATATGCTGCTATGTATGATTATGTAACTGTTGTGTATACCTGAATAAACTTACTTAGTCTACATGGTAGGGTTCGACACACGTACGTCAGGCCACTGAGACATCAGTTATGTCCTTGCTAGTGTCAGACACTAGCAAGGACATAGTGTCAGACACTAGCAAGGACATAACTGATGTCTCAGTCTTGACTGTGTCTCCAGTGCTATCAGGTACATTAACATGTGGCTCAGAGGTCCTAGGTATTCTTGTGGAGCATTAATTACACCTATTCAAGATATAAAAAGATTGATAATGTTATGATGTATTTGGGAGTAATATAAACTTCGGATGGAAAGTGAATCATACATACACCAATGTAATGTTATGTTGGATCTTATCTTTTACTCTGTAATTATGTAAATCTTTAAACGTAAAGAAAAGGTTTACAGTTTTCTTGACAGAATTATTGTTCCCGTGGATTTTCTGTATTCATTCATTTCGGAAAGAGTTTAAAACCTGTCATGAACAAGATAAACTTCAAAGTAACAGTATAGTCCACAGGACTAAGGTTGAAGAAAGTTCTTATACAAAATAAGCTTCTATTTTCTGAGACCTGGGAATCCTCTAGACAACAGTTATTAAGAATCACCTGCGATCTAGACAAATAATGAAGCCACATTATTTTTCAATGTTACTCTCGAAAACACATGTTTCTCTCAGGCTTGAAGATAACTTCTGGTCTGGTGGGAAGCGAGTTCGTACATCTACTCGTCTGCTAGTGAACATGCAGCTATATAAGTAAAACTTTATAGCCAAAAATATTGGAGATATGAACTCCATCCTTGGCTGTTTCACTATGCATTCATCACCATCTTTACAATGACATTATTCTTATCTTTGGGTTCTATTTCCTTGAAAGGTAGGCAGATGGATAATTAACTTCCTAAGAAATAAAATCCAAACAATAGTAAACAGTGTTAAATAAAAGTCCCTGTTCCTCAGTGCACGGTTCTTGCCCACTCCTCTTTCTCATATCCGACATAGACAGTGACATCAACCATAGCACCGTATCAATAATTTATATGAGAATGCAATACACAGAAGACACAGCGAGCTTCCAAAATGATAATTTATCAGCCACTGACAACAATATGATTTTCAATGAAGGCAAATTCCAGTTTCTACGTTGCTAAGAAGTTGAGGAAATTAATACATAAATAACCCACACATAGGAGAGAGGAGGAGCTAACGACGACGTTTCGGTCCAACTTGAGGAAATTAAGAAAAAAAGACCTCAGAGTAATATACAAAATCAAATCAGTCAACAGAGCGAAAATCTAATGTGAGAGGTTTAGAGGAATAATAATGTCAAAGGATCTCACTTTTAAGGAACACAGTAACGTCATCTCCACCGGGAGGAAAATAATATGCTGGAAAACGAGAATTTCGGATGGAGACAGATCCACGACACTGATAATACTGGTCCTCTCTAGGTTGGAATATTACTGTACACGAGCGGCCCCTTTCAAGACAGGCAACATTTCGGAACTAAGAAGAGTTCAGGGAACCTTCACAACTCGTATAACTTTAGTCAAACACCTAAATTACAAGGAGTGCTTGAAGTCTCTCTTAGAACGTAGGCGAGAAAATACATCACAGTCCAAGTCTGGAAGATTCTGGAGGAATTGGTCTCAAACCTGCCACCAAAATCCCTCTTTATGAAAGCAGGGGTTTGGTAGACAGTGCAAGATACCTCCAATGAAAAGGACGCCATGAGTACGATGAAGATAACTAGGTAAGTGACGGGGATAACAACTCTACACTCAACAAACTCTAAACTGTCTTCAAGGGGGATCTGGATAAGTACCTTACATCAGTTTCTGATCAACCGGACTGTCGTGCATATGTTGGACTGAGAGCGGTGGATATCAGCAGTCTGATTGATCAAACCAGCGACCAGAAGGCCTGGTCTTGGACCTGGCCAATAAGACGCTAATTCTTGAAAGCGACTACAGGTAACTATCTGCAGGTATCACTACCTTTATACATTACCACGATTTACTTGCAGCAAATCCTGCATATTTCTGAAACCTCTTACAAATCTTAGTTACAAAGGCCTTAAATTGTTAGTACATATCAACAGTATTAATTGGACTGACACTGGGAGCACCCAAGACTACGACAGTCACAGTGCCACCTTCCACCAAGACTACGACAGTCACAGTGCCACCTTCCATGTTCCTGTGAAGCTGTTGTAGACAGGAGAGAGAGAGACAGGTGGAGCTACGTCTTTCTCATATAAACAATAAATACACAATAAGCTGCTTACTGAAGGTTTGTGTACACGAAACCTTTAAGTTGTTACTACGAGGAAACGTGAGAGAGCACACGTTCTCAACCCACCAACTCCACACAACCCACACCTAATGCAAGAGTTACATTCAACCCACTAATCCCCCACATCCCATACCTAACCCAGCCAGCCAATCCACCAGGCATACCCAATCCACTAGTCATGCCCAACCCACCAGCCACACCCAATCCACTAGTCATGCCCAACCCACCAGCCACACCCAATCCACCAGCTACACCCAATCCACCAGTCAAACCCAACTTACTCCACACACATTTTACCCAACTATCCCACCATTCACTGGGATGCCTGCCAACCTTGGCAGAGGTGTTAGGGCCAGGATAATGAGGAAGGGTTGGAAGGAGGGACGAGGGGGCGAGGAGGGCCGAGGGAGGCGTCTTATTAACATCATTACTCGGTGGTGTCATAACACACCAAGATGTCTCCATGGCAACCAGCCAAGCCAATGAGAAGATGTAACATTTTTCCTTCACTTCCCGCCCGTTGTGGGAAAGTTAACCAGTTGTATTAACCTCATTATCCTCAGATGGTGTGCTACTGTTTATATATATATATATATATATATATATATATATATATATATATATATATATATATATATATATATATATATATATATATATATAAAATATATATATATATATATATATATATATATGTGGGACCCACAGCCTCGGAGAAGTGGATAAAAAGGTTTCAAGGAAGAATATTTGGATTTCTTCTTTAAGCCATTTGAATATTCCACTTCCCCTACCACCCCATCTTTTCATTCTTTTTTTTTTACCAATAGGTATATTTTATTACATAATATGGTACAACAGATCTAAGAGAAACGTTGTTGATATAAAGATGGCATATACAGTACACGAGGTGTGAGAGATACATGTCTAGTACATATTGTTACATGTTTGTCACTGATTATAATGCGAAAATCTCATCCAGCTCCTCAGAGCTGGGGCGCGTGCCCAAAATACAGCATGCATTACCCCTCTGAACAGCAGCGCTGAGTCGCTGGAACAGAAAACCAGCTGCCCTGGGATACTTAGTTATCCTGTTGAGTCTTTTGCCCAGCTCCTTGAGGAACTTAGATGCACTCTTTTCCCATGAGCCAAGGCCCTCCGAGCCTATTGGAACAAACACATAATGATGGGCAAGTTCTCCGTATTTTCTCGACTTCTGGGACTCCCTGAAGGTGGCAGCTGCCCCTCCTTCCTCCCTGGTGTATTGAAGATAGGTATCAGCCAAGGTAGATGCAAATGTGTAGTCCCACACCACCTGCTTGCCGTCTGTCCAGGCTTGAAGGGTGATACTATCTGGACGCTTTTGGCTGCCATCAGATCTGCATAGCTGGGGTGGCTCCCTTACTGCTGGGCATTCGGCTGTTGTGAGGCTCCTCTTGATAATGTTATTAACCTCTTCATGTCTTGCAATCTTCCCCTCGGATTTACGACACACAAGACCATGGTACCTGAATCGGTCTGCTGCTTCACTGCCACAAATACACCTGTGTTCGGCGAGAATAGGGGCGGCAAGTCGAAGGGCAACATCAATGCGGATGGTCTGTGGGTCGAGGCGTGTGCCAAGGCTGGAGTTGGGAACAGCCAACAGAAAGTCCCCTGCATGACGAGCTCTCACTACCAGGAGGCGGGCTCTATCCTTCCCTGACACACTCTGAAGCATTGCTGAGGCTATATTCTCTATTATTGCGCCATCCCAGTGCGACTGTTTGTAGTTGTTGGGGGGAACAGGCCTGGTTTCAGAGCCTGTTAGATTATCCCAGATCCTGGCTCCGTCGACGAACTTTTGGTCATGGACTCCAATCTTGTCCCTAAGATGTTCAGGGAGAATCGCTGCTACAAGCCCTCTGGATACAATGCATGAAGACAGGAAAGCAGGTAGCACAATCTGTGATAACTTGCGGACACCAATGCCTCCTAGTCTGACTGGAAGTGTAGCTTGGTCCCACTGCCCATCTTCTAGTAAAAATCTGCCTCAGGATACTGTCATATTCGTGCAGTATAGGGTTATCATATGAAGGAGCATATCTTAGGAAATATGTCAACCTGGGCAGACTCAAGCATTTTGTGAGAAGGTACAAGGCATCATGGGTGTCAAGATTGCCTATTCGTTGTTCCATTCTCCTCAATTCTTCCAGTTTCTTTCTGAGAATTGTGTCAATGGCATCGCTTCCCAGAGGTGCTCCAAGCAAGACACTATTTGTAGGGGCAATGACTGTTGCTCCTGGTAGTTTTGATATCACTGCATCTATCACTTGTTGATTGACTGAGATGATTTCACATTTGGATGGATTCAGGATGAGACCCATTTCCTGTCCCCGTGTCATCACCTGTGTAAGATCATCTAGAAGGGACTCCTTTGTACCTGCTAGTGTGCCATCATCCAGGAACCAGATGTTTAGCTCACATGCCCCTTGGCGCTATGATCACGACGTCCTGAGTTTTGAATACTTTGTAGAGCTAACAGAGGAGTATGAAGCAGCACGAGGACGAGAGAAGCCAAACTTCAAAAAATGGGACTACGCAGGTATGAGGTGATTCCTGCATGAGGTGCAGTGGGAAAGAGAGCTGAAGGTAATGACAGTAAATGAAATGATGGAACAAATGACCACAAAGTGCAAAGAGACAGAGGAGAAGTTCATACTAAAGGGTAACAGAAAAATGGAAAGACCTGAGTGAGCCCAAGGTTTACCTGGAGGTGTAAAGAGGCCAGAGCCAAGTGTGTTAGAGAACGGAAAAACTATAGAAGGCAAAGAACTCAAGAAAACAAGGAGCTGAGCAGAAGAACCAGTAATGGATATGTATGGATAAGGAGAGAGGCTCAGAGGCAATACGATAATGACATAGCATCAAAAGCCAAATCTTACCCAGAGTTATTATACAGCCAAATCAGGGGAATAACAGTCAAGAACCAGGTAATCAGACTGAGTCTTTCCTTCAGTGACACACAAAAAAAATCTTAACTTCTCGCGATATACTCCACAGAATTTTTATATTTAAAACCCAACAAATCCTCTGAGAACAGAATTTTCTTTTCTTTCTTCAATCTCAAGTATTATATCTACATTACTGTGTGTGCTCACCTATTTGTGGTTGCACGGTCGAATCATAGCTCCTGGCCCCGCCCCGCCTCTTCACTGGTCGCTACTAGGTCCTCTCTCTCCCTGCTCCATGAGCTTTATCAAACCTCGTCTTAAAACTATGTATGGTTCCTGCCTCCACTACGTCACTTTCCAGACTATTCCACTTCCTGACAACTCTATGACTGAAGAAATACTTCCTAACATCCCTTTTTTGTGTGTGTCTGTGTGTGTGTGTGTGATGCCAAAGAAGCCAAACACGCGAGTCTGGAATAAAAAGCAAAGGTCATTTCTGCCGAATAATCAGAGTGAAATTTTGTTTATGCAACAAATCTGCAAAAATAAAAATAAATCAGTCTGAACATAAATATTAAATACATACTTTTTTTAGGTAAATTTACATAAATTTAAACTGCTCTATGATAGAATTTAGTTATAAAATTACGTTAGGTTAGATTAGATGAGGTGAGGTTTCTAAGTCAGGTTTGATGACAATTTAAAAAAAATCACCATATTCAATGAAAAATTGACCTATTAATCTATAAAAGAAAATTTGGGAAAACTTTATTTTTTCAGGGCAGTTCGGCCTAATATACCAATTCGGCTTATTAGAAAGAGGGAGATGGGTAGGTAGAGCAGAGTGGAGGAAGAGTGGGATGAAAGAAAATGACAGAGAAAAAAAGACAGAAAGAAAGACAGAGAGAGAGAGAAAGACAGAGAGAGAGAGGGAGAGAAAGACAGAGAGAGAGAGAGGCAAAGAAAGAGAGAGAGAGAGAGAGAGAGAGAGAGAGAGAGAGAGAGAGAGAGAGAGAGAGAGAGAGAGAGAGAGAGAGAGAGAGAGAGAGAGAGAGAGAGAGAGAGAGAGAGAGAGAGAGTGAGAGAGAGAGAGAGACAGAGAGAGAGAGAGAGAGAGAGAGAGAGACAGAGAGACAGAGAGAGACAGAGAGAGAGACAGAGAGAGATCTTCCACTTATGTTCTAGGTGAAGTTGTTTCTACCACAGTCTTCATTACCGGAGCGTAACTCTGAGACCATTAACTGTGACTGTTATGGCCGTGTTTGAATTATCGAGATAAAAGTCGTCTTGTCCTTATTAAGGAGGATTTTCTCGCGTTCATGGCGAAACTAAAGCAATAAGAGAAAGGAAGCAAACACCCTCTCACTTCAAGGACTGGCGCTCCTGCATGTGTCAACCAACAGCTGATCTTCAGATGTCATTCTTCGAGAAGATTGACAGTTGACTTTTGGGAAAGTTGATGTTAGTCGAACAAGATCATAAACACGCTCGCTCACGCACTCGCTCACGCACACACACATACACACACACACACACACACACACTCACACTACGACTCGACCCATGCAACCACAACTAGGTGAGTACAACTAGGTGAGTACACACACACACACACACACACACACACACACTCACTCACTCACAAGATGATGGATGTGGTACTGGAAAACCTCAAACATCAACATGTTAGAGACACTACCAGAGAGAGAGGTGAGGATGATCAAGCAAGACTGGACCTAGTATTCACCCTGAGTAGTTCCGACATCGAGAATATCACGTACGAAAGGCCCCTTGGAGCTAGTGATCATGTGGTTCCGTGCTTTGATTAAATAGTTGAGCTACAAGTGGAGAGGGTAGCAGGAATAGGACGGGAAAAAAAACAAATTACAAAAGGGGGACTACACAGGCATAAGGAACTTCCTGCAAGACGTTCAGTGGGAGAAAGAATTGGCAGGAAAACCAGTAAAAGAAATGGTGGACTATGTGACAAAATGCAAGGAGGCAGAGGAGAGGTTTGTTCCCAAGGGGAACAGAAATAATGGAAAAAACAGAACGAGTCCTTGGTTCACCCAAAGGTGTAGGGAGGCAAAAACTAAGTGCACTAGAGAATGGAAAAAAATACAGAAGACAAAGGACCAAGGAAAATAAAGAGATTAGCCGAGGAGCCAGAAACGAATATGCACAGGTAAGAAGGGAGGCTCAGTGACAATACGAAAATGACATATCATCGAAAGTCAAGTCTGACCCGAAGCTGTTGTATAGCCACATCTGGAGGACAACAACAGTCAAGGACCAGGTAATCAGGCTGAGGAAGGAAGGTGGGGAGTTCACAAGAAACGACCAAGAGGTATGTGAGGAGCTCAACATGAGATTTAAAGAAGTATTTACAGTGGATACAGGAAGGACACCAGGCAGTCAGAATAGGGAGGTACACCAACAAGGAATACACCAACAAGTGCTGGATGAAATACACACAACCGAGGATGAGGTGAAGAAGCTATGTGAACTTGATACCTCAAAGACGGTGGGACCAGACAACATCTCTCTGAGGGTTCTTAGAGAGGGAGCGGAGATGCTGTGTGTGCCACTAACAAAAATCTTCAACACATCCATTGAAACTGGGCAACTACCTGAGGTATGGAAGATGGCAAATGTAGTCCCACTTTTTAAGAAAGGAGACAGACACGAGGCATTAAACTACAGACCAGTGTCACCGACGTGTATAGTATGCAAAGTCATGGAGAAGATCATCAGGAGGAGAGTGGTGGAGCACCTAGAAAGACACTAGCTTATAAACGACAACCAGCACGGTTTCAGGGAAGGAAAATCCTGTGTTACAAACCTACTGGAGTTTTATGACAAGGCAACAACGAGTCATGGTACTTGACGAGGTGTCAGAGTGGGCGCCTGTGACGAGCGGGGTTCCACAAAGGTCAGTCCTGGGACCTGTGCTGTTTTTTTGTATATGTGAATGACATAACGGAAGGGATAGACTCAGAAGTGTCCCTGTTTGCAGATGATGTGAAGTTAATGAGGAGAATTAAATCGGCCGAGGATCAGGCAGGACTACAAAGAGACCTGGACAGGCTACATGCCTGGTCCAGCAAATGGCTCCTTGAATTTAACCCCGCCAAATGCAAAGTCATGAAGATCGGGGAAAGACAAAGAAGACCGTGGACAGAGTATAGTCTAGCTGGCCAAAGACTGCAAACCTCACTCAAGGAAAAAGATCTTGGGGTAAGTATAATACCGAGCACGTCTCCTGAAGCGCACATCAGCACACGGGCGTCTGGCAAACCTAAGAATAGCATTCCGATACCTCAGTAAGGAATCGTTCAAGACTGTACACCGTGTACGTCAGACCCATATTGGATTAAGCAACACCAGTTTTAAATCCACACCTGGTCAAGCATGTCAAGAAATTAGAGAAAGTACAAAGGTTTGCAACAAGACTAGTCCCAAAGCTAAGGGGATTAACCTACGAAGAAAGGTTAAGGGAAATCGGCCTGACGACACTGGAGGACGGGAGGGTTAGGGAAGACATATAAAATACTGCGAGGAATTGACAGGGTGGACAAAGACAGGATGTGTCAAAGGGATGTTAGGAAGTATTTCTTCAGTCATAGAGTTGTCAGGAAGTGGAATAGCCAAGAGAGTGACGTAGTGGGGGCAGGAACCATACATAGTTTTAAGACGAGGTTTGATAAAGCTCATTGAGCAAGGAGAGAGAGGACCTAGTAGCGATAAGTGGAGAGGCGAGGCCAGGAGCTATGACTCGACCCATGCAACCACAAATAGGTGAGTACATACACACACACACACACTCACACACACATACACTACCTTTTTGAGGAGACAATGAGTGACACCCCGAAATGTCAGAAGTGTGTAAAGTGGGGTTGTCAAGGATTAGTATTAGGACCTACACTGTTTCTGGTATATGTGAAAGGCATACCAGAAAAGATAGTCAGATATATGTCTGCTGATTAAATAACCAGAGAGGACAAGGAAAGACAGCAAATGGACCTGGGTAAACTGAGAGAATGGTCATAATTTAAGTCAAAAACAGTAAAGGAAAGTTATGTAAATTAGTGAAGGGACGAGAAAACCGGAAACTGAGTATGGACTCCGAGAGATAGAGGCTGCAAACTTCCTCAAGGAGAGACAAAGTCGAGCATAGCACTGAACATATTGCACAAGGTACACATCAGCCTAATACCCTCTGCAACTATTGCTCGCTTGGCAAATCTATGAGTAACTTTCATGAATTTGCGCACTGTCTTGCACTTTCCTACCTACTTAACCCTTTTGAGGCCTAGTTCCTAGGCCTTTTGTGTATCCATATGCACTTGCACTACCCTCCACAGGATGGATATGGGGTGCACAATAAACTAGCCACTTCGGTGGCAAAATCTAAAATCAAATCCTACATACGACTTCCGTTAGGCCTGTTTTAGAGTATACAGCACAAACATGTAACCCTCATCTGATAATTCATGTTTCGTGCCTGGAAAAAAAACAGAGATACGCAACGAGACATCCAATTCTACGCGCTATAAGCTACGAGGACAGGCTACAAGAACCAGGGAGACATTATAACAACATACAAAATACTCAGAGGACATAACAGAAACAGTATAGATAAACTCCATGCATGGGTTGAAGAAATGTTTTGACAGGGCCCACAAACTGGGAGGGAGCAAATCTGGCAAGACGCAAGTAGAGAGGCAGGAGCTGAGACTCGACCCCGACAGTCACAAACAGGAGAGTATAAATAAGCAAGTAAATACAAACATGCTGAACGCGGAACAATACGATCCAAACTCTGCTCCTGTAGCTACGGATGGGCAGTTACAGAAGCAATTTGGTTTATATAAATGGTAATGAAAACTGAAAATATGTTTGGTTCTGAGAGGGACAACAAAACACTGTGTAAACCACCAGCTTAAACCTACAGTACGTCAAAAGAAACCAAACAGTGTAAGGTATCGAACATTGTTCCAGTATCTAGGAAAGAAAGACAGACATTTAAATACAGTGAAGTAACCTTGACTTTGCTTGTTAACAACCAACACAGTTCTAGAATGGATAAATGCTAGTTCACAAGACTGTTAGAATTCACTAGCGATATTATTATAAGACGATTAAAAACAGCTGGACAACAGAGCGTTGTCATGGTAGATTTAGGTTTGCCTTGTCATGGTAGATTTAGGTTTGCCTTGTCATGGTAGGTTTAGGTTTGCCTTGTCATGGTAGGTTTAGGTTTGCCTTGTCATGGTAGGTTTAGGTTTGCCTTGTCATGGTAGGTTTAGGTTTGCCTTGTCATGGGTCAAGTCGTCACATTTCCTGAGCAGCTTTACGATAGTGTAGCACAAACGAAACAGGAAGGGCAGGAGTAGATGGCAGGCATATCCTTTAACCAGAGGAAGGCATCTGATAATACGAAAAATAGACTGAGCCGAAAACTAGAGAAGCAGACAGATTTAACATTTAATGGACTATAGTGCTTAATATAAGGACACTTAGAATGACACACTCTACTTTCGGTCCTTTACAACACTACAATATATTTATTCTTTAAAATACAAATAATATAGAGGACTCTAATTTAAATGAAGTTACCTGTAAGTCAGTAACATACAAAAAAAAAAAAAAATAGAATGAATGAAAATATTAAACGAACACAGTTCTAAATCAACTTATGAAATACCTGAACAACACATCAGAGAGCTTCCTGCCTTAGGAAAACTGGGAATTCTCTGGGATCATCATTAACACGCACACAACCAAACCTCTGAACCTGGGAGACCAACATTGTACCTGGGAGACCAACACTGTACCTGGGAGAACAACACTGTACCTGGGAGACCAACACTGTACCTGGGAGACCAACACTGTACCTGGGAGACTAACACTGTACCTGGGAGACAACACTGTACATAGAAGATAATTTCTAGACGTGGGAGACCAGCACTGTACAAGGAAGACCAACCCTGGATGTAGGAGACCAGCACTGTACAAGGAAGACCAACCCTGGATATAGGAGACCAACATTGTACAAGGAAGACCAACTCTGGATGTAGGAGACCAGCACTGTACAAGGAAGACCAACCCTGGATGTAGGAGACCAGCACTGTACAAGGAAGACCAACACTGGATATAGGAGACCCAAATTGTACAAGGAAGACCAACCCTGGATGTAGGACTCCAACACTGTACAAGGAAGACCAACCCTGGATATAGGAGACCAACACTGTAATAAGGTGCCGAGGTGTAATTAACCGGAGATGGAATTTCTGCAGTAATTTAATATCTCATTATTTACGAGCCTAATGAGGCAAGGGACCAGCTGAGAGACCAACACTGTACCTGGGAGGCCAAAACTGCACTTGGGAGGCTAACACTGTACCTGGGAAGCCAACACTGTACCAGGGGGACCAACACTGTACCTGGGAGGCCAACACTGCACCTAGGAGGCTAACACTGTACCTGGGAGGCCAGCACTGCGCCTGGGAGGCCAACATTGCACCTGGGAGGCCAACACTGCATCTGGGAGACAAACACCGAACCTGGAAGACCAAAACACTGAACCTGGGAGGCCAACACTGAACCTGGGAGGCCAACACTGCACCTGGAAGACCAAAACACTGAACCTGGGAGGCCAGCAGTTTGTGAGTTTTAATGTTTCTATAAGTTTTAAGTAAACTGATAACTTAGATTGGATGGTTTATTAGGTTTAAAGTCTATAAACTGCACCAAGTTCATTAATGTTGAGTGTCACCTGGACGCATATATATATATATATATATGTGTGTGTGTGTGTGTGTGTGTGTGTGTGTGTGTGTGTGTGTGTGTGTGTGTGTGTGTGTGTGTGTGTGTGTGTGTGTGTGTGTGTGTGTGTGTGTGTGTGTGTGTATGTGTGTGTATGTGTGTGTGTGTGTGTGTGTGTGTGTGTACTCACCTATTTGTGGTTGCAGGGTCGAGTCATAGCTCCTGGCCCCGCCTCTTCACTGATTGCTACTAGGTCCTCTCTCTCCCTGCTCCATGAGCTTTATCAAACCTAGTCTTAAAACTATGTATGGTTCCTGCCTCCACTATGTCGCTTTCTAAGCTATTCCACTTCCTGACAACTCTATGACTGAAGAAATACTTCCTAACATCCCTTTGACTCATAGGAGTCTTCAACTTCCAATTATGACCCCTTGTTTCTGTGTCCCTCTCTGGAACATCTTGTCTCTGTCCACCTTATCTATTCCTCGCAGTATTTTATATGTCGTTATCATGTCTCCCCTAACCCTCCTGTCCTCTAGTGTCGTCAGGCCGATTTCCCTTAACCTTTCTTCGTAGGACAATCCCCTTAGCTCTGGGACTAGTCTTGTTGCAAACCTTTGCACTTTCTCTAATTTCTTGACGTGCTTGACCAGGTGTGGGTTCCAAACCGGTGCTGCATACTCCAGTATGGGCCTGACGTATATGGTATACAGAGTCTTGAATGATTCCTTAGTGAGGTATTGGAACGCTATTCTTAGGTTTGCCAGCCGCCCGTATGCTGCAGCAGTTATCTGATTGATGTGTGCCTCAGGAGATGTGCACGGTATTATACTCACCCCAAGATCTTTTTCTTTGAGTGAGGCTTGCAGTCTTTGGCCACCTAGACTATACTCTGTCTGCGGTCTTCTTGCCCTTCCCCGATATTCATGACTTTACATTTGGCAGGGTTAAATTCAAGGAGCCAGTTACTGGACCAGGCTTGCAGCCTGTCCAGGTCTCTTTGTAGTCCTGCCTGATCCTCGACTGATTTTATTCTTCTCATTAACTTCACATCATCTGCAAACAGGGACACTTCTGAGTCTATCCCTTCCGTTATGTCATTCACATATACCAAAAACAGTACAGGTCCTAGGACTGACCCTTGTGGAACTCCACTCGTCACAGGTGCCCACTCTGACATCTCGTCACGTACCATGACTCGTTGTTGCCTCCCTGTCAGATATTCTCTGATCCATTGCAGTGTTTTTCCTGTTACGTGTGCCTGATCCTTTAGCTTTTGCATTAACCTCTTGTGAGGAACTGTGTCGAACGCCTTCTTGCAGTCCAAAAAATGCAGTCTATCCACCCCTCTCTCGTGTCTTACTTCTGTTACCTTATCATAAAACTCCAGTAGGTTTGTGACACAGGATTTTCCTTCCCTGAAACCGTGCTGGTTGTCGTTTATAAGCTTGTGTCTTTCTAGGTGCTCCACCACTCTCCTCCTGATGATCTTCTCCATGACTTTGCATACTATACACGTCAGTGACACAGGTCTGTAGTTTAATGCCTCGTGTCTGTCTCCTTTCTTAAAAATTGGGACTACATTTGCCATCTTCCACGCCTCAGGTAGTTGCCCAGTTTCAATGGATGTGTTGAAGATTTGTGTTAGTGGCACACACAACATCTCTGCTCCCTCTCTAAGGACCCACGGAGAAATGTTATCCGGTCCCACCGCTTTTGAGGTATCGAGTTCACATAGCAGCTTCTTCACCTCCTCCTCGGTTGTGTGTATTTCATCCAGCACTTGTTGGTATACCTCCCTATTCTGAATTCCTGGAGTCCTACCTGTCTCCTGTGTGTGTGTGTGTGTGTGTGTGTGTATATATGTGTGTGTGTGTGTGTGTGTGTGTGTGTGTGTGTGTGTGTGTGTGTGTGTGTGTGAAAATTAAAATTAAACACATTCGACCACAAAAATTTATCGTTGGAGTCACACAGGTAAAAAGTACATGGTCTTGTGATGCAGACTTAATCTTTATTGAATTTATATTTAGAAAAAGTGAGAATTATATTGAAAAGAATGAATTAAGTGAGTGAAGTGAACAGTAAGAAAACCTGTATGCATTTATTTGTCTATTTTGCTAGTGTGTTTGTTCCAATTATCCAGTCACTTTCTGTATTCCCTCTTTACTGTGTCACTTGTTGCCAAATAATAAATACCTGTGGATATATTCATAAATGATACAATAATTAATGTACATTCTGTTGTTATCATCTTGGAAGATTTGTTGAAAGACGAGCAAAAAAAAAAAACAGGGATTATCCCACCTGGAATATTCCTCTCTCTCTCTCTCTCTCTCTCTCTCTCTCTCTCTCTCTCTCTCTCTCTCTCTCTCTCTCTCTCTCTCTCTCTTTCTCTCTCTCTCTCTTTCTCTCTCTCTCTCTAGACGTCCTGATTTCAAAGTACAAACTTCCAGATATATTAAAGACAAAATGTAAATAAGCCATGATATATTTTTTGTCTCGATGAATCACCTGGCAGAGGATGACAGTAGTAAGATCAAGAAATTAATCATTTCCTCGTAGTTGTCAATATGCATATATATGTATATATGCCTCATTAATGAGGCATATATACATATATTTTGGCTACGTTTCGCTCTTTCCAGTAGGCTTACCAAGCCAATACAGAGAATATATAAAGGGAATATAGTGGGGCTTAAAATGCGGGGCTAAATAAAGAAGTTTTTTTTATATATTTTATTTAAAAAAACTTAAAATGTGCAAAAAACACAAATCAAAAACATGTCATAAACATACAAGGGAAACATAAATATTACAAAACCAACCATGATAAAAGAACAAAAATATAACTGGATACATATCCCAATAACCAAATGACACATCGGGTATCCCGACACTTACTAAACACTCAACAAAGATTGAAACTCTCTAAGTAAAGTGATACAGGTGTGTCATCTTAAGTGAGTGCATCTGTAAAGCGCAGCTTCTCTGTTTTGAAACGAAATTAAAAGAGTCAAGAGAGATTACACAACTTTGTCCACCTCTCATAAATTATTATTATTATTATAATCAAATAGAAGCGCTAAACCACAGGGGTTATACAGCACCTCTCATAAAGAAGTTAAATTGCAAAATATTTCCATCAAACCGGAATTTTAGAATAAACTTTTTGATAATTTGCTCTAAAATCAGAAAGAATTCTACTGAATTATGAATCAATAAAAATAAATATTAACGCATCAGCTTGATCAAAAACTCTTAAAAGTGCCATTTGCTTTATCATATATATTTTTTTTACGATAAGTCACCGCTATTTTTAAAATTCCTTTTTTTTGTAAAACAATGTGATAGTTGTCACAAAAATTAGTTTGTTAATCTGTTGGCTCAGTGTCGCTAAACATTAACTGAGTTTAACTGCATTTATTACACACAAATTAAATATTACGTTGTTCCGGCCTTACTGTTCAGAAGACCTATTACGACTAATAGGTATCCACCCATTACCACCCATTACACGTGTACCATCAAAAGTCCTTAGTGCTCTTATTTAGTCAGGTATGACGAAGTTTATATGATTTATTTGAGTTAAGTAATTGTATACAGAGTGTACATACAGTGGAGAGCAACACTGTATATACATAAGTATACATAGTGTTGCTCTCCTTGCATACTCATCGGGAGATATTCATTAGGATATATACACGATCCCTTTATCCCACCGACCTGGCATTGTCAAGGATATTTTGAGTAGGACAAAAGCTTATTTTTAGCAGGTAAAATTCATTACCATACGACGTTTCACCCACAGTGGTACTTTATCAAGTACTTTATAATTAACAGGTCCACCTACTATGATTTCACGATGACGTCTTTCACTGAAGCCTCCCCAACGCCAGCCACTGACGTCATACTTATGAAAAGACGAGTAAAAAAAGTTCTGACCATGCTAAAAGTCGCTTTGAAATCACCAGGTGTTGACTTATGCCATTATGTACCAATATTAACTTGTCTTGCTGTCAAGACTTCCCTTCGTATATTAGGTACAAACAATTGACGTATATTAGACATCAATGGAATACACAATTGACGTAAATTGGGCATACATTATATAAATGATATGCATGTGTATAAATTAAATATATATATATGCATGTATTAGATATGCATAAAATACATATATTAGGTATATGCAACGTACATTAAGAATACATAAAATACAGATATTATGCATATATGGCATACATCTACAACGCATAAATAACACAAAACGTATACTTTATACTTCTAATCAGTGATGCCTCTACATTTTGCACTCATAACTCTACAATTTTAAGCTCGACAACGACTAATATTTTACACTTATATTGTACATCGTTGAATTTATGGCTTAAGAGCTGTTATTCAACCTAATCTAATTTAAAGCCCAACCTCTTCTCTCGGTATGTGATACCTCTATTTAATACTAAAACTATGACAACAGGGGTTTGGGGGGCAGCTCTACCCTCTCCCTCTACGTAGCAACTTTTTGTACTGTTCTGGGCTCTGGATTCCTGTGGATGTCATTAGAGCTCCAAGGAGTAATATCGACTGTATTATAATATTGAATTTATGTTTGACTCTTCCCTTTGCCATACCATCACGATGTTCATTGTGTTTATATTCTAAGGTTGTCACTCCTCTTGGTATTTCAGTCCTGTGCAATATATTACAGGGTAAATAGATTCAATATTATGTCACTCATCATCACTCTCTTGTCAGGTGCACACGTTATTCTGAACTCTGTCTCACTGTGGATAAAGGCAGTGAGCATTAACTCTGCCTCCTCTTATGTACGTATTCACTCTAGGTTCGAAAAAAACAATTTTTCGGTATCTTGGTAACATAACTCTATTTTAGTCAAAACATTTATGTTGATCATTCGATCAAGTAATCATTAACTCACGTGACTGTTGACCCCCACGATCTTCGACCCAAACCCCTGGATGTCTTACCACCTACGTCATATGGAACAGTATTTCTTAACCCTGGTGTGTGTTCACCTCTATTGCTTCCCTGAATGTGTGATGGAGGTTAGTGGGGGTCATTACCTCAGCCTTGGTGTCTGCTTGTGAACGACTCCTGCTGTCACCTCAGCACTTCAACCGTAGCCTCCTGATCAGGCGAAACGTCTCAAAAAATACCAAACTGTTGCATTAATTCACTCCTCATTGTTAGCCTTTTCCAAGTCATTCATTTTTATAGAGCTCAAAATTTATGTTATAGTCACAATTTACTGATTGAAAAAGCAACCTCTGGAAATTTGATCGAAGTCAATATAAATATCTAAATATGAAGGTCTATTTATAATCTGTTTACATTTCGTGTTTTAGTCCAGCAGTGTTGTTGTCAGTGTGATATAGGATGGACAAAGAGGTATATTTATTCATTGCTGTCATTGCCCGAATCTCTAGCATAGAGAATTCTTCTTTCTGTTTATAACAAATATTACTAATGTTTAATTAGAGAATCAAAATTATTTTCAATGAATAATAGACTGATTAGAGCCGTGTATAGATTTTAGAAAACTGAATTATTACAATGTAATTTCATAGGTATCATCTTAGGTCTGCAAGAAGGTCGAAGATGGTGCTCTTACGGAACTCCTTTTACACCAGCAATAAATTCTTAAAATCATAAATAACACATGTAGAATGCTATAGTCAATTAAATACAATGTAATAGAGATTGCATATCATTTGCATACACTCTCACGAGTGTATGCAAATGATAACAAGGATCTTCTCTCGTTCATGTTATTGCTAGATCAATTATTTATCACACAATCCTCCAAGATAAAATTGTAACCACTGACACTATGGTTCCTGTATGTTCTATCTCAGAGATCAGCTGGTCACACATTTCACTAATAACGAAGCCAAAAGAGGTTATGATATACAAAACCTGACACGCGCAAACACGCGCACGCGCGTGCGTGCTCGCGCGTATGTGTGAGAGAGAGAGCATGTGTGTGAGTGCGTGCACTCACCTAGTTGTGGTTGCATGGGTAGAGTCATAGCTCCTGTGTGTGTGTGTGTGTGTGTGTGTGTGTGTGTGTATTTGTGTATGTGTACTCACCTAATTGTGGTTGCAGGGGTTAATTCATAGCTCCTAGCTTCGCCTCTTCACTGATCGCTACTAGGTCCACTCTCTCTTTGCTCCATGAACTTTATCATACCTCTTCTCGAAGCTATGTATGGATCCTGCCTCAGCTACATCACTATCCAAACTATTCCACTCCCTGACGACTCTGTGACTGAAGAAATACTTCCTAACATCCCTGTGACTCATCTGAATCTTCAACTTCCAATTGTGACTCCTTGTTGCTGTGTCCCATCTCTGGAACATCCTGTCCCTATCTACCTTTCCAGTTCCTCTCAGTATTTTATATGTCGTTATTATGTCTCCCGTATCCCTCCTGTCCTCCAGTGTCGTCATGTTGATTTCCCTTAACCTCTCATCGTAGGACATACCCCCTTACCTCCGAGACTAGTCTTGTTGTAAACCTTTGCACTTTCTTTAATTTC
The DNA here is from genome assembly GCA_009830355.1 of Cherax destructor. Lineage (NCBI taxonomy): Eukaryota > Metazoa > Arthropoda > Malacostraca > Decapoda > Parastacidae > Cherax > Cherax destructor. The sequence goes on from WNWK01002224.1 coordinate 53,742, forward strand.
TTGACGTGCTTGACCAGGTGTGGGTTCCAAACTGGTGTGTGTGTGTGTGTGTTTGTCTATATAAGAAAAGACTTGGTTTAAAATATATGAACCGCATTTATTAATAACCTAAAAAATTTGTGTTTTCACATGAAGTTACGTAAATATAAACACTTTTTGAGTAGAACTTTTTTCATGGTCGCGTACCGATAGTCAGTTACTGAAGCTCTTGAACCCTCAGCAAGTGTTCTTACATAAACCTTGACATAAATACTGAAATAACAGTATTACGAGACTTATAAATTTGTTAATAATAACACATGAGCGGGTATTTATAAAATACAGGCATCTCTAGGGAAAAAAATACACTAAGAAGCCAATAAAGAAATCATGGCAGGAAAGTTAATCCTCATTAACTAAAATAAATCACTTTATTTGTAACCTTCATAAACTGTTAAAACAAGTAACTCTTACATTGTATTAATGTTGGTAGAATTACCCACAATGTTAGGTAAAAGGACACAAGTGCGACTAATGTGACATTTTATTGTGGCAACGTTTCGCTCTCCAGGAGCTTTGTCAAACTCCTGGAGAGCGAAACGTTGCCACAATAAAATGTCACATTAGTTGTTCTTGTGTTCTTTTACCTAAGTCTTATATTACTGCTGCTGCTGATAATCCAGAGAAGAAACGAACCTTTGATACACAGACATCAACTATTATGAAAATACGAATAAACTAGAAAATAAAATGATAATTATGGAAGCGCCTGGGAAACAGAAGACAATCAGGTTTGAGCCGAGGACTGGGAGGGGCTACTTAATTTTTTAGGGAATGGCCAATGCAATTTAAGAACGAGAAACTAAGTTCACTGAAAAGGAATCCTTGAAGACCGTTCTTACAGTGAGATAAATACCATGAATTGTCTGATGATGCTTTTCAAGGTACAGTATTGTCTGATGCCTCTCAAGGTGCAGTATTCTGGTGCCTCTCAAGGTGCAGTATTCTGGTGCCTCTCAAGGTGCAGTATTCTGGTGCCTCTCAAGGTGCAGTATTCTGGTGCCTCTCAAGGTGCAGTATTCTGGTGCCTCTCAAGGTGCAGTATTCTGGTGCCTCTCAAAGTACAATATTTAAACTCTAAACAACAGTTGCAATTAACAATGGCAACCACATAAATAATAGGGTCATATCAAACAATGGCAACAACAGAAATAATAGGGGCATATCAAACAATGACAACAACAATAATAAAAGGTCAAAAAATGACAAAAACAATAATATCACAGTAAACACTATCACACGAATTGTGAGGGAAAAGTTCAGTAGATAGGAGTAGTGAACGTATGAATGTATGATGATGTTAATTTGTTGGTCAGTCTGCTTGTTAAGGTAGGGTGAGTGACTAGCTCCCACTATCCCCTCCCACACTTTTTACACCCGGTGGGAGGTGTTGTGTGCAGCTCCGACCAGTGGATAATCACTTGACTAGCAGCTCCCAACGCATCTGTAAGTATTCATCCTGCTCTTGTCTTATTTTTTGGGATTGTTTGTCTTAAGAGCTTCACTCTTATTTTAGGTTTTGGACATAGTTATTATTTCCTGCCTTGAGTTGAATTTTCAGTAAGATAATCTGTTTAATCTACATCATTTATTTTAAAGTCTGTACGCCTATCATGCGAGTGATTTATCGAGTGGTGGGTAACTATGTTATTGTTCATCCCAGCCTTGATTGCCAGCTAGGGTCATTCAGCACATGCAGAGGGCGTTTTATGAAGACGTCGCTGAACCTATCTATCTACACTGATCCGACCCCCACCCTTCCACCAGTAGCCAATAACACTTAATTCAGCTACACATCACTTGATAGGTTACTTACGGACCTCAACATATCATAAGGTGGAATCCTTCGTCTGACCCCTCCCATCTCCTCAGCAACAACGGCTTTGAGTTCCACGAATCAGTTCTATGTCAAGAACATCGGCACAACACCATTCTACACCCAACATCTGTATATAAATTAGCTTTGAATTAAGTATTTATTTATTTCATTTTTTTCAATTAGGATTAATTTTCATGTTTAATTGTTTTACATTATTGCCTAAATTCTTATAATAAGAGTTTATCTTCTCATGTTATTACAGTGGACCCCCGGTTATCGGCCATAATTCGTTCCAGAATGCTGTTCGAGTGCCGTTACCGAACGAATTTGTTCCCATAAGAACAAATGTAAATTAGATTAGTCCATTTAGACCCCAAAAAATATACTTACAAAAGCACTTACAAAAATACACTTACATAATTGTTCGAGTTGGGAGCAGTACGAAATCCGGGGGTCCACTGTATTATGTTTTCCATTATTTATTTACATAAGGAGGAGCCAGCCTTGTCAAATACTTAGGATCTGGCAGGGCCGAGTAGGCCTTCACACGAATACAGATGTGGCGAATATGAAGTCAGAAATAGTGGAGAAGTAAGAATAAAATAACACTATAACAATGACAACAATAAAAAAACGGAATCACACCAGTGAAAACAATAATAACAGGTCACGCCAATCACAGCACTATTGATGGATTTACATGAAACCCTGACAACAGCAATAACAGCATCTCAAGGGAAAATAACAATGACAAGTGTCACACTAAACAATAACAATAATTACTGAATCAAATCGAACAGAATTACATCAAACAATAGCAACAGTAACAACAGAATTACATCAACGGAGTCGCTACTAACAAGAGCAACTAGCGGTGCATCACATGAATTAGCAGTGAAATAAAAGTTAAATTAAATGCTTACAAAAGTCACAGGACTTAATAACATTCCAACTAAATTCTTCAGCGCTGGTGTCACCGAACTGACAGGACCAGTGACCCTTGTTGAAGAGATACGTTGCAGAACAAGCTTTTATTGGGAAAACGTTTCGCTCTGTGTAGTTTTATCAAACATGACTCGATAAAGCTGTTCAGAGTGAAATTTTGTCCCAAACAAAGGTTTTTTTATCTTCAATAACATCGGCAGTACACTACTTTGATCACACAATATCGTGTATAATTTCACTATCTCTTGGACTTATTGCAAGGATTGCGGATACATTGATTTTGTAGTTTTAAGTGTTCCTCAAGGGAGGGTGCCATTAAATTGGTGCCCTATTGTTTTCCTTCCTTCAGTTGGCTTCGGTTTTTCACAGCTGGTGAGGTGTAAGTAACGAGAGATTCCTGCACCTACTGTCGTGTGTGGGTGACCCACTCATCAATTTTATTCATTGTATTAATATTGGTAGAATTACCGACAATATGTTAAGTAAAAGGATACAAATGCAACTAATGTGACATTTTATTGTGGCAACGTTTCGCTCTCCAGGAGCTTTGTCAAGCTGTAACAGCTTGACAAAGCTCCTGGAGAGAGAAACGTTCCCACAATAAAATGTCACATTAATTTTATTTAGTATATTACCGTATTTCGTTTCAGTGTTGTAACTTGGGAGAGACTTCGATCAGTTTCAAGCTTTCAGCACTGGTCTATCAAACTTAAAAAAGGGTTTGTTGTTTGACTTGATAAGCTGAGCACATGAGGAAACGCGTCATAATGAGAGGTCGCTAAGCACCTAATATTTCCTTCTACTATAATTAGTTCGTAGCTGTACTAAAAAAATAGACCTTAGTTTATTTTTAAAACGTAGAGTTACACATAGATTTTTGTTTATCAGGAGAGTTTATATTAAATATTGAAAATGAATAGGCTAATGCCAGGGAAAAATATTCATTTATTGCCAGGCACCGCGACAGTTGACTGAGAAGATTATAAATTTGGGCACGATATAGTAGCGTAAATAAAGAGTCATAAGAGAAAGAGTCATAAGAAAAGAGTAAGGGTCAGATTAATTTTGTATTTGTTGCAAAGTGGTGTAGCTTGTTGCACAGTACAGTCTCTCTCCTTCACTGCATCTAGGTCAGGTTAGAATCAGATTCTTCATGACTCCGGTGCTCTTCACACCAACTCCAAGGCTGAGGTCAGGTTAGGTTTGTCAGGAAACAGGACAAGTGTTTCCTGACGCGGGTCTTAGTCAGATGACCCGCCGTTGGAGCTTTTGGTCATCTGACCGAGGCCTTCCGCTGGCTTACCGGAAAATCAACATGGAACTATGAGAAGGGAGGAGAACCTTACAGTAACAACGATATGCAAGCATCAGTATTTTCCATACTGGTATAAAAATTGAGATTATTTATTTTATGATGTCGAAGTAACAGCCATAATCAAACCAAAATTATAGACAATGTGCTTAAAGTTGATTCCTTTTTAAAAGTAATTAATGTGTGTGTGTGTCACTGTACTTGACACAGAAAGACAAAATGTCTTAGAAATCTGAAAGATTTCGAGATGTATTAAATTGGTTTGATTTTCTAACATATACAGGAAAATCTTCCTCAACTAGAACTAACATGTATTGGTTTTCCTTAAGATTTAGAATATTTTATATCGTAGTTCTGGTCTACGTATCCGCCTAAATGAGACAGAAATAAGCTCACCAGTGGGAACAAATCATGCAACTTAGATTACCAGACGTTACATCATTATTACCTGTCATCCTTGTAATCTAAACTGATTACACTGTGTACAGTAATATACATGTTAAAATCAGAGCATATTTCTATTTGTAAAAAGCTGTACATTTATCCTGAATAAACATCGATCAAGTAACTAGGCTCTCTCTCTCTCTCTCTCCTCTCTAACAAACAAACAAACAAAACAGACTCGTAGTTGTACAACAAAACGGAAGCCAAGTTTAGAGACAACTTACACCAAAACTTTATCCCAGCTATCCTACACTACAGTTATCCCCATCCCAGCTATCCTACACTACAGTTATCCCACATCCCAGCTATCCTACACTACAGTTATCCCACATCCTAGCTATCCTACACTACAGTTATCCCACATCCTAGCTATCCTACCTACAGTTATCCCACATCCAGCTATCCTAGCTACAGTTATCCCACATCCCAGCTATCCTACACTACAGTTATCCCACATCCCTAGCTATCCTACACTACAGTTATCCACATCCCAGCTATCCTACACTACAGTTATCCCACATCCAGCTATCCTACACTACAGTTATCCACACTCCCAGCTATCCTACACTACAGTTATCCCACATCCTAGCTATCCTATGCTACAGTTATCCCACATCCCAGCTATCCTACACTACAGTTATCCCACATCCCAGCTATCCTACACTACAGTTATCCCACATCCCAGCTATCCTATGCTACAGTTATCCCACATCCTAGCTATCCTATGCTACAGTTATCCCACATCCTAGCTATCCTACGCTACAGTTATCCCACATCCCAGCTATCCTACACTACAGTTATCCCACATCCTAGCTATCCTATGCTACAGTTATCCCACATCCCAGCTATCCTACACTACAGTTATCCCACATCCTAGCTATCCTATGCTACAGTTATCCCACATCCCAGCTATCCTACACTACAGTTATCCCACATCCCAGCTATCCTACACTACAGTTATCCCACATCCTAGCTATCCTATGCTACAGTTATCCCACATCCCAGCTATCCTACACTACAGTTATCCCACATCCCAGCTATCCTACACTACAGTTATCCCACATCCCAGCTATCCTACACTACAGTTATCCCACATCCCAGCTATCCTACCTACAGTTATCCCACATCCCAGCTATCCTACACTACAGTTATCCCACATCCCAGCTATCTCTACGTATCACATCCAGTTATCCACACATTCCCAGCTATCCTACACTACAGTTATCCCACATCCCAGCTATCTCTACACTACAGTTATCCCACATCCCAGCTATCCTACACTACAGTTATCCCACATCCCAGCTATCCTACACTACAGTTATCCCACATCCCAGCTATCCTACACTACAGTTATCCCACATCCCAGCTATCCTACACTACAGTTATCCCACATCCCAGCTATCCTACACTACAGTTATCCCACATCCCAGCTATCCTACGCTACAGTTATCCCCATCCCAGCTATCCTACACTACAGTTATCCCACATCCCAGCTATCCTACACTACAGTTATCCCACATCCCAGCTATCCTACACTACAGTTATCCCACATCCCAGCTATCCTACACTACAGTTATCCCACATCCCAGCTATCCTACACTACAGTTATCCCACATCCCAGCTATCCTACACTACAGTTATCCCACATCCCAGCTATCCTACACTACAGTTATCCCACATCCCAGCTATCCTACACTACAGTTATCCCACATCCCAGCTATCCTACACTACAGTTATCCCACATCCCAGCTATCCTACACTACAGTTATCCCACATCCCAGCTATCCTCACACTACAGTTATCCCACATCCAGCTATCCTACACTACAGTTATCCCACATCCCAGCTATCCTACACTACAGTTATCCCACATCCCAGCTATCCTACACTACAGTTATCCCACATCCCAGCTATCCTCACACTACAGTTATCCCACATCCCAGCTATCCTACACTACAGTTATCCCACATCCAGCTATCCTACACTACAGTTATCCCACATCCCAGCTATCCTACACTACAGTTATCCCACATCCCAGCTATCCTACACTACAGTTATCCCACATCCCAGCTATCCTACACTACAGTTATCCCACATCCCAGCTATCCTACACTACAGTTATCCCACATCCCAGCTATCCTACGCTACAGTTATCCCACATCCCAGCTATCCTATGCTACAGTTATCCCCATCCCAGCTATCCTACACTACAGTTATCCCACATCCCAGCTATCCTACGCTACAGTTATCCCACATCCCAGCTATCCTACGCTACAGTTATCCCACATCCCAGCTATCCTACACTACAGTTATCCCACATCCCAGCTATCCTACACTACAGTTATCCCACATCCCAGCTATCCTACACTACAGTTATCCCACATCCCAGCTATCCTACACTACAGTTATCCCACATCCCAGCTATCCTACACTACAGTTATCCCACATCCCAGCAATCCTACACCACAACTCAAACAGCTCACCACGACAGCTCTTCCCCAACCACACCTCTACAGAACACTATAACAACTCACCTCCAGAGCTTCCCACCCCAGCTCACCATACCACACAATCCCAGCTCACCATACCACACAATCCCAGCTCACCACCAGAGCACATCCAAAGAATTTTCCAGCCAAGTTTGCTACAGCACGCCACCACAGCGTACCACTGCAGCACACCACCCCAGTGCACCACCAGAGCACACCACCCCAGTGCACCACTGCAGCACACCACCCCAGTGCACCACCAGAGCACACCACCCCAGTGCACCACCAGAGCACACCACCCCAGTGCACCACCAGAGCACACCACCCCAGTGCACCACGCACCACCCCAGTCCCACCACCCAGGCACCACCAGAGCACACCACCCCAGTGCACCACCAGAGCACACCACCCCAGTGCACCACCAGAGCACACCACCCCAGTGCACCACCAGAGCACACCACCCCAGTGCACCACACCACCCCAGTGCACCACCAGAGCACACCACCCCAGTGCACCACCAGAGCACACCACCCCAGTGCACCACCAGAGCACACCACCCCAGTATATAACGAAAAGGTTAATTGCGTCGTTGTTGTTGCAGGCGGGGTAGCAATGATAAGGCTTCAGAGGCTTCTTACTTTATTGAGAGATCGTGGGGTACATAAGCAGTGTGTTTGTGCCCATGGCCTGGGAGGGCCATGCCCATGCAAGGAAGAAAAGAGTAGGCCTTGTTTACTCTAGGATGCCTGGAAATGAGAGAGAGGCAGGGGTGGGCAGGCTGAAGTGGCATGCCCACCAGGCTTGCCCTCTGGGGGAAACTATGGAAACAAGGACAACGCACCACAGTTCACGAGCAAGGCTCACCGTGGCAAACCGCTAGAGCTTTCCTCAGTTGCCCATGACACGCCACACCGCCAGAGCACACGACAGCACATCACATCCACCTCAACTAATACAGTTCACCGCTTAAGAACACCTTGATACACCACTTCAACACAGCACCAGAGTAAACCAGCTTAACTAACCACTGTAGTATACTACTACAGCGAAACACTACAGAACACCTCCACAGAACACCACAGCAAAACACCTCACTACCACTGCTCGCTCTCAGACCGCAAGGGGTAAATCCTAATAAGATTTTCCATCTGGATTGATGAATCATAATTTACCGCTGATTAGTCGCAACTTACCCATACAATCTACTGGGGCTCAGAAAACCACCCAGTACATCTTCACTCAAGGGCTCTGTCCTCCTTACTGGTGAGATTAAGACAGTAACGTAGATAAAGAAGAGGAAATTTATGGATGTTAAGTCTATTAAAAAAAAATGCCAGCAGCGACTATAACATCACAGAATCTCTGTTCACGTTCTACTGAATTAATTATAACTAGAGATGTTGTGGTCGCTGCGAGAAAGGTATCTCTGTTGTGTCATATAAGCTGAACTGGTGAGTTTGTCACATTCGGCAACGCCGCTTTCTGTCAAATAGCCAGAGAGAAAAATTTGTTATGCCATAACTCTGCTATATTCAATCTGAGCATGACGGAAAAATGCATATCATAAATTTTAAGTAATGTTAAATAAACTGGTTTATGATATATATAGCAGAATTTAGGTAAAAAATTATATTACTTTAACTGAGATTAGGTGAGGTTTCTAAGTTTTTTTGGGTTCAAAAATAAAAATCTTTATCTTATTAATGAAAAAAATTATCTATCATTAATTTTTAGAAAAGATTATTTTATTAAGGAAGTAAAGCTTATTGGGCAAGTTTGGCTTATTAGGCACAACATCTCCATTTTGCATAATCCCCGTCAACTGTGCCTCAATGAACACGGTTGGAAAAGTGCCAAATAATCCAGCTAAATATTAACGTTCAAGATTTAAAGGGAATCAGAAGAGGAGTTCACACCTCATCAAATGGAAATTAATACTAGAATTCATTAAAAAAAAATGGTAAGTCAACCTTTCCAAGGAATCCAACGAGACAAAAAATCTGAAATACACAAGCACATCAAGCTTGCAGCCGCTCAGCATTAAAGTGCTGAAGCTGATCCGACGCGACACTCGGAAATTTTCGCAAAAAAAAAAAAAGCAGTATTTCAGTTTTTCATATTTCTTCAGCCACCTTTCCTCTAAGACTGGTCAGCATTTAAATAAGCAAGAAAGTTTTTAAATTTTATTGAAGCATTGAATACATAAACAAATATTATATGCATACATAATGTAGATTTAACCTAGGATAACCCAGTTAACTATTGCTTTCACAGATAGCAGTTCATAGCCTGTGTCACCTGGCTGTAAACAAAATCATTAACATAGCTATCAACCTGGCAAGAGAAGGCCAAGGTAAACGCAGCAAGGGTAGATGATTTCTTTATCCATGTATTCCCTCACCACTTATTTATAATATTTACAAGGTATATATCATAAGTTAGCAGTTTAATGATGAGACAACCAAGAGCCACTCAAAGCAACGAGTGGTTTCGACCAGAGTTGGCGAAAGTTGCCTCTCCTAAGTTCAGCCTGGCAAGACGGGTGTGGGCCCACATCACTTTGGCTAGGGAAGTGTGCTCTCTCCTAATGGATGGGTTGAACCGGACAATAAATACAGCAGTGAGGGGACCCAGAACTGCTACACTCTGAAGTGTCAGTTCACTGGTCGTGAGGGCATGCCAAATGGTTGTGTGACGAAGGTCGAATAATGTCCGACAAACTCGACACTCGCCACATCAACCAACTCAACACTCGCCACATCAAAAACTCGACACTCGCCACATCAACCAACGTGACTTATTGCTCATCAGAAGAGACATTCTTCCATTCCTCAATTATTTGACAGAAACTAATTTGATTAAAAACTTGGCACATTAAAACTTACACAACTTAACATCAAGCCGAAGTTTTTGTGAGGAAAACACCAATACAAAAAGTTTAAAGCCGATCAGAAGATGCATTGTCCACTTATTGCACAGAATCTAGCAAAATTGACACCTACTCAGCCTATACTCATACAAAAAAGTATCATCCATTTCATACAATGTAAAAACCAGTTATGAGTCATGTCACAATTATTTTAAATAGGGATAGCGGTAAACCCATATGAGTCATACAGTGCCTGTAAGATGGGTGGCACTGAGATTCGATCCAAAGAAAGGGATGATCTGTTTAGTTCCTTGAATCAAGAGCCCCACACTAACATCAAGGCACCCACCTCTCTTCAGGAAGCATAATTCAGTTATTTAATGCAAAATATTACTATACCTTTCCGAGATTAAAAATGGCGCCTACATTGTCGTTCTGAGGGTCAGCGCCCCCGCGGTCCAGTCCTAGACCAGGCCTCCCGTGCATCAGGGCGTAATCAACCAGGCTATTACTGCTGGTCCCATGCATTCCAGCGTATAAACCACAGCCTGGCTGATCGGGTACTGAATTTAGGTATCTGTCAGGTTCCCTCTTAAAGGAAGCCAGAGGTCTATTAATAATTTGCCTTATTCCTGGTGGTAAGCTGTTGAACAATTTTGGGCCTCAGACACTTACTGTATTTTCTCTTAGTGTACTCATGGCACCCCCTGCATTTCATTGGGGGGATGTTGTACCCTTTGCCTAGTCTTTTGCTTTTGTGGGGAGTGATTTCTGTATGTAGATTTGGGACCAGACCCTCCAGAATTTTCCCGGTGTAGATTATATTCCTTTCTCGTAAGCGTTTCATGGAGTACAGATCAAGAGACTTCAGACGTTCCCAATAATTTCAGTGCTTGACTGAACTAATACATGCAGTTAAGGTTCTCTGTACATTCTCTGGTTCTGCGATTTCACTTCTCTTGAATGCGAGTGTCAGTGTACAGCAGCATTTCAGCCTAGAGAGAACAAGTGACTTAAAAAGGATCATTGGCATGGCATCCCTTGTTTTGAATGTTTTCATTATTCATCCTATATCATTTTCCTCGAGATGTGATAGTGACACTGTTGTGATCCTTGAGAGATCCTCTGACAGTAACACTACCAAGTCCTTCACATTAGTATTTCGCTCTACTGTGTGACTAAAGTTTGTAGTATACTCGGTTCTAGTTATTATTTCTTCACGTTTTCCATAACAGAGTAACTGAAACTTGTTTAAATCTGCTTGGAGATTTATGTGTCCACAGTGGATGACACTCCAAAAGAAGACACGGTGCTATGGTTTACATCTCAGTTTATGTCTGATATGTGGACGAGAAGAAGGATGGGGCGAGTAACTATGGAAAAGTTTTTCACTGTGGCAGCCTCTGACTTAACTCTGTTTGTTATTACTCTTTGTGTTCCGTTGGTTAGAAAGTTAAAGATTCATGTGTCCACACCATGATCGCAGTTGTCGAAGGCTTTTGTACAGTCTTTGTGTATACTACATTTGCATTCTGTTTGTCCTCCAGTGCATCCAAGACTATGTCATGGTGGTCCTGTAGCTGCGAGAGGCAGGAGCGACCTGCTCTAAGCAAATGATGCCCTGAGTTGTGCAATTGTTGGGAATCCAAGTGGTTGGCTATCATGATTCTTAGAATTCTTTCAAAGATTTTTAAAATGTGGGACGTTAGAGCTATCGGTCTATAAATCTTTGCTATCTCTTTCCTGCCACTTTATGGGTGGGGCTATATCCGTTATTTTTAGCGACCGACCGTGGGATGACACCCGTGTCCAGGCTTCCACTTCATTAGCATACTTAAGATACTGGTTTCTTGCAGTTCATGATAAACACGGAGTCCACGAGTCTGGGCCTGTGGCAGAGTACTTGGGCAAGTTGTTAATGGGTTTTTTCAAGGTCCAGAGGAGTTAGGGTTATGTCAGAAATTTGGCATACATTGACAAGGTTTTAAGGGTAGGTCATGAAAAATTTAATTGGATACTTGATCTATAGTCCGATTAACGTCTGTTATACTGAGACTTCAGTATCTCACTCATCTCTGTGTAAATCTCATCTTATTTAAGCAAGGGCTCGATACTGAATATGGTTTTTGCCTTGTTTGTGTCATATGATAAGAGATATTTTGGATTTCTTTCAATTTCATTAATTCCTTTTAGCTCCTTCTGTCTCTCTTGGATCCTGTATTAATCCTTTAACTTAAGTTCAATATTTTCTACTTTCCTAATCCATGCAACATACACCAGTGTTTAGATTTTAAAGCCAATCGGAAGAGACTTTAAGCTATCTCTTGGGAACTAATTTCAGAAATTGTCTATATAAAGTTGAGCAGAGGGCCCCTGCACTTCTTAATTCTCTAAGAACCTTCACAAAATAGTTGAACAGGGTTTAAAATTTGAAGCCAGTCGGATAAGGCATTCTGAAGTTATGAACGAAAACCTCAGATGGGATGAGAAATCAGGAGCTTACAATGTCAGAGCTCTAACACCACACACGAGGAGCTTACAGTGTGAGAGCTCTAACACCACACACGAGGAGCTTACAATGGGAGAGCTCTAACACCACAAACGAGGAGCTTACAATGTGAGAGCTCTAACACAACACACTAGGAGCTTACAGTGTGAGAGCTCTAGCACAACACACGAGGAGCTTACAATGTGAGAGCTCTAACACCACACACGAGGAGCTTAAGAGCTCACTAAAATATGAAACTTTAAAGTGTTATAAAAATTCAAGCTTTATATATTACACTTTATATATTATATATTATATATTACACAGTTCAGGATATTTATCGAAGCTTTTAGATAGATCACACTGTGCTAGAGCAAATGGACAGTCAGGCTGGATATTATCAACAATCTTTCATCTAAATGGGTTAGATGACAGACTCAGAGGCTCTCAACCTGGGCCTCAAATTCGTCAAATGTGTGTTTTTTTTTTTTTTTTTTGTAAATGTACTTTACTGCACACAAGTGTAACTTTTAACATCTATTTTTTTTTGCAGTTGTATTAAATTAAAAATTGCCTTTAAAATTCTAAGAGAAGCAAATTATTTTGAGTTTTTTACAAGAAATCCAATTCAATGAAAATTCAAATGATTCCGAGTAAAGAAAATAATCGGATTGGAAAATTTGTGCACACACAAACTCAACTGGACAGATGTTGTCCATAACCTAAGATACAGCATCCATTAAATACTAAAACCATTCAGAAGAGGCACACTAGACTCGTACGTATGTGTTCAACAGAAAACAAAATTTCACAATATTTTTACACAATACTACCACAGCACACCACCACACAATACTACCACTGTAGCCCACGACCACTACACACGACCACAGCACACCACCACAACACAACACACCACCACAACACAACACACCACCACAACACAACACACCACCACAACAGATCACTACAACACATTGCCACAACATACCACCACCACACACCACCACCACCACACACCACCACCACCACACACCACCACCACCACACACCACCACCACCACATACCACTACAACACACCACCACAACACACAACAGACCACTACAACACATTGCCACAACACACGACCACAACACACCACCATATCTTACTATCATACCGTCAAGAACATCACCACACCTCAGTATAACTCATCCAGCATAATATATCACGCAACACACTTCAGTATACCCCAGCCAGTGTAATGTATCATACAATATTATATATAGTATAATATTGTATTATGTATGAAGCAGAACACAAAAATATTCTGAAAACAGGTGTAATGCATATGGCACTCATCACAGTATACTACCGCCAGTGCAATATATCAAGCAACATACTATGGTATACTCTAGTGCATTACGTAACATTCTACCGTATAGTTTGGTCAGCAGTGTCAGGCAACACACTACGATATATCCCAGTCAGTGTATCAAACAACACCATCACTGGAACAATCATCACTATAGCATCACCATCACTGGAACAATCATCACTATAACATCACCATCACTGGAACAATCATCACTATAACATCACCATCACTGGAACAATCATCACTATAACATCACCATCACTACCACCAGAATAAGCGGCACTATCATTTCCATTATCAACTCTTATTTTCCCCTTTTTGTAAGTTTGTGAATTATTGCTATTATTATTATTATTATTATTATTATTATTATTATTATTATTATTATTATTATAAATGTTTTGAAATATTTTTGAAAATTAGTAATATATATATATATATATATATATATATATATATATATATATATATATATATATATATATTTATTTTTTATTAACACATCGGCCGATTCCCACCAAGGCAGGGTGGCCCGAAAAGAAAAACTTTCATCATCATTCACTCCATCACTGTCTTGCCAGAAGGGTGCTTTACACTACAGTTATAAAACTGCAACATTAACACCCCTCCTTCAGAGTGCCGGCACTGTACTTCCAATCTCCAGAACTCAAGTCCGGCCTGCCGGTTTCCCTGAATCCCTTCATAAATGTTACTTTGCTCACACTCCAACAGCACGTCAAGTATTAAAACCATATGCCTCCATTCACTCCTATCAAATACGCTCACACATGCTTGCTGGAAGTCCAAGCCCCTCGCACACAAAACTTTCTTTACCCTCCCTCCAACCTTTCCTAGGCCGACCCCTACCCCGCCTTCCCTCCACTACAGATTTATACACTCTCGAAGTCACTCTGTCTCGTTCCATTCTCTCTACATGTCCAAACCACCTCAACAACCCCTCCTCAGCTCTCTGGACAATCGTTTTGGTAATCCGCACCTCCTCCTAATGTCCAAACTCCGAATTCTCTGCATTATATTCACACCACACATTGACCTCAGACATGACATCTCCACTGCCTCCAGCCTTCTCCTCGTTGCAACATTCATCACCCATGCTTCACACCCATATAAGAGCGTTGGTATAACTATACTCTCATACATTCCCTCTTTTCTTCCATGGACAAGGTTCTTTGTCTCCACAGACTCCGAAGTGCTCCACTCACCCTTTTCCCCTCATCAATTCTATGATTCACCTCATCCTTCATAGACCCATCCGCCGACATGTCCACTCCCAAATATCTGAATACATTCACCTCCTCCATACTCTCTCCCTCCAATCTGATATCCAATCTTTCGTCACCTATTCTTTTTGTTATCCTCATCACCTTACTCTTTCCTATATTCACTTTCAATTTTCTTCTTTTACACACCCTACCAAATTCATCCACCAACCTCTGCAGCTTCTCTTCAGAATCTCCCAAAAGCACAGTGTCATCAGCAAAAAGCAACTGTGACAACTCCCACTTTGTATTTGCTTCTTTATCTTTTAGCCCAACACCTCTTGCCAAGACCCTCGCATTCACTTCTCTTACAACCCCATCTATAAATATATTGAACAACCACGGTGACATCACACATCCTTGTATAAGGCCCACTTTTACTGGGAAATAGTCCCCTTCCTTCCTACACACTCTAACCTGAGCCTCACTATCCTCATAAAAACTCTTCACTGCTTTCAGTAACCTTCCTCCTATTCCATACACCTGCAACATCTGCCACATTGCCCCCCTATCTACCCTATCATACGCCTTTTCCAAATCCATAAATGCCACAAAAACATCTTTACCCTTATCCAAATACTGTTCACCTATATGTTTCACTGTAAACACTTGGTCTACACACCCCCTACCTTTCCTAAAGCCCCCTTGTTCATCTGCTATCCTGCTTTCTGTTTTACTCTTAATTCTTTCAATAATAACTCTACCATACACTTTACCAGGTACACTCAACAGACTTATTCCCCTATAATTTTTGCACTCTCTTTTGTCCCCTTTGCCTTTATACAAAGGAACAATACACGCTCTCTGCTAATCCCTAGGTACCTTACCCTCTTCCATACATTTATTAAATAATAGCACCAACCACTCCAAAATTATATCCCCACCTGCTTTTAACATTTATATCTTTATCCCATCAATCCCAGCTGCCTTACCCCCTTTCATTCTACCCACTGCCTCACGAACTTCCCTACACCCACAACTGGCTCTTCCACACTCCTACAAGATGTTATTCCTCCTTGCCCTACACACGAAATCACAGCTTCTCTGTCTTCATCAACATTTAACAAATCCTCAAAATATTCTCTCCATCTTCCCGATACCTCTAACTCTCCATTTAATAACTCTCCTCTCCTATTTTTAACTGTCAAATCCATTTGTTCCTAGGCTTCCTCAACTTATTAATCTCATTCCAAAACTTTTTCTTATTTTCAACAAAATTTGCTGATAACATCTCACCCACTCTCTCATCTGCTCTCTTTTTACATTGCTTCACCACTCTTTTAACCTCTCTTTTCTCTCCATATACTCTTCCCTCCTTGCATCACTTCTACTTTGTAAAAACCTCTCATATGCTAACTTTTTCTCCCTTACTACTCTCTTTACATCATCATTCCACCAATCGCTCCTCTTCCCTCCGCACCCACTCGCCTGTAACCACAAACTTCTGCTGAACACTCTAACACTACATTTTTAAATCTACCCCATACATTTTCGACCCCATTGCCTACACTCTCACTAGCCCATCTATCCTCCAATAGTTGTTTATATCTTACCCTAACTGCCTCCTCTTTTAGTTTATAAACCTTCACCTCTCTTTTACTTACTGATTCTATTTTCCTTGTATCACATCTACCTTTTACTCCCACTGTAGCTATAACTAAAAAGTGATCTGATATATCTGTAGCCCCTCTATAAACATGTACATCCTGAAGTCTACTCAACAGTCTTTTATCTACCAATACATAGTCCAACAAACTACTGTCATTTCGCCCTACATCATATCTTGTATACTTATTTATCCTCTTTTTCTTAAAATATGTATTACCTATAACTAAACCCCTTCTATACAAAGTTCAATCAATATATATATATATATATATATATATATATATATATATATATATATATATATATATATATATATATATATATATATATATATATATAATATATATATATACGTATATATATATATATGGTGCGTTGAGGTATCTGTGGAGACAAAAAACGTTAGCAAAGAAGGGAATGTACGAGAGTATAGTGGTACCAACACTCTTATATGGGTGTGAAGCATGGGTTGTAAATGCTGCAGCGAGGAGGCGGCTGGAGGCAGTGAAGATGTCCTGGAAATGGGAAGTACAATGCCTGCACTTTAAAGGAGGGGTCTGGGATAGTGACAGTTTGGAGGGACTATTCTAAACTGTCATATCTGAGCGCCTCTGCAAAGACAGTGATTATGTGGGAGACGCCCGACTTGTTGAAAAAAAATATATATATATATATACGTATATATATAGATAGATAGATATAACATGCTAGTTGTCTCCTACCAAGGCAGGGTAAACCGGAAAAGAAACACTTTCACCATCATTTACACTATCACTCTCTTGCCAGAGGCGCGCAAATAAGACAGTTTAGATGTCCCTCTAAACAGCAAATATATTCGGTTGAGCCTATTGCCTCTCTCCTATTTCCATAATTTTCTACCGTCGTCTTTATTACCTATGTTGAGATGTGATCTAGTCCCGCTGTCGTGTCAACTTCCATTTGAGACATTTTTCTTTACTGTCAAACTACAATCATGGCAAAACTACAATCATGGCAAAACTACAATCATGGCAAAGTCTTGAGGGAAGTTGCGCACCTGAAAAATTCGAGGTAATCAGTTGTTACCCGAGGAAGAGGAGTGCAGCTCCTGTTCTTTGATCAACCTTCTACATCAGAATCAAAGCAACACTCTTTTGAACGGTTCTTCTTTGACCGGGACTTAACTGATCTCTGTCTTGAAAATCTTTTCCATCCTCTTTTCCGGAGTTGCGGAAGCTCTTCTGCGTTGATCGTCAACACTGGTTAACACCTCTTGGAATTATTAGCTGATTCACTAATTACATTCAATAAATCTATCAAGAAAAGCTTGTTATGTTCGCTGCACATCTGAGTTCCTCTTTATTGTTCTTAAGCCTAATTAAGTGATCAATTACCATTAGTTTTTTTCCTGAAGGGACTGTGCAGTGTGTGTCTTTTGTGTGATGTTTTTCTTCCGTAACCACGTCTGGTTTTTTTATTTTACGTCTGTGCGATGCATACTAAACCATAAGTCTTTAGTGGCTTCTCTGTATCTCTGGGCAAAGAAGGCCATCATGTTTATCACTTATATTTTATAGCATTCGTTGTACTGTCGTGTTTCCTATAAAAACTCTTACTCTTCCATATCTTCTATTCGCTGTGGTATAATCTCTTGCTCCATTTTCATCTGCTCCATTTTCTTCCTTTTGCTTCCATTATTTATTCAGACAGCAAGATGGAGTGGTCGCTCGCTTCTAGTTTTCCTGTTCTTCTTCCTCAATATATTTTTTTTTATCCTGAATATTAAGTCCAAACTTGAATGTATAAGCGTAATGCCGATAAGTTGTAAGTTTAAAGACAAAATGCAAAACAAGCGTTTGCTGAGACTAAGTTTGGCTCAGATTTGAGATGAGTCAAGTCATGACTTGGTAAAGCTTTACCCTGAGA
Source organism: Cherax destructor (assembly GCA_009830355.1). NCBI lineage: Eukaryota > Metazoa > Arthropoda > Malacostraca > Decapoda > Parastacidae > Cherax > Cherax destructor. Next base: position 72,298 of record WNWK01002224.1, read on the forward strand.
AAAATATACGTCCAATAAAAGCTTGTTTTGCATGCTGTCTCAACACCCATGTAAGTTCAAGTTCTTCTCATTTTTGGACTTATAACGTGTTGAAAAGGAAGTTCAGTGACACCCTATCCACTAGCTTCGATCTCCACGTAGATTCTGTCCGTCGTACGTCAGTTATCTCATGGTTATGCTTCAGTCGGTTAAAATGGTTAACTATAATCCTTAAGTATGTATGTATGTTAAAGTTAGTCACTAGTTGTCATTGAAATAAACATACATACATACATACGTATTCATGTATGTGTGTGTACTCACCTAGCTGTGGTTGCAGGGGTCGAGTCACAGCTCCTAGCCCCGCCTCTTCACTGGTGGCTACTAGGTCACTCTTTCTGCTCCATGAGCTTTATCATACCTCTTCTTAAAGCTATGCATGGATCCTGCCTCCACTACATCACTTCCCAGACTATTCCACTTCCTGACAACTCTGTGACTGAAGAAATGCTTCCTAACATCCCTGTGATTCATCTGAGTCTTCAACTACCAACTGTGACCCCTTGTTGCTGTGTCCCATCTCTGCAACATCCTGTCTCTGTCCACCTTGTCGATTCCTCTCAGTATTTAATATGTCGTTACCATATCCCCCCTATCTCTCCTGTCCTCCAGTGTCGTCAGGTCGATTTCCCTTAACCTCTCCTCATAGGACATACCCCTTAGCTCCGGGACTAGTCTTGTTGCAAACTTTTGCACTTTCTCTAATTTCCTTAAGTGCTTGGCTAGGTGAGGGTTCCAAACTGGTGCTGCATACTCCAATATAGACTTAACGTACACAGTGTACAAGGTCTTGAACAATTCCTTATTGAGATGTCGGAAAGCTATCCTTAGGTTTGCTAGGCGCCCGTATGCTGCAGCAGTTATTTGGTTGATGTACGCCTCAGGAGATGTGCCCGGTGTTATATTCACCCCAAGATCCTTTTCCTTGAGTGATTTTTATAGTCTCTGGTCCCTTGGACAGTACTCTGCCTGCTGTCTGCTTTGCCCTTCCCCAATCTTCATGACTTTGCACTTGGTGGGGTTGAACTCCAGGAGCCACTTTCTGGACCAGGCCTGCAGCCTGTCCAGATCCCTTTGTAGTTCTGGATAGTTCTCGAGCGATTGAATTCTTCTCATCAACTTCACATCATCTGCAAACAGGGACACTTCTGAGTCTATTCCTTCCGTAATGTCGTTCACAAATACCAGAAACAGCACCAGTCCTAGAACTGACCCCTCTGGAACCCCGCTCGTCACAGGCGCCCACTCTGACACCTCGCCACGTACCATGACTCGCTGTTGTCTTCCCAACAGGTATTCCCTAAGGCATTGCAATGCCTTCCCTGTTATTCCTGCCTGATCCTGAAGCTTTTGTACTAATCTCTTGTGTGGAACTGTGTCAAACGCCTGCTTACAGTCCAAGAAAGCGCAATTTATCCACCCCACTCTCTCTCTGCTGTCACCCTGTCATAGAACTCCAGTAGGTTTGTGACACAGGATTTCCCGTCCCTGAAACCATGTTTGTTATCGTTGATAAGCTCATTTCTTTCTCCTTATAATCTTGTCCATGACTTTGCATACTATACATGTCAGTGACACTGGTCTGTAGTTTAATGCTTCGTGTCTGTCTCCTTTTTTTAAAAATTGGGACTACGTTTGCTGTCTTCCACACCTCAGGTAGTCGTTCTGTTTCGATAGATGTGTTGAAGATTGTTGTTAGTGGCACACACAGTGCCTCTGTCACGGTATTGTGTTTTTTGTTATTAATCGTACCTCTTCTTAAAGCAATGTATGGATCCTGCTTCTACTACTTCACTGGCCAGGTCGGTCCGCTTTCTGTGTTCTTTAAGAGTGAGGAAATACTTCCAGAGACCAGAGACTCGTCTGTGCTTTCAGCTTCCAGCTGTGCCCTCGTGTTCCTGTTTCCTGTCTCTCAAACAATCTGTCATCCTGTCAATGTCTCTCAATATTTTGCACGTTGTTGTATTACCCTAAGTCCTTTCTTCTAGTTTTATAAGTTTCAGTTCCCTTAATCTTTCTTCATAAGTCATACACACATTAGCTTCGGGATTAGTCTCGTTGGAAACCTCATCACTCCTCTGTTTCTTGACATACTTGAGAAGGTGTTGGTTCTGTACTGGTGCTGCATACTCTGACAAGGGCTTGGCATATACTGTATGCAGTATCGTCCATAACTAATTATTTAGATGTCTGAAAGCTCGTGTTAGATTTCTCAGACGCGCATTTGTTTCAGGTGTTACTTGACTGATGTGAACCTCGGGCGTTATGGTCGTTTCAATGCTCATTTATTTATATCTGTATTGTAAATTCCTTATAAAGTTAGTGATTGCATTAATTATATTGCAAAATAAATATTTACTTGTTATAGGCGCCCAGTATGTTGTTAATTCTTCGTTAAATTAGTGCTTGCATCAGTTAAATTTTCTAAGCAATAACGCCAAATTTTGCTGGAATTATTGTTTGTCAATTATATTCGAACGTTTCAACGATTTTCGTTTCAAGCAACATTTTTTTTTCTATGTTCTATTTAGTTAATATTTGCGCCCACTATATTTCTAAGATGCAATTATGGAAAACTCGTGGCAACTGGATGACATTATACCCATAATGTTACCCCTTCCAGGGGGTAACATTGTGGATAATGATTTATATAAATGTTTATATAAATTATTATTATTTTAATTATTATTTTAATTATTGGTATTATGTGAATTTGTGGAAGAAATAGATAATGCTGATAAATAAGACGCATGTGCACCACATTACTGAGGTTCCTGATGCGTCCACTGACATGAGGACGGAGCCTCATGTCGCCTCATCAGCATTATACTCGGGTGTTGCATGTCTTATTCATCAAAGTAGTCGGTATTATACAACTGATCTAACGAAAACCGACAATAAAACAACTGACATACATGCATCCTATTGAGAAATTTATTATACATCGTCTTATCTACTAGGGCTTCTTCTTAAACCCAGAGATTGAGGCATCTTAAGAAGAAACGAAGAAGCTTTGTCAAGCCGACACATATGTAACAATGAGAGTAAGTATATACATATAGGGGAGGAGGATAGGTTAGTTTTAGTATTAGTAGTATTAAAAGTTAATAATAGCATTAGTAGTATTGTAGTAATGGTTGTAGTAGTAGTGGTAATAGAAGTAGTGTTAGCAGTAGAAGCGTCTCGAGTGATGACTTCGTCGTGTGTTTGAAGTAGGAGTCGTGTTAGAATCTCGGAGATAGTAAAGCTGCCTATATTCTGTTTAACATTGTTAGAGACAGACAAGAGGGCTCACTCCATGAGCTCTTGTGAACCCTCGTGAGCCTTTGTGAGCCCTTGTAAACCCTCGAGAGCCTTTGTGAGCCCTTGAGGACGAACCTGCTGGTTATTACTGCTGTTAATAGCTCTCGCCCAGTTATACATAACCGCTCCTGGTGAAGACTCGAGCTCTGGATTAATGGAGATTATCTAATACATCCTCAACGACTGATATGTTACCTATAATTAATAGTCTATATTATTACTCTTTGTAACGTTGGCGGTTCTTATACGTGCAGATAAGTATATGTTATATTTTAATTGCATAATTATATATTATCTTTATAGTACAGTGGAACCCCGGTTAACGAAAAAAATTCATTGCAGAAGCCTGCTCAAGTGCCATTACCGAACGAATTTACTTCCTTAAGAAAAAAATGTCATTTAGGTTAGTCTATTTCAGACCCCCAAAAATACACTTCCACAAGCACTTACAATATTATACTTACATAATTGCACGATTTCCGGGGTGTTCGTTAACCGGGGTTCCACTGTATTTATAAAGAAACTCCGAACTCGTAGTAAAACGGCTCCTGGGGTATAAAGGAAGCGATGAGGCTTCACCTAAGTAGTGATCAAGAAACTCCAATTACTTTTATCACAAGTCCTTGACAATGACACATTTAAAGAGATAAATAAAAAAAAATACATATGAACAGGACAACAAATCTGAAAATAAACGGGAAACAGGACGTCAGCTGAATCTGACGATTATCAGTGAAGAAAATCTGCCTACACAGTAGGCTTCTTCAGTCAAACACAGGCAGCAGGTGTAGTAGTGAAATGAAGATGGTGTAATCAGTCCATCAACCTTGGAGAAATAGGATTTGACTGAAGAAGCCTAAAGTGAATTTTGAAGAACCTCGTTGTGGTAGAAGTTTTCTGTGATATGAGATGACGGAGATACGAGATGACGTGTCGCGCACCATTAGTGATTTGAGATGACATGACACACGCGCTATGTTCTTCAATGCATTTACATGCATTCTGTAGCACGGGAACCTGAATTATAGCAAATAATGAGGCGTTACTGATTATGCATTGATTTGTATAATAACCAATGAATTTATTACGGACTCTTAGGCACTTCTGTCTTTATTTCAGACGTCTGCTGACCAGGACTTCAAAGTTCACTTCATATTTAGCTTGATGAAGTCTGCTTAAGTTAGGTTACGAATGCTTGTGTTATTTACTTTACCAAGGACGAAGACATAGGCTTTTTTACATGTAGAGTAACTGCATCTGTCACTTTTCCAACTACAGCATAAGCTAGTATAAATTATTCGCAAATCTTACTCTTTAGTTGCTGGTATGTAAATTTACTCGTGTGGCTTCGTATTCAAGATCATTATTGTAGATTACTGAAAACAAGGGGACCAAAGCTTGTCCCTATGGACTGCCACTTGTGACTGGTCCCTATTCTTATTTCACTACACTTGCGCAAACTCCGTTAGTTTAACATGTCTTGATCCATAACAGAATATTTCCTTCAATATCATGTCCTACCACTTTCATTAAGTCTTCGTGGGAGTGTTGCATGAGCCAAGTACATTATCTATTTATTCTGCGAACACAAGATCAACCACAATTTATATAGTCATTGCCAGCTATAAGCAAGGAAACCAGAGCTATCCAGTGGTGTTATACGACCCAATATCATCTGGTAACTGTTAGGTATACTGTGACCTTCCGAATTGTTGCGAGACTTGTGATATTCCTTCCAACAAACCAGACAAGTGTTCGTCAGCCAGCGTTTATATCTATTGTGAACTCTGAGTTTATAATTTTTGGTATTCAGTGTATATCATTAAATGACACTCGTGGAAAGCATTGTATATTTTTAAACAGTGTGCAAAGTGATTCACTAAAGGAAGAAAATATATAAATCACTCAAGATTTCACAGTCTAAGTTCTTTCCTAGGTGAGTAATATTGTTTCTGGTTGTGGATTATAGTACAGCTAAGTGATACTGTAAGACTACAACAGAAGTACTAGTAGTTATAAAAGAGACTATCAAACTTGTTATTGAAAACCATGTAAACAATATCGCATTCCTTATCATTAGGGTCCACTGTTTCACTAACTAATCAACACCTTATGAATCCTTGGTTTCAATCATTTATCAAATAATGTTCACCAAGATGGCTACTAATTGCCTCTGCTTTTATTGTTTCTAAAAATATATTCAGTGTTCATATGAGTCTGATAAGGCAGTAAGTAGTTGTTAGGGAGTTATCACCATGGTGATTTGAGGAACCGTGCCACACAAACCATACTGAAATGAGTTGACATGCCACATGACGTGACGAGTAAGAGGTGACGAACCAAAAACAATACTGAAATAAGAACACGTACCAAACACCATAGTGATATGAGGCGACGCCACAGTGATGACAGTGACACGGCATGACACACCACAGTGATGACAGTGACACACTACAATAACAAAGGGTGAACAGGTGAAGAGGCTGCTAAGTGAGCTAGATACCTCAAAGGCGGTGGGCCTAGATAACATCTCTCAGTGGGTCCTGAGAGAGGGAGCAGAGACGCTGTGTGTACCACTAACAACAATCTTCAATACATCTATCGAAACTGGGCGACTACCTGAGGTGAAGAAGACAGCAAATGTAGTCCCAATTTTTAAGAAAGGAGACAAAAAGGCAGCATTAATCTACAGACCAGTGTCACTGATATGTATAGTATGCAAAGTCATAGAGACGATTATCAGAAGAGTGGTGGAGCACCTAGAAAGGAATGAGCTGATACACGACAACCAGCACGGTTTCAGGGACGGGAAATCTTGTGTCACAAACCTACTGGAGTTTTACGACAAGGTGACAGAAGTAAGACAAGAGAGAGAGAAGTGGTAAGACTTCATTTTCTTGGACTGAAAAAAAGGCATTGCAATGGATCAGAGAATACCTGACAGGGAGGCAACAACGAGTCTGGACATGCATATACCACGTAGCTAACGTGAATATGGACATGCATACACCACGTGGCTGACATGAGTCAGGACATGCATACACCACGCAGCTAACCTGAGTCAGGACATGTATTCACCACGTGGCTAACTTAATACATGCATACATCACGTGTCTAAATATACTTAATTAAAGATGTATTAAATTATACAGCGTGCTTCACACCAGTATGTATAATACACATTTATAATTGTACATAAATCACTTGCATATATTGTGTGTATACATCAAGTTTATGCATCACGTGTGTACATCACGTGTGTACATCACGTGTGTATATCAAGTGTGTACATGTGTGTGCATCCCGTGTATGCATCACGTGTGTACATCACGTGTGTACATCATGTGTGTGCATCACGTGTGTACATCACGTGTGTACATCATGTGTGTGCATCACGTGTGTATATCACGTGTGTGCAATCCGTGTATGCATCACGTGTGTACATCAAGTACGTATAAAACGTACATGCTCCACATGCATGTATCAATGTTGTCATCACGTACATGTATCACTTGGAACCAGTTAAAGAGATAAACAGCCGCAGGGGAACAAAGATACATAAGAAAAGTGACAGTGATACATACAGAGATAAAGAAATAAACAATGAAAATTAAGCATTTTAAGTGTGAGAATAACATAGGAAGTTGTGGAATTATCAGCAGGTGTGGAGTAGCACTCTGTAAGGCAGGTGTGGAGTAGCACTCTGTAAGGCAGGTGTGGAGTAGCACTCTGTAAGGCAGGTGTGGAGTAGCACTCTGTAAGGCAGGTGTGGAGTAGCACTCTGTAATGCAGGTGTGGAGTAGTGGTCTGTAATGCAGGTGTGGAGTAGTGGTCTGTAATGCAGGTGTGGAGTAGGGCTGTGTAATGCAGGTGTGGAGTAGGGTTCTGTAATGCAGGTGTGAAGTAGGGCTGTGTAATGCAGGTGTGGAGTAGGGTTCTGTAATGCAGGTGTGAAGTAGGGCTGTGTAATGCAGGGGTGGAGTAGGGTTCTGTAATGCAGGTGTGGAGTAGGGTTCTGTAATGCAGGTGTGGAGTAGGGTTCTGTAATGCAGGTGAGTAGGGTTCTGTAATGTAGGTGTGAAGTAGGGTTCTGTAATGTAGGTGTGGAGTAGGGTTCTGTAATGCAGGTGTGGAGTAGGGTTCTGTAATGCAGGTGTGGATGTTCCTTACCTGTGAGAGGACGCTGTGTTGCTGGGTGGACACTACACGTGACATTCCTGGCTCGTGCCTCAACGCTGCTCCTGGTCACAGCTGGTTCTTCTGTATCTGTGTATACACAGGTGGTCGCTATGCCTTCCCAGGTGCACGCTACGCTTTTCTGGGTACACACATGTGATCGCTACACTTTCCTAGGTAAACACAGATGCAACACCTTGGCCACATGTGCCGAGTGCACCACTCAGGTCCCCTGGACACTGATAGTGGCTACACTCCCTTCCGGACACTGATAGTGGCTACACTCCCTTCCGGACACTGATAGTGGCTACACTCCCTTCCGGACACACACGCACACAGCCAATCGCTAATAACACTCAGGTGGTTCGTACACCTACTTTGCTACCAGGGAACACACAGCTGATCACTACACCAGCTGGGGTACTTGTGTGGTGGCTACACCTTCCTGGAAACACGCAGGTGGTAAATGTATCTCTCTCTTGGTACCTGGGAAGACACAGGTGGTCGCTACACTTCCTTTGGAAGATACAGGTGGTCGTAATACTGCCTAGGGAAGACACAGGTGGTCGCTACACTTCCTTGAGAATACGCAGGTAGTCGTTACAACCTCCCTGGCCACTAAACCTCTGTAGACATATATAGCATTTGGCCACACCGTTTAGAGCTCCTCTCACTGTGGTTGTTACACCACCTGGTTACCGAGACACAGGTGGTGGCTATACCTTCCTGGGTACACACAGCTGGCCCCTACCCCACACTGGGCACAGACGGTATAGTTACAGACTTATGAAGCTGGCAGAGGGACGTGTATGCCACTGTCTTCACTTGTAATATAGTTGTTTAAAGTGTATAATTTATTTTTTAATTACTACTCTTGAAACACACAAAGCGTTAATATAATGCTGTCAGGGTCCTGCGCTCTTATTAATCTCAGGAAAGAGCCACAGTCTTCAGACATTAAGAGTGACACTCACACATTGTAGTTGCCTCCGGAACACTGGTACACTAAGTTTCAGGGGCCCCGCTAGAGCTCCTCATTACAACAGTTATTTACTCAGTACATCGGTGAGCCAAACTGTTATTTTTCAGGAAGCAGAACAGAAGGTCCTCGCTAATTTTTTCTGCAGAAATCACGGCTATTTTTATCAATAGTTTATATATTATTGTCGATATTGCTTCTCTGTTTCGTACTGGCTTCCCTCCATTGCTGGTAAGATTATCTTATTGTCTGTGAAGCAGCACTTTATCCATCAAGGTCTCCTTCACTCGCTAGCCTATCCTACATACTGTCCATTTATATCTAGAATTCTGTGAGGGGATAGTTGCCTTAATGACAGTGGGAATCATCTCTGACATACACAGTTACAGTTATTACCTAAACTGTCGTGTTAACCCAGCCACTACGATAACCAGAGTCTGTCAAGTTGTCGTAGAACTTGACGAAGATAAAGTTTTGGTATTATTCTAGATACCCATGGAAGTGTTTGCTTTTATTTTAAAAAAATAGACGACTGTGAGTCATTTCAAATGTTTTAGTTTGAAGTTTTATTGCATATTGGGCGCCGAAACATCGGGCAATGTATAGGCCCGATAATTTTCATACAAGTTCCTGGCGACGGTTCATGATTATCATCGTTGTCCAACACAACGTATGACAAAGTCCACAGGGGACCACGTGCCCAAGAGGGGCAGCAAAAGTAGCAGCAACTGCTGACCACAGAAGCGTGAGTGAGTGAGGCAGCAAGCGGGAAGACTAACCCGCACGTCACGACCGCCCAGAGAACACTGAGCAGGTGGAGGACCAGACTACCAGAGCTGCTGCCCATGTGCGTGTGTGTTGGTGTCTATGTGAGTGTGTGTATGTGTAGATGTGTGTGTGTGTGTGCGTGAGTGTGTGTGCGTGAGAGCATGAATGTTGGCCAGCCATGCGTCGTGCTCCTCTAAACTGGTGATGCTCACTTTGTCTGGTCTAGCGCCTGGTCATCCCAGACACCGCCCCAGCATCCTCACGCTACCACTCTCCTATACCTGGTATACCTGGTATGGTATTCTTCTCTGTGTATTACACAACAGCGAGGTGTTTGTTGGAAATGACTTTAATTGTTCTTAGTATCATTGTTAGTCGTGAGTGATATTGTTAGTTGCGACAGAATTTGTTTTTAGTGATTGTAGCTTTTAATAGTGAATGTCGTAGTAAGTATCATAGTGTCATTATCTGAAGACAAACTCATGTTCCGACACAGTGTCTTACACTGTTACCACACAGTGTCTTACACTGTTACCACACAGCCTTACACTGTTACCACACAGTGTCTTACACTGTTACCACACAGTGTCTTACACTGTTACCACACAGTCTTACACTGTTACCACACAGTGTCTTACACTGTTACCACACAGTGTCTTACACTGTTACCACACAGTGTCTTACACTGTTACCACACAGCCTTACACTGTTACCACACAGTCTTACACTGTTACCACACAGTGTCTTACACTGTTACCACACAATGACTTACACTGTTACCACACAGTCTTACACTGTTACCACAGTGTCTTACACTGTTACCACACAGTCTTACACTGTTACCACACAATGACTTACACTGTTACCACACAATGACTTACACTGTTACCACACAATGACTTACACTGTTACCACACAGTGTCTTACACTGTTACCACACAGAGTCTTACACTGTTACCACACAATGACTTACACTGTTACCACACAATGACTTACACTGTTACCACACAGTGTCTTACACTGTTACCACACAATGACTTACACTGTTACCACACAGGGTCTTACACTGTTACCACACAGAGTCTTACACTGTTACCACACAGTGTCTTACACTGTTACCACACAATGCCTTACACTGTGTTACCACAGACTACATCTGTATGTCACTACGCAAGCCTACCCTCTTGCGCTACTACCCAGGACTGCCATAAAGTGCCACTACCCAGGACTATCATCAGTGCCACTGGTGGTGGTAGTGATGATGGAGGTGGTGGTAGTTGTTCTAGTGGTGGTGATGGTGGCGGTAGTGGTGATGGTGGTGGTAGTGGTGGTGTGATGGTGGTAATGATGGTGGTGATGGTGCTGGTAGTCGTGGTGGTGTTATGGTATCATTAGTGATGACTGAAGTGGTGACGGTTGTGTTAATGGTATCATTAGTGGTGATTGTAGTGTGACGATAGTGTTTGTGGTATCATAAGTAATGATTGTAGTGGTGATGGTGATGTTACTGGTATCATTATTGATGATTGTAGTGCACGTCTTCACAGTAAGGTACAGTGTGATGAGGTACATTGGTGGGTTGTTCAATGAGTTAAGGTACAATGGGATGATGTACACTGATGTGGGTTACACTAATGTAGGGTACACTTAGGAGGAGCACACTTAGGGTACACTGAGGCGGGATACATTGAGGTAGGGTACACTGAGGTGAGGTACACTAAGATTATGTTAACTGATATAAGGTTCGGTAGCGTGAGGTACACTGAGGTGAGGTACACTGAGGTGAGGTGCACGAAGTGAGGTACACTGAGGTGAGGTACACGAAGTGAGGTACACCGAGGTGAGGTACATTTAGATGAGGTGCACTGCAGTGAGGTATACTGAGGTAAGGTATAATGAGATGCACTACACTGAGACGAGGTACGCAGAGGTGACATACTCTGTGGTGAGGTACACTGAGACTAGATGCGCATACCGAAATATGTTTCTCAGAGGGGAGGTACGATAAGGTACACTGAGTTGAGGCCTGCTCAAGTGAGATACTATGAGGTCAGGTACACTTAGATATTGTGAGGTTAGGTGCACTGGGATGAGGTACCTTGTTGTGAGGTACACTGAGGCAAATAAAACTGTGGTAAGATGTACTAATGAAATGTACACAGAAGTGAGGTACACTGAGGCGAGGTACATCGCTGTGAGGTACACTGTGGCAAGAAAAGCTGCTGTGACTAAGGTACACTGAGATACAAAGAAGTGTACTGAGATAAGGTACACTGACGTGTAGTTTAATCTAACAATTTTTTCCTTATATTCTCTCACTCATGTTTCTCATTTGCAATATATTTTTATCTCTTGGATGAGAAGAATATTTACGTGACACCATCCCTGCCTAACCTCTCTTCTCCTCCACCTGCTGGGGTCCAGTCCCTGGACCCATTATGCACCTCTGTAATCCTTTGACTACCGCCCACAGGATGGGTATGGGGTGCATAATAAAGATATTAAACTAAAAAAAAAACCTCCAACTGCCTCTCCTATATCCTCTGCTACACTCCATTTGCCTCTACTCTTATCCGTACCATAAACATTGCCCCCTCTCGTATAATTTTAGATATCATTACTATCTGCATTGTCTTTGCAGTTGCATTAATGTTTCCATTATGGTAAGTGTTTTTGTTAATGCTTCAGTTCAGTCCATTTGCGATCACTCACGGGAGACCTGCTCAACACTTCAACACACTTACTGACAGACACCTCTCCACACTCTTCCTGACAGATAATGTCAACACACCTACTGGCTGACAACATAAATATTTCTACTGACAGACAACCCTCAAAACAACAGCTCACAGGCGACATCAGTACAACAAATGACAGGCACTATCAGCACACCTGCTGAGAGACAGCAACAACACAACTACTGACAGACAACATCAACACAACTACTGACAGACAACATCAACACAACTACTGACAGACAACATCAACACGCCTAACAGAGAACTTCAACTCACCTTCTGACAGACAACTTCAACAGACAACATCAACACACATGACAGAGTTCAACACATCTTTTAACAGACAACTTCAACACACCTAACAGACAACTTCAACGCACTTTCTAACAAACTCAGGACTTCTACTGCTTACCTTTTGATGTTTTAAAGGAAATACATGAGAAACGCATACAACATTAGGCCCGGGAGTCCACAATAAACCTCCAACGGAAGAATAGCATTAGTCTTACTGCCTCTAATTCCACGTAGTATATAGTTGACATTAGGATTGTTGAGCAGTTTTTTTCCCCTTGCCTTTCTCACCGTCTGGTTATTGTGCTGGTTGACAAAACTGGCTGAAATTATTCAAAGATGTATAGAAAAACGAGCATAGGTAAATAAATGGAAAAGGTGGGAGCTAAATTTAATTTCTGTTTCTAAGGTTTCCACTCTCGTCATTACCACTCACTGTTTTTACCGCTTCTGGCTCATTGTCAACTGATCATCTTGATGTAGTTCCTGCAATAACATCTTAACAGTGGCCACTCTCAGCCCTGCATAATATCTAGAAGATTTAAATGTCTGTAAAGTGATTGTCTAGTTGGTTCTCCAATAACACTGGTCAACAACAACAAAACATTAGTTGCCAAAAAATATTTTTGAGGTCGCTGAATTCGAAAATGTCTGTAGGTTTTTTTTCAAATTGGCTCTAGTTTGTGAGATATTGCATTCCACCCTCAATTAACGGGGAACTTAGCCATAACGCGTGTATATGTATATGTATTGATAATTTGTATATATAGATAGTTTTAATAAAGATTAGAATTTTATTTTTAAATGATTTGACATTTAACGAAATGAGTTGTACCAACAACGACCACGTGACAATATTGTAACCTTCCCTTTGTTATTTCTTCCAGAAAAAAACATAAGTTCTTCACGAAGTGTCTGCTTAAACAGTCCCAATGTATTTTGCAATATTTTTGGTGAATACTCTTTGTAAACACAAAGAAAAAACATGACAGATTTTGTAAAACAAGGTTATCTTGTTTATTGTAGAGTGTTGCTTGGAGAACAAGACAAGTCTTGGACTCCCCATATAGACTGCAAAAACCTATATAGAATGCTTACGACAGTGGAAAAAATAGGCAAAGGAAAAGTTTAAACTTGGGTGTGTCTATGGTGGGGAGAGAACCGAACAACCACCCCCGACGATTGTTATTTCTGTATGGAGAATATGGAAGGTTTCAGTCGATACAGAAAGTCAAGTGGGAATATCCTGATCTGGAGTCAGCAGTGAGACCTGTGCCACACAGTGAAGACTTAACCATACCAGTGTTTACAACACTGCCTGACCTTTCCTTGTTAGATGTTGAAGAAACTCAGGTGTTAGAATGTAACACAGGTAATAGCAGTGGAAGTGAATATGAAGTAAGCATTTCAACACCCAAGCAGTTCTCCCAAGAAGAACTCAAAGATCTGATACGTGACCTCAGTCTGTCAAACAAGCATCTGAACTTTAAGCATCCAGACTAAAAGAACAGAACTGTCTACAACAAGTAGTTAAAATAACAGCTTATCAGACAAGAGAGGTTGAACTCCTTTACTTCAGCCAAGATGAATAACTTGTATACTGCATTAACATCACTAGACTTCTTCTTCGAATGGGACAGACTTAAATATCGACCAGGAGATTAACAGCTGTTTCTCGACAGCTGCATTAGAAGCTTGAAATGTGTCTCATTGCACAATGGTAAACAATATGCATCTCTTGCAATTGCTCACCCAACAAAACTGTGTTGATGACCAACAGAAGAAAATCGTACAGTGTTTTCATATGTAGTAATTAGTGTTATCTGAATTATCTTACAATGTTAATCTGTTATTATATAGAATGAAGTGCTAGTATGTATTACATGAGTTGACTTTTGTATGATCTAAAAAATAATTTGAATGCGATTTGTAAGTTACCCCCGCATAATCAATATGTTTTTCACATCTTTTATGCTTTTCAATGGGACACCAAATTTATCAAAAACTAGAACCAATCAACCAAAACCAATGAGATATTCGGAATCATCACCACAAACCTACCCTAAAATCACTGTAATATCATTGGCCAGAAAATGTGTGTTGACCAGTGAAAATCATTCTGATTTTACACTTACAGTTTCAGTGAGCATTATATTGCATTAATCTGTTACTTTCCAAAAACCTAATCCAAATTTACGTTGCGTCATTCGCTTCGTCGTTTCATTCCATTACTTCTGTTTATTGATCCATTTTTTTCACTTCTAATTATTTTTTGTGCTTGACTGTATGAAATCAGTTCAGTAGTTTTAAGGTTTCAGTGAGATGTGTGGTAGTCGTTGTTCAGGTTAAGTGCCTAGAGACTCTCGTTATGTGGTTTGCTTCTTGTTTACACTTCTGTGTATTATATCGAGTCTTTCTTCCAAAATTATGTAACACTTGAATCTAAACCGTAAAAGTAAGATATAACAGGCGAATTATAAACACTCAATTTCGTTACTTTTTTTTTTGTTTTAATCGAAATTTCTTACTACGAAACAAATTACGATTATGGTCGTTGGCTATAATTACTCCAAGGTCCTATTTTTTTTCCTCTAGTATATTTCCAAACACTATCTACTCTTATTACGAGATTGTTTTATCAATAATGCATTAATTTTTTACTAGTTAACAATGATACAGTCCCCATCTCCTCCACTGTGACACCTGTCCAAGTGACACCTGTCCAAGTGACACCTGTCCAAGTGACACCTGTCCAAGTGACACCTGTCCAAGTGACACCTGTCCAAGTCACTCTGTTTACTAACACAATCAGAAATATATGCGTCAACCCCCCCCCCCTCCCCCTCCTAGATTATTTTTAATTTCTGAAATTTGCTATATCAGATGTTTAAATGTTTTGATTCTCACTTATTGATGAAAATGACTGCCAAAGATCGATTCCCGAGAAGCTACGATCTTACTGCCTAGCAACTTTGGCACTTCTCAGCTCAGTGCCACTCATTGTTTTCTGGTGGTGAGAAAGTTGTTTAATATAGCTTTAAGTTTGTCTTCTAAATCACGTATCTTTCCGTCTTCAATATGATACCTTATCTTATCTGAAAATCAAGGTATTATATATTTGTTGGGACGTTTTCATATCAGTTTTTAAATATATAAATGAAGAACCCTAATACTTAATAATATACTCAGAGATCAAAATTTATTTAGCTTCTCTGATATCAGTTTGTATTTTCTTTACAATTACTTTAAAGGTAATGGGATGATAATCGCAGACACCTGTCTTGTCTCTTATTTTAAATACTGTCATCCACCCTTTATTTTCTACAACAATGACATTTATTCTTCATGAAATCGACAAGAAACAGTAGTTTGTCAATGGAAACTGAACCGGTAGTACTCTAGCTGAGAGACAACGTTAGTACCGTTGTAGTACTCAAGCTGAGAGACAACGTTAGTACCGTTGTAGTACTCTAGCTGAGAGACAACGTTAGTACCGTTGTAGTACTCTAGCTGAGAGACAACGTTAGTACCGTTGTAGTACTCTAGCTGAGAAACAACGATAGGACCGTTGTAGTACTCTAGCTGAGAGACAACGTTAGTACCGTTGTAGTACTCAAGCTGAGAAACAACGTTAGGACCGTTGTAGTACTCTAGCTGAGAAACAACGTTAGGACCGTTGTAGTACTCTAGCTGAGAGACAACGTTAGTACCGTTGTAGTACTCAAGCTGAGAAACAACGTTAATACCGTTGTAGTACTCTAGCTGAGAAACAACGTTAGTACCGTTGTAGTACTCAAGCTGAGAAACAACGTTAGGACCGTTGTAGTACTCTAGCTAAGAGACAACGTTAGTACCGTTGTATTACTCTAGCTGAGAGACAACCGTTGTAGTACTCTAGCTGAGAGACAACGTTAGTACCGTTGTAGCACTTTAGCTGTGAGACAACGTTAGTACCGTTGTAATACTCAAGCTGAGAGACAACGTTAGTACTGTTGTAGTACTCAAGCTGAGAGACAACGTTAGTACCGTTGTAGTACTCAAGCTGAGAGACAACGTTAGTACCGTTGTAGTACTCAAGCTGAGAGACAACGTTAGTACTGTTGTAGTACTCAAGCTGAGAGACAACGTTAGTACCGTTGTAGTACTTCTCATAACAGTCGTCAGTACATTATAGTGACTGCTATTCCAGAGGCCCTCAAAAATCTGTTGTAATTTCACTGACAGACATCAACACTTTATCTCTCTATCCACTGACAGACAACTTCAACAAGTGTTTTCCTTTTAACAGACTACCTCAACTGTTTTTGGTACCACCACTAACAGACAACCTCAACAGGAAGTGGTTACCAAACTAACACATTATGTGGGTACAATGTTCTGTTGAAGACAGTCTTCCAGCCTGTGTTTCAGATTCTTCAAGACTACGATATTCATCACTTGCACTTAGGCTGGGGGACTGATTACCTCGCCTTCCACTGTCTTCTATATACGTTTCTACAGTCTGTTTTGATAAAGTCACTGGATGACGAAACATCTACAAGTAAAGATATACAACAGAAACCATAAACATTGCCGCTGCCAGACAACTTAATTATGTTTAGGTGTTCCTGGATAAGTATTACAATTTCAGCAGAAGCAGCAAAGTAGGAAATTTTACACTCAAGGAGCACAATATAAGAAAAACCTACAAAACAAGAGATGTGCTTATGGAATACACTTGGTTACTTGCACTGTCTGGATCGGAACACTGATGTACACGCACGACACATCTTGTAAGACAGGTGAAATTTTAAATTTTCAGAATGTGTTGAGAATTTCCCAACGCACAAACAATTGGCAGTGCTTAAAACCCATCAGTCTGTATTTCCTGGAGGACATGAGAGAAACATTTAACATATTTATTACCTGGAGAATATGTACAGCAGCCTCTATTCAAATATAAGGAAAATTACGAAGAGATAATGGGGCTTGGCCTGGGGACAACTGGTCCCAGAAGATGAGGAGGTACTTGTATCTCCTCCCATGGCAGACATTGGTCTGAGACATTCCCTCGACAGGGAGCCAAGGCCAGGCCACCTCTTGGAAAAGGCCCGGGCCAGGCGATTATACCGGCGAATCTAGAACAGAACGGAACAAAGAGATAACTGCCTGTCTTTAAAAGGAAGAAAACATATACGTAGGCATGAGGTCTGGGGATCAGTTCTCATGTGAAAATTTAAGAGGGAACCTGGCAAGTCCTCATAGAAATGTGTCGATAAATGTGTGTGAAGCTTAATATAAAGAATACTGAAGCAATATAAATATCCTGACTGACCAGATCTTGTCTGAGAAAAGTCTACATGGGCGGACTTTCTCGGAGCAGGTAATCACTGGACAAACTCAACACATAAGACACTTAGGTATCTTTATTGGGGAAACGTTTCGCCAACCAGTGGCTTCCCCAGTCCAGTACAAAGAAGAATAGTGGAAGATCAGGAGGAGTTTGAGGTAATCAGTCCCTCAGTCTGGAGTCGACGTGATCAGTCCATCAATCTTGATCAAAGTACAGCATATGTGGAGAGAAGACTATGGGACTGATTATTTCCTCCTGATTTTCCAACATTCTTCTCTGTAATGGACTGATGAAGCCACTGTGTGGCGAAACGTTTCCTCAATAAAGATACCCAAGTGTTGCACTTGTGTCTCATCAACTTGTCGGTTCTCTGAACCATTTATCTACAATTCCTGTCAGACACAGCAACATCTTGGAACCTTGATTCAGGTAATTCTACATCTGCCTAAACTATAGGTATGACCTACTTCTACTTGTAGAATTTTCCGTGGTGGCGCTCCCTTCGACTGATCCCCCTCACCTGTGTGAAGTATATAAGCCACTTCTCCGTGCATATGCTCTATGTTTAATCAAGATTAATGGACTGATCACATCGACTCCCAACTTAACAGTTGGGTATGTTTATTGTTGAAACCTATGCACTAAGTTTCTTCAGTCAAATACATAGAATAGATTGTAGGGAGAAGAAGTGGCTAGGTGAAGATGGTGTAATCAGTCCATCAAAGTTGGAGAAACAGCTTGAGGTGGTCAGTCCCTTAGCCTAGAGAAGAAATCAGTTCCATGGTCTGGAACAATATGTAGCTGAAACTTGTGAATGGAGTCTTAAATACTGTCGAAGGTGAGGTGGAAGATCTCCAAGACATTGCAGGGAACAGGGTTCACTAATAGAAGAACGCAAGGAATGGAGGAGTACTACAGCAAGCCTACTGGTCCATTCCATCCTTAATTTGAGGTTTCTTCCTTTATTTGGAACCACTTCCTACTTGTAATTACTGACAGCCTGCTCCCACTGCTTTCAACAGGCTTTCATTCACTAACCCCAACCACCTCATATTCATTGTTATATTTATCCAGGCTAATTTTCAGTTCCCTATTTTCCTCCTTCAGAAGTAGAACCTCCTCCTTCAAAGTCCTGAACGCAGACTCAAAAACACTACAGAAGCAAGCCATGGTGCTCTATGACACTTCCCTTCCCCCCAAGACAGCTCAGGACAGGTACAACCTCTCGTGACCACCGACCTCAGAAGTACTCTCAGTGAGAGACAGCCTCTCCTATTTTTACTGACAAACGTCAGAACGCTGTTTTACTTCGAATCACAGATAGTGAAAATACGTTGTCCTAACCACACTGATTGACAGCGTCAGTTTGATTAGTTGCTCCTTCACAGAAACACTACCACCTTGTAGTATTTCCATTGCTTAACAGCCTGATTGTGCTTTGGGACTGACATTAAAAGAACTGAAATATCTCACAGTGTTGTGACACTTCCTCTGTGGTACTTACTCCTAGGCGTGTCCACTGCCTTACACGTCCGCCAGGAATTGCCTTCTTGCCTTTGACCAGTCTACCTACCTGGAGTCTACCCGGAGGATGTTCCACGGGGGTCAACGCCCCCGCTCCCCAGTCACTGTCTATTGCTCCCATCCTCATAACTTTTACAGCCATTCTTTATTTACTCTTACTGCCTTCTCCATCGGAGTTATGTACACTGAATATCCGAGTAACATTCTTTTCTATGTGTAGGCGATTCTGCGCAGTATGCTAGAAGGGGATAGTCTACGCAGTATACTAGAAGAGTATATTCGGCGCAGTATGCCAGAGAAGCATTTTCTCTTATTTCCAGAGAATATTGTAGCAAATAGCCAAGAGATATCTTGTTTTAGTAGACAACCTGCCTTGTATACTACGCTATACGTCCATCTTACTACTCTTTATATTCCCAGATCTATTTCTAGAGCTATATGAGAAATAATTTGTATACTTCCATCAAAATTAAATACGAAGACAAACTTCCGTTAATTCTCGTTCTAATTGACGATGTTGGTATCACTGTTAAGGCAGAAGTTTACATCCAGAGGCTGTAGAAACAATGGGATGACCAGAGTGGCCCATGGTTTACCCACAGAGGTAGAGAGGCCAAAGCAAAATGTGATAAAGCATGGAAAATGTATAGAAGGCAAAGTACTCAAAAAAAAAAGTAGTATATGAAGTCACTCTCGGGCACAGCCATGAACAACTTATGTCACGACCAACAAGTAAACGAGTCCCCGCAGTCGATCATAATTCTTAACGCTTGCAGAGTGCTTCCCTTCAAGGCAGGTGAAAGGCTCTTGATCCAAGGATTTAGAGCTACTCTCCTTATACTTGGATCAAACCTGATTACTTCCCATGGTGGTGTATGACCCCATTTGGATTTAATATTTGCAAATGAATATAATAACCAGATGAGTTTGTATCGCTGGTCTATCCGAGAAAGTTATCCCCGTATTAGACAACCCCAGCTCTCTCTACCACAGTGCACGCTGAAGGAATAGTGCAGGACAGTCATCAAAATTCTCCCGCACCTAAATATAAAATATGTATATGCATATTCATGTGTGCATTTATATGTTTATGTACAGTATGTACCGAAACGTCGTGGTAAGCTCCTCTCTTTTTATATGTGCGGGTTGTGTGAGTACAGTATGTACACTTGTCTATGTATGCAAGTGTACTCACCCAGTTGTGGTTGCAGGGGTCGAGTCATAGCTCCATGAGCTTTATCATACCTCTTCTTAAAGCTATGTATGGATCCCGCCTCCACTACATCGCTTCCCAGACTATTCCACATCCTGACAACTGTGACTGAAGAAATACTTCTTAACGTCCCTGTGATTCATCTGAGTCTTCAACTTCCAACTGTGTCCCCTTGTTGCTGTGTCCCATCTCTGGAACATCCTGTCTCTGTCAACCTTGTCAATTCCTCTCAGTATTTTATATGTCGTTATCATATCCCCCCTATCTCTCCTGTCCTCCAGTGTCGTCAGGTCGATTTCCCTTAACCTCTCCTCGTAGGGCATACCCCTTAGCTCCGGGACTAGTCTTGTTGCAAACCTTTGCACTTTCTCGAGCTTCTTTACGTGCTTGGCTAGGTGCGGATTCCAAACTGGTGCTGCATACTCCAATATAGGCCTAACGTACACGCTGTACAGGGTAAAGAAAGACTCCTTATTGAGATATTGAGTTGTCGGAATGCTGTTCTTAGGTTTGCTAGGTGCCCATATGCTGTAGCAGTTATTTGGTTGATGTGCGCCTCAGGAGATGTGCCTGGTGTTATACTCACCCCAAGATCCTTTTCTTTGAGTGAGGTTTGTAGTCTCTGGCCCCCTATACTGTACTCCGTCTGCGGTCTTCTTTGCCCTTCCCCAATCTTCATGACTTTTCACTTGGTGGGGTTGAACTCCAGGAGCCAGTTGCTGGACCAGGTGTATACGTGGATGTGTGCTTGTGCCGAATAGGTAAAACTTGCTATTTTGCCTTAAATAGCAACGCTCTTTTTGCCGCATAAGGCAAGCGAAAATTTGTGTATGGAGTAATTTCGCAGAAATCATTCTGAATCTAACGAAAAAAAAAATTCATTGTGTTTGTTTATTATTAAATTATTGTAAAACTTATCTATAATATATTTAGTTGGATTAGGCTAAATTAGGTTAGGCAAGTTTTCTAAGGTTCTTGTGGAACAAAATTTTTAATTTTACATTAACATAAATGAAAAAAATATATATCTTTAAAAGTATAAGAGAAAATTTTAGAAAGGACTTAATTTTAAATGAGTTCTTGCTAATTGACCAGTTTTACCTATTCGCCACTACATACATATATATATATATATATATATATATATATATATATATATATATATATATATATATATATATATATATATATATATATATATATATATATATGTTTCTTATGTACATAGTTTTTATGAACGAAAAACGTCGACTGTTATATTGAAATCTCGATTTAATTCCAGGCTATGCGACACTGAATATAAAAGTTACTCCACAATATATATTCTCGCTTTGTTACGCTGGTACTGAATTTTATTGTCCTGGTTATTTCAGTTTTGTTAAGGGTCCATTAGTATTATTTTTATTATTTTAATATTTGTTAATCTAGTTTTATTAATGAAGGTTGTATTTTAAGGTATATTTGAAAAAAAAGATTTTTATTAGCCTACAATATTTGTCATTATTGTTATTCTCTTGTTGCAACCTCACATTTTTTCAACCTCACTGTATAGAACTATCTGGCACTATTCCTTATTATTAACTCTTTACTGGAGTGCCTTCATGCATGAGGAAGACTCTTTGCTTCAAGGAACTGGAGCTATCACTCTTCTTTCCAGTCCAAGAGCCAATCCTCACTACCCTACATTCCGCACCCGCTGCTGTGTGACCCGCACCCGCTGCTGTGTGACCCGCACCCGCGTCACAATTATTATCAAAATAAAAATTGATATGATTAACATAGTTTATTGTTTCTCTGAGGTCAGTGGTAACGAGAGGTTGCTATCAGTACTGAGCTGTTTAGGGGGTTTAGTGTAGTGTTATAGAGCAGCATGGCTTCTTTCTGTAGTGTCTTAGACTCTGTGTTGAACGAGGAGGTTCTGCTTCAGAAATTTTTTCAGCAGCTTCAACAGAAAATAAAAATTTCGTCTGGATAAGTTTAGCAAAGAATGTGAGGTGGCTGGATTTAGTGGAGTGAAGCATGTTACCAGCAGTGGCGAGTAGACTGACAGCATTTACAAGTTGGTAGAAGTTTACAGTAAAGGAAGAAACATCAAAGTGAAAGAGGTTAATTAAAAAAGCGGATTTGAAGGTAAGAAATCGGTTCTCTGTTCTCCAGGACGAATGTACTTCGATGGTCAGTGAGGATACAGGTACCACTAATTCCTCTACTAATAAAGGTAGGAATATCCTTGTGGTCGGTGACTCACAGGTAAGATATATTGGCCATAGTCGTGAAGAATCTGCACGACTACGGTGCTCTTCACTAACTCCAAGACTGAGGGACTGACTACCTCATCTTTTGTATATAATTCTACTTTCTTTCAATTATGTCCTAGAATTTGTATTGATAAAGCCACTGAAGGGCGAAACGTCTAAAATAAAGATGTCCAGATGTTGCACATGTGTCTAATTTTCATCTTCAAACAGATTAAGTGGAAGATGACTCACGAAATCGTAATGATACGATTGCAAACAAACCATACCACGGGTGGGGTTCGAACCCGCGGTCAGAGAGTCTTAAAACTCCAGATGGCTAATGTACGCCAATAATCCTGGCCCCAATTGTAGGCAAATTACTAGAGTCAATTATAGCTGATATTACAAGAACTGATAAGCATAATTTGATCTATGATACTCAGCATGGATTCACGAGGGGCCGTTCCTGCCTAAATAATTTACTAACTTCTGTAAAGTTTGGGAAACTGTTGATCATGATAAAGAATTGGATATTATTTATTTGGATTTTAGTAAAGTTTTTGATAGAGTGCCACACAAACGACTGTTAAAGGAAGTGGTAGAGTATTGTATTTGGGAAAATATGCTGTCATGGATCGAGGCATGTCTCATCAACAGAAAGCAAAGAGTGTGCATAAATGGGGTAAAATCTGAGTGGGGATTTTGTAATAAGTGGCGTTCCACAGGGATCAGTTTTAAGCGGATTGTTGTTTATAATATACATTAATGACCTTGACGAGGGAATAACTATTGATATGAGCAAATTCGCTGATGACACGAAGATAGGCAGGATACTTGATTCAGAGGAAGATGTCAATATAATTCAGAAAGATTTAGATAAACTTATGTTGTGGTCAGAAAAGGTGCAGTTGCAGTTCAATAAATAAATGCGAAGTCTTGAATCTCGGGAATGTTCACTTACAAACTAAATAGTGTAGAACTTGGACATACAGAATGCGAAAAGGACTTGGAGGTTATAGTAAGCAGCAACGTTAAACCAATACAGCAATGTCTTAGCGTACGAAATAATGCAAACAGATTACTGGGATTTATATCAAGAAATATTAGCAACAGGAGTCCAGTGGTTATACTACAGCTCTACAAATCATAAGGCCTCACTTAGATTATGCAGCTCAGTTCTGGTCTCCATGTTACAGAATGGATATAAATTCGTTAGAAAACATTTAGCAAAGAATGACATAATTAATACATAGCATAAGAAATCTTCCTTACGAGGAAAGATTGAAATCCCAAAAATTACATTCTCTTGTAAGATGGAGAATGAGTGAAAGCATGATTGATGTAAGTGGAAGATGGGTATGGGTTGTGTTGAGAAGAACGTGCCCAGTATGGGCCATTAGGCCTGCTGCAGTGTTCCTCCTTTATGTTCTTAACAGGCCCGTACGACTCGCCCAGCCCCTGATTGAACCCGGATTCTTTAATTGTGAGGCGAGCACCTTTCCACTGATGATAAATGAGACACTAGTGCAACATTTGAGTATCTTTATTCCGGAAACACTTCGCCACACAGTGACTTCTTCAGTCCAACGCAGAGAAAATTGGAAGATGAGGAGTTTGAGGTAATCAGTCCCTCAGCATATTCGTGGAGATGGGGCTTATAGACCGATGACAGATGAGGTGGAGCAGTGGTAGGTGGCGTCACCAGTGGACAAAACCACTAGTGGAAGTAGGTCGTGTCTCTAGGCCAGACCCTTCCACTGAGCTACGAGATACTGGCAGAGGTGTGGCACTCTCCTCTTTCTGAGTCTGGCATTTCAGGATATTCTGTGGCCCTGCTTGACCTGGTGTGCCGCCACAATAGCGGTGATTACTGCGGGTTGGATGAGCTGTAGTCAGAGGTTTTCTGAAATACTTTCCATCGTCGGGTCTCAGCCTTCACCACAAAGAAAAATTAGTGTTTCTACGTGAGTCCGAACCTCTCTCCCTTGCAGGGGTCGAGTCTCAGCTCTTGGCCCCCACCTCCTCGCCGGTTGCTACTAGGTTCCCTTTTTCCTGGCGATAAGATGAAAAAATATACAGAAATGCAGTAGAAAGTGATTCTTTATTGACGACGTTTCGCCCACACAGTGGACTTTATCGGGTCACAAACATCTACCTGGGTAAATAGTGCATGTATTTATAGGGTAGAGAGTCAGGTGGAGAATGCTGGGTAGGTTTGATCTTAGACGGACCTGTAAGGGACAGGCGGGTGTATATGTAGTAATGTGGGATAACGATGAAGGAGTTTCTTGGCAAGGGCTTCAGCTATGTTATAGAAGCCGTTGCTCTGGTTGAAATTGTTAGATATAGAGATAAGTGATGATTCCAGGATTCTGCGGTATTGAGAGTTTTCTTCTATGGCGATAAATTTTCCGTTTCTGTAGTTGATTAAATGGTTGTTGAAGTTTCGGTGTTGAACGCTGGCGTTCCTTGAATCGTCCGATCTGCCTGC
Organism: Cherax destructor; assembly: GCA_009830355.1. Taxonomy (NCBI): domain Eukaryota; kingdom Metazoa; phylum Arthropoda; class Malacostraca; order Decapoda; family Parastacidae; genus Cherax; species Cherax destructor. The sequence continues at coordinate 97,389 of WNWK01002224.1, forward strand.
GTACTGGTGTTCCGAAATGTGTTTGGAGGTCTCTGGATGTTTCGCCCACGTATAACTGGTTTCTAAACACATTTCCAACACCTTTTCCAATACCTCATTCCAAGTATCTACCTCCACATCCATCACCATCAAGGGCATCACCAATAATAGAAAGGACAAGGTTCAATCCTCTGCAGAGGTATACATAATACCTTGCAATGATCGCAACCAATTATACGTGGGCGAAACATCCAGAGAACTCCAAACACGTATTTCGGAGCACCAGTACGCAGGCAGATTGGACGATTCAAGGAACGCCAGCGTTCAACACCGAAACTTCAACAACCATTTAATCAACTACAGAAACGCAAAACTTATCGCCAGAGAAGAAAACACTCAATACCGCAGAATCCTGGAATCATGTATGCCACACCCACAGAAGTCACAATTCTTGACCAATTTACTTTCCCTGTTCTTCCCCCATTTTCCTTTCTTTGATGAAGGCTTTCCACAGATGCGAAAGTATTTTTTCTTTCCTTTGCCATGCAGTTCGGAAGAGGGACTAATACAGCCAAGGGACACGAGAGAGAACGTTTCGTTGTCACTAGTAATTTCCCGGAATCTGTCGACTCATATGATAAGCGGCCAACACGTTGGAATCGTACGCTCGTAAGTTGCGCCCTGCGCTTGACTTGCCATCTGGAAGACGACATGCTGACCTGAGCCAGGGCCATCTGTGCACGATCTATCATGTCATCTTTCACGCACCAGCCCTGGGAAGGCATGGTGAGAAGGCCTCAAGATGCTAAGCAGCAGGGAGGCCAGCATCAGACGTCCGAGTCACGAGACAGGCACACGGATGCACATGGCTTCTTCCGAAAGGAAGAGGTCACGATGTTCCAAGGACTGAACCGGATTTAAAAATGTGGAGCGCAATTCTGGCGAAGAAATGCCCATCCTAACCACATAAATATCGTGTGGGAAAGGTTGACAGGAAGTAAGATCTTCAGAGTCCAGGGGGAGGCACAGCGTTTTCTTGCAGATCAGTCGAGCTAAACCATCCATAGGCAACAAATTCATCGACCAAGGACGCCATGACACCCCGTATGCGGTTATAATTCATCTGCAGAGAACATACTGCCTGAAGATATCAATGTCCCAAAATCTGAAAGGTGAGTTTATTCTCTTATTCTCACTCTCTGAAACACAGAGTTCTGTGAGATACTGCAGAAGGTGAACGACCTCGAATCACCACTCGTTCTCACAGAACTGAAATCCATAGAGCGGGTGACAAAAAGCGCATTAATGCGGTATCCGCTAGACATGCCTCTCGACGCAATCCATAGTAACAAAAACACTTTGAAAGCTGTGTGGCTCTGAGCCAAGAAGAACGGCAGGTCGTGATCCATCATAGAGGACCTCTCCCAGTTGAACTGGATCTCGGTTTCTGGGGAACATACCAGGTTAGGACGTGCAACCCAGAACCTTTGAGGTGCTTCTGGTGCCTCAGGTACAACCACCTCAGCACCCGATGTCAGTTTAAAGAAGTGTCAATCATCTGCAACGGGTCTCACCTGACCAAGAACTGTTTGGATAAATTAAAAATAGGAGAGGCTACGGAACCTCGGTGTCCAAACTGTGACAAGAAGCATCATGTCTGGAACCTGCACTGACCGGAGAGGCTCTGCCGGGTTAGGGCAGTATGGAAAACCCCTGCTGTCCAGCCTCTAAAGCCAAGTAGAGCTCTCACCCCTGAGCAGCTGCCTCGTCCAGAGGAGGCTACAGTAACACGGAATCCAGTGTCACTTCCCCGGCCACAGCGACGAAGGAAGCCGAGGAAACAGTGGCGGGGTCGCGCCCTTGCTCAGCCGGCTTCCAATACTTCTGCTCGATCTTCATAAGAACATAAGAACATAAGAAAGGAGGAACACTGCAGCAGGCCTGTTGGCCCATACTAGGCAGGTCCTTCACAATCCGTCCCACTAACAGAATATTTGCTCAACCCAATTTTCAATGCTACCCAAGAAATAAGCTTTGACAATTCTACCCACTCATGCGCGAGTCCCACTCAAATCCAACCCCTCTCACTCATGAATTTATCCAACCTAAATTTGAAACTACCCAAGGTCCTAGCTTCAATAACCCTACTAGGCAGACTGTTCCACTCATCAACTACCCTATTTTCCAAACCAATACTTTCCTATATCCTTTCTAAATCTAAACTTATCTAACTTGAATCCATTATTGCGGGTTCTCTCTTGGAGAGATATCCTCAAGACCTTATTTATATCCCCTTTGTTAATACCCATTTTCCACTTGTATACCTCGATCATGTCTCCCCTCATTCTACGTCTTACAAGTGAATGTAATTTTAGGGTCTTCAATCTTTCTTCGTAAGGAAGATTTCTAATGCTATGTATTAATTTAGTCATTCTACGCTGAATGTTTTCTAACGAATTTATGTCCATTCTGTAATATGGAGACCAGAACTGAGCTGCGTAATCTAGGTGAGGCCTTACTAATGATGTATAAAGCTGTAATATAACCTCTGGACTTCTGTTGCTAACACTTCTTGATATAAATCCCAGTAATCTATTTGCCTTATTACGTACGCTTAGGCATTGCTGTCTTGGTTTAAGGTTGCTGCTTACCATCACCCCCAAGTCCTTCTCGCAATCTGTATGGCTAAGTTCTACGTTATTTAACTTATAAGTGCTTGGGTTATGGACACTCCCGAGCTTCAGAACCTTGCATTTATCTACATTGAACTGCATCTGCCACTTTTCTGACCACGAATTAAGTTTGTCTAAATCTTCCTGAAGTTCTATGACATCTATGTTTGAATCAATTATCCTACCTATCTTCGTGTCGTCGGCGAATTTGCTCATATCACTAGTAATTCCCTCATCAAGGTCATTGATATATATTATAAATAACAATGGGCCTAAGACTGATCCCTGTGGAACACCACTTGTTACAAGTCCCCATTCGGATTTAACCCCATTTATGCACACTCTCTGCTTCCTATTGGTGAGCCATGACTCGATCCATGACAGCACTTTTCCCCCAATGCCATGAGCTGCCACTTTCCACCCAATAAAGGCAGCCAACGGGCCTCATGATGCAGGAACAGACTACAGCTAGCCCGTCAATCCTAACACCGCAATAGTTACCAGTGAAGAGCACTGTAGTCCAAGGGATATCCAGTATTACCTCTGAGCCAACAAATGATGTCGACTGCCACCTACTTCACCAATATCATATGTGACCATATGTTTATTTTCAAATTTACCCGACCACCCAATCACAGGACCCAGAGACAATGATAGGGGATCATGACGGCCCAGCACGTCGTTGTACATAAAATATTTTGCTATGGAACGCACAGAAACTACAGCAAGACCCTGATCGCGCCCAGAAACAGCTCAAATATATCGACATCTCCTTCGAGATCTTTAGACGGGTCATCTTAAGATTAAAACCCGTGTCAGGACGCAGTTCCTGACACGGGTCCTGGAACTCAGCACCTTGCTTACTCGTCAAGAAACTCACAGGGCTTCAGTGTTTTTTATTAATTAGTGGTAGACAGGGTGAAACCTTTGTGTATGATATCAGTGAACACTTGGCTGCTTTTTTGCATCCTGTATGATAATGTCACGAAAATGGAGAGGGTGCAGATGTCTGCAATGCGACTAGTCCCAGAACTAAAAGGAATGAGCTATAAGGAAAGTCTAAATGAGCTAAATCTGATGACATTTGAGAATAGAAGAATCAGCAGAGACTGGCAACGATGTTCAAAATACTAAGAGTAATTGAGAGGGTGGACTGGGGAAGTCTCTTCAAGAGGCGGGAAACAGGAACACAAGGGCACAGCTTAAAGTTAAAAGTACGAATAAATAGCAGGGAAGTTACGAATTTTTTCTTCGTCCTCAAAGTAGGCTAGAAAGTCGAACGTCCAGAAGAGTTATGAGACAAGATCCATTCATAGTTTTAAGAATAGGTATGAAAGGGCTCACAAACCCAGTAGAAAGGTAGAGCCTGGATCTGAGAATCAACTCCTGCAACACCATACTTATCAGTATACACACAAATACACACAGACACACACACAGAAGAGGTATGATAAAGCTCATGGAGCAGGGAGATAAAGGACCTAGTAGCGACCAGTGAAGAGGCGGGGCCAGGAGCTATGACTCGACCCCTGAAACCACAACTAGGTGAGTACACACACATACACAAACACAGACACGCATGCAGGGACAGACAGACAGACAGACTGACTGACTGACAGCGAGACTGAGAAAGAGGGAAAGTGAGATAAAGATGATCGGCAAGGTAGTAAGAAAGGAAATATATCATGCTCTCATCGTTGCCAGCTTGGCAAGTCCCCGAGCCAGAGCCTTTCTAAACCCGCCCGGCTGGCTGAGGACGCCCAGTGTTATGTTAATGATGTGTGATGTGTCCTATTGGGCCCACTTGGTGTGTGGCGCTGAGCCAAACTACAGCGCCAAGGAAACACACTTTGTGGCGGAGTGTCAAGCAACAGTGAGGGGAAGACACAAACAGTGAGGGGAAGACACAAACAGTGAGGGGAAGACACAAACAGTGAGGGGAAGACACAAACAGTGAGGGGAAGACACAAACAGTGAGGGGAAGACACAAACAGTGAGGGGAAGACACTCAGGAAATAATAGTTTCTGGCACTGACACATGATTGGTAGAAAATGTTGTACTGAATAAGAACAGCGTGTGACACTGTGCCAAGTCACAGTGGCAGGGAAGAACAGTGTGTGACACTGTGCCAAGTCACAGTGGCAGGGAAGAACAGTATGTGACACTGTGTCAAGTCACAGTGGCAGGGAAGAACAGTATATGACACTGTGCCAAGTCACAGTGGCAGAGAAGAACAGTGTGTGACACTGTGTCAAGTCACATTGGCAGAGAAGAACAGCGTGTGACACTGTGCCAAGTCACAGTGGCAGGGAAGAACAGTATGTGACACTGTGCCAAGTCACAGTGACAGAGAAGAACAGTGTGTGACACTGTGCCAAGTCACAGTGTCAGAGAAGAACAGTGTTTGACACTGTCAAGTCACAGTGGCATGGAAGAACACTATGTGACACCGTTCCAAGTCACAGTAGCAGGGAAAAACAGTGTGTGACACTGTGCCAAGTCACTGTGAATTCAAAAATTAAAACAGCAAATCTACGGTGAGTGTAGGGATCAGTTCTTGCATGGCATCAACAATGCCTTGCAAATGTCTAAATATGGTCTAAAATGAAAATAAAAAACTTTCAAAACCACACACAACTCTTTATGAACATTACTCACCCTCGACGTGTGTAAACCTAACACTTGAACAAACCTGTAATAGTCTGCAAGACTCACCCCGGACATTCACTTTTACCTGGCAAATAAAAATAATAGTATCAGCGGGACACACGCCTCTATGACACCTCTTATATAACATCTTTGGAATTTCGTTTTGAAAAAAAACGGGGTTTGTAAAACCACTTCATATGGGGAAGAAGGAATAGCTTAAACACCTTTGCAATTGAGGAATGAGACGCTTGAGCAACATATAGGTATCCTTGCTGTGGAAACGTTCCGCCAGGCAGTGGCTTCTTCAGTCGAATACGTAGAAGAACAGCGAGAGATGAGAAGGAGTTTGAGGTAATATGTCCCTCGGTCTGGTTAAATCAAGCTAAATAAATGTCACTTTGCTCTCTCTGAACGGCTGCTGTATTTAATGGCTGATGTATCTTACAGCCATAATATTACACATTAAGCTTTGTTATCATGCAGCCAAATTATTAGTTAATGAAGTAAAATAATGTAAATGGTTGAAATGTTGGAATCCGTACCATAACTGGAGAATGACTCATATGAACAGTTGAATAGTGATATTCATCACTATTCATCACAATGCGTCTCATGATCGTCATTAAAACATTAATGATGATGCATTCTGTACGAAGGATGATACGCTGTAGTTTAGTCTGAATCGGGGCAAGTTTAAAAAACTGTAGTCATGCAGACAGTGTCTGTCAGTCTGTAATCTGCAAGACATATTAAGACAAAGGCCTATCAGGCGCATAGATGTTTTCCTGACACAATTTGACTAACAAACATAATAACTATTAACGTAACAAGCGTCTGAGGCGGAGGAGGAAGAGAAGGACAAAGAGGAGGAGGAGGAAGAGAAGGACAAAGAGGAGGAGGAGGAGGAAGAGAAGGACAAAGAGAAGGAGAAGGACGAGAGAAGGAGGAGGAGGACAACGAGGAGCGAGAGATAATTGCGATGGAGAGGTAAGAATTAATTAATCCACTCTGAATCAATTTTAGGACAAGGTATACATATAAAAAAATCCAAGCATTTTACAATAAATAAAAAATGGCTTTTATTAAAATACCTTTTAATTGAAAGGGCCATCTCATTGACAAGTGTTGAAAAAACACTTGTAAAGGGTAATAAAATGTCAGAAAAACACCTGTAGAGGAAAATCCTGCTATCAGAGAGATGGCTCAATGATACCTAACAACTCTTTACTTATACTAATAAGCCATTATGAAACTGATGGACAAGTCTCAACAAAAGATTCGATAGATTTCACGTGAAATTCTAATCTGGAAAAAACAAAAATGTTCTCAATTGCAATGCATGAAATATTTTTTTTCCATTTCACAGAAAAATACTAAGTGTTAAGAGGGGGGAGGGGAATCCACAGGGCAAAATACGTTGCTTATTTGCTTATTTGCAACAAGGAGTATATAACTTTATAAACATGTTGGCAGGTATCTGAAAATCTTACATAAAGTAACACTAAACGTTTTTCAAGAAGAATAAGGTCTATAGGAGAGGGTAAAAAAAAAATCCGAGGTTGACAGAAACGCTATATAAAAAAAAAGACCGAGGAAGGATGTAAAGAAACTCTTCAAAATACATACAAATTTTAAATGATCTTCTGGTTATATGGAAAGCTCAATGGTGAAATAAAAATGCAAAACGTCCATCAAGAACGGAATTGTCTATACGAGAGTATTTCTTTATTTTTATGAATATAATAATAATAATAATAATAATAATAATAATAATAATAATAATAATAATAATAATAATAATAATAATAATAATAATAGTTTATAATAAGAGTTTACGCATGGTGTAAATATAAGGAGTATGAATATTATGCAGGCAAATTGGTGAACAGAAATTAGAAGAAGGTTTGTAGTTACCGAATGTATAATTCAGAGGACTGAGCATGGGCTGTTGAGACAGTCTGAGTATTTACGGGAGATTTAGCAATATTGGATGAACAATAGAGTGTATAAATCGGGAGTGGAAGGAAGGAGGGGGTAAAGGTTTTGAGTGCTAGAGGCTTGAACATCCAACAGGCTTGAGTGTATGTGTTAAATCAGAAAGAATAGAGGCAAGTAGCTCTTATGACTTGACGAGCTGTTGAAGCTAACGTAAGGTAACATTTATGGAGAGACTCGCGGAAACAGGTTAGCCGGATTTAATTCCTGGAAGTGGGAAGTAGAGCGCCTGCACTCTGGAAGAAGGGTTGGTAATGTCAGCACACTTCTGGCAAGACACCTACTCAATGAATAATTGTAGTATGTTATAAAAAATAAATGTCCATAAATTTAAAGAAATAAAATATAAAGTTGTAAGTGTTCCGAACTAAAAAAATAAAAAAAATAATAAAAAATTATTTACAAATGTTAATTACAAAGATCTAAGATGATGAAAGTAGCCCATTGAGAAACAGGTAAAAACTGATGTAATAGATGTAATAGAGGGAGATAAGAACACTTTTCTTGACAGAGGAGGCACAGTGGCATGTACATTCACTACTTCTCTTATCATGCCTCCTCTGTCAAGAAAAGTGTTCTTATCTCCCTCTTTTTTCGTGCTCTCCGCATTTGTGATCCTCAGTTTCTTGAAGCAGAAATTTCCACTCTTCATAATTCATTTTCCCGTCTTGGCTACCCTTCCCATTTCATAGACTCTGCTTTCTCTCGTGCCAAACGGACTTTCTTCTCTCCTAAACCCTCTACTCCTGGGAACTCTCCAGTCCTCTGCCTTCCCTACATCTCTGGTCTCTCTAATCTCAACAACTCTCTCCTTTCCTTAGACATCAAACTTACCTTTCGCCAGACTAACACTCTTCACACTAATCTAGTTCATACCTCCCCTCCCTCTATAGATTCTCTTGGTGTCTACTCTATTTCTTGCTCCTCCTGTCCTCTTCAGTACTTCGGAGAAACTGGCCGATCTCTTTCTGACAGACTCAAGGAGCACAAAAATAGTGTTAGGCCGACACTAATAATGCTCTTTTCTGTCATGTCAGAGATCACAGTCATCCTATTGATTGGTCTTCTGCTAAAACTGTCTACCCTACGTCCAACTTTCACAGTCGCCGTCTGGTTGAATCCTCCCTCATACACAACTTTCCCTGTATGAATCTTAGCCCTGGCTTTGTCTCTGTTGATGCTTTCCTCTCCCATTACATTGTTAAATGCTCCAAACTTCAGAACACCCGTGACTTAACCTGATTCCTTCCCCTTTTATCTCTTCCCCCTTCTCCTCTGGGTTTTCTTTTCTTTCTTTTCTTTTGCCTTGTATTTGTCCTTCTTTATTTTATTTGTTTTTTCCCCCTCTGTGTTATTGTTCTTACCCTATGCGGGTCGCCAGCTTCATTGCAGTGCTCCTTTCGTAGAATATGACTGACTCCACTACTACTACCACTTCCACTACTACCTCGATTATTACCCCACTTTCTTGTGCCCTTCCCTGTCTGCCTGCCTATAAATACCCCTTCCACCTGTCTGTGTGTTAGTGTGACTTTGTAAATGGTCCAAGTCGGACCGAAACGTCGTCGTAAGCTCTTCTCTCTTTTTATATGTGCGGGTTGTGTGTGTATTTAACAAACAGTAACTAACAGAAAAAAGTGAGGTGGCATGATCGATTTGAAGAGGTGCCAAGCAACTTCAACCTTTAACTCCTCGTTTAGGAAACCTGTCGGATGAAAGTTGCCTACCTTCCTGAGCAGACTGCAGACCTGATGGCCTGCCCCCTCCAGCAGACGGCAGACCTCACAGTCTGCCATCCCTAGAAGACGGCAGATCTGATGACGTGCCATCCTCAGCAGACACCAGACAGCAGACCTCATAATCTGCCATCCCTAGAAGACGGCAGACCTGATGACGTGCCATCCTCAGCAGATGGCAGACCTGACGGCCTCTCCTCCCCAAATAAAGGCACACCAGATTGCCTACCTTCCCTAGCAGATGTTAACAAGAACTATACCCAAATGTAATGTAATAGTAAATAAATAATGGCAAAGTGATGGTAATAGTAATGAGTAAGAGTAATAACAAATGATGTCAATAGCAGAGGAGAGAGAAGAGAAAGAAAGGAGAAGAGAGAGAGAGAGAGAGAGAGAGAGAGAGAGAGAGAGAGAGAGAGAGAGAGAGAGAGAGAAATAATGCCACGGACGAAGCTGTTCCACAAAATATTACTAGTGGGAAATTTGACAGAAAATTAGTAAAAGAAAAGGTTTGACCATACTTTACCTCAGTGTTGTTCAGTGTAGGTCATCTCAGTGTTGTTCAGTGTAGGTCATCTCAGTGTTGTTCAGTGTAGGTCATCTCAATGTTGGTCATCCCAGTGTTGTCCAGTGTAGGTCAGCTCAGTGTACGTCACCTCAGTGTTGCTCAGTGTAGGTCACCTAAGTGTTGCTCAGTGTACGTCACGTCAGTGTTGCTCAGTGTACGTCACCTCAGTGTTGCTCAGTGTAGGTCACCTCAATGTTGATTAGTAAAGCGGCTTGATGTACAACAGTGTATAACAATGTACCTTCAGTGTTCTAGTTTACCACAGTGTGCCACAGTATTCCACAGTGTGCCACAGTATTCCACAGTGTGCCACAGTGTGCCACAGTATTCCACAGTGTGCCACAGTATACCAAAGGGCCCCTCGCATAATTTAGGTACACAGATATACCTCAGTACTTCTGTGTACCTTTTCTTTAATGTTTGATGCCTCATCTCAGTGTATTTTTGTACATTACCTCAGTGTGTCCATGTACCTTACCTACCTCAGTGTACATACAGACCTTACGTCAGTGCACTTTTGTACTGTGTACCAGTGGGCATGAATGCACCACATTTTTTCCAAGTACCACAGTGTACTTCTGAGTACCACAGTGCATCTCACCTCAGGGCGCCTCACCTCAGTGTACCTCATGTCAGTGTACCTCACCTCAAGTACAACAGAATGAAAAAGAGTGCCGTAATTCGGCATTATTTTCTCTCTCTATGAACCCCAACTTGTATTGTGTTCATCCCAGTGATATGCTGCTCTCATCCCAGTGATCTGCTGCTCTCATCCCAGTGATCTGCTGCTCTCATCCCAGTGATCTGCTGCTCTCATCCCAGTGAGCTGCTGCTCTCAGACGACATATTGGGAGTGACAAAGAACTTCGCTATTCTAGATTCACCCTCAGCATGTTTTCACGACATTTTACAGATGCTACCTGTATGGTTAACTTTTTATGGGGACATGTGCATCGTGCTTCTTTGACAGGTGTCACAGATTCACATCCAGTGTGACTGCTTCGGGTTTTCACATCTTGAACATTCTCCTGACGAAGGGGAACTAACGAAGAAGGTAGGGCTTTCTATTGACAAAGGAAGTGGGAGCATAGAGGTGGGAAGCTGGAGGTCAAGTAGGTGTGGATATGGAGAACTCTCACTCCTCTCACGGAGACCCATCCAAGTGTTCGCCTCACCCCTCCACCTGCACTGACCTATACACTGCACCCTCCACCACCCTGCAACAAGATCTTCTGAACTACCAGTTCATTTGTTGTGTTGCCTCAGGTAATTATTACAATCGAAACTAAGCGCTAAACCCACAAGGATCATTGTGGCATGCAAAGAGCATGTTACAATTTATTCGGCGTATGTCACACTCCCATATAGGCTGCCACCCAACCAGCGAACCGGGTGCTAAGGGTTTAACGATCAACAGGGTACCCGTCGTTAAATCAGCATCTTGATTTATTGGCCAATCACAGGCAAGCCTGCCAAAGATGAAGCAACGTGGTTCACTTGTGGTAAGCACTGGCAGACTTGCCTAGCTGCTGGTTGAGCACAGTGCCCTCTCTCTGGCTTCTGCTTTGCCATCTGTCACCGTGGTGTACACTTACTGTCCCATCTGTATACGTTGTACAGAGTGTACATACTTGTATATATCATCTGAAGGAAAATATACAATGTCTGACAGGTCTCACATTACCTGTGTTCATAATAGTCATACAGCGCTGCAAGGGGAGGATGTGCTAAAGAATAATAGTAATACATGTTAAGCGATAAACCCATGTGGGTCATTCAACTCGAGACGTGGTGGAGGCTTGATCCTCCGCCAGCTGAGCGCCAGAGAGACGTGCTTCCTATCTGTGCTCACTTAAGTTTATTCAGGTATACACAAATACAGTTACATAGATTATCATACATAGCAGCATATGTGTAGAGAACCTAGGATAACCCAAAAAGTTAGACAAAGGACTTATTTCCATTGGGGTCCTTTCAATACCTTATTATTATACTATAAAGGAGATAATATCTTATTATACTGTAAAGGAGATAATATCTTATTATTATACTGTAAAGGAGATAATATCTTATTATTATACTATAAAGGAGATATAATAGGAATAAGGTAAAATGAGTTATTTATATTTACATGTGTGTTAGCTAGAAAAATAAAAAATCATTCTCCTCCCTTTCTGTCGCTATATTCATTAGACACCTTTTGGCTCTCTTCTTGAACTGGCTCCTTGCTATGACTGGCTTGAACATGTGCAGGCAATCTGTTTCATCCCTTTATTGCTGTACAATAAAAGGTGTTTGAAGCCTGGCCACTGACTGTGGGTACTACAAAGTTGTGCTCTCTTCCCCTAGTACTATGTCTGCTTTGGTTCCCAGCCTTGACAAAATTGGCAGCAAAATATTCTGGACACTGTTTGTGAGCAATTTTATAAACTTGATTTAACTTCAGTTGTTTTACTCTGTCTTCAATATTCAGCATATCCAATTGTTGTAATTCATCCTGGCCTACATGTTCTCTTGGGCCCAGGTCCAGGATGAATCTTACAGTTTTGTTCTGGGTGATTTGCAATCTCTCTTTCAGTTTTTTTGTCAAGGCAGAGTACCATGAAGAGCAAGCGTAGTTCATATGACATTGTATAAGGGCTAGACATAGGGTCCTGCGAGCCTCAGTAGGTAGACACTGTGCTTGTCTGTAGAGGAACTTCAGTCTGGCATTCGCTTTCTTTACTACACTGTTCCCTATCATGCATGGGTCAAAGGGGATTCCCAGATATTTTACTGAGGAAACTGAAGTGATGGATTCCCCATTACACCGGACATTAAAATTATTTGCCCTTCTCAGTTTATATTTCGTGTCAAAGAGTATGGCTTCCATTTTCCCGAGGTGTAACGATAGTTTGTCTAATAACCATTTGCTGCAGGACTCCAGTTCCATTAGCTATATCTTGTGGATCTTTAACTGGCACTAACAGAGCACTGTCATCCGCATACAGTAGGAGTTTGCACTTGACACTGATGGACATGTCGTTTACATAACATAGGAATAATAAGGGACCCTGAATACTGCCTTGGGGAACTCCACATGTTATCGGCAGGGGTTCTGCTTCTGTTTTGTTGATTTTGACAATTTGTTTCCTGTTGTTAAGGTAGGACTTAAACCAGTCTACGGAACCTATGCAGATAGCTTGAAGTTTCTTACATAATATATTGTGGTTGACAGTATCAAAGGCCTTTTGCAAGTCTAAAGTTACCATTCCTATGAAGTTCCCTATCGACATTTCAGTTCTCATGTAATCCATCAGATTAATTAGGGAGGTGTCGGTTGAGTAAGAGCTCCTAAAGCCTGATTGGTAACTATGAAGAATGTTGTTGTCATTAAGATACTTAAGTACTCGACAGTACACCGCCCTCTCTAGAATTTTGGATATTACACTGAGTATACTAACAGGCCTATAGTTGCTGACATCAGACCTACTATTTTTCTTGAAGATAGGAGTAACTCTGGCCTCCTTGAATCCCCCCTGGTACGTTATTAGTAGTGATGGATAAATTTATTATGTGAGCAATGGGGATTACCAGTTCAGAGGCACCATCTTTTAGGAACTTAGACAGGATGTTATATGGGCCGGTGCTCTTAGTTGGGTTTAACCTGTTTAGTTCTTTTTGCACGAAGATACACTTACTAGTTGACAACTGTTTGCTAAACAAGAAATATGCGAAGATCAGAGGGACCAGTGAGGATGAGGAGAATGTATGAAGCTGAGTCAGTAAGTGGGAAGTGCTATAGGAAAGATATAATAATAGTTAGTGTAATATGGCAGTTGTTGACAAAAAGTCATAGAGGTAGTCTGGGTCAGGAGAGAGACAGCTCTAGCAACCCTCGTTCAATACATTAATTTTTAGTTTTGTTTTGAATACGTAGCCTATTGTGTGGTAACAAGCGAATTCTTATTTTTTTGTCTCTCCTGCGATGTCAGTCGCGGAGCAAATATCCTTGCTCGTGACATCCCAACTAATAGCCACAAAATACACACATACATTGACTGAAGAGTGAGAAAGAAGTTATTCTCCAGGAAGATATTATGAGAATATATAGAAACGGACCATGTTGGGATAGTGTTGAAAGGATAAAAAAAAAGCTTCCTATTACTAAAAATAATAAGGGTTCAAAGACCAGAGAGGGCATTTAGAAAGCCGAGAGAGACTGGAGAAAATGGAGAAGGTAAAAGGGACAGTGATAATGAAGGAAGAGGCAAGTCTAGAGGAATCCAGAATGAACAAAGGAGAAAAGTCATTTACATAATCTTAAGACAGCAGATGGCACACTTGGTGATAAGACAAAGAGCAAGGGAACTGAAGACAAAGGGATGTCACTGATGATATATGGACTTGATGTGGCTAATGGCAGGTCAGGAAGAAGATGGGAGGAGGAGAAACCTGAAATTATATCACTCTTTGAGCATACAGGAGAAGAATTAGGGTAGACGAAATACTTTTCAGAAAACTGGAAGTACTCTGGGACAAACAAAGCACTATCAAACTAATCACCTGGCCGGAAGTATCTTGGAAAATAATCTTGAGACAGAAAGTGTTCTTGAGTAGAACAAAATGCTGTTTATACATTTAAATATTGTGAATACATTACAAGTTATGTATAGATGGAAGTGTTTTACTCTCAAGTTTCCATATTTTTGGTTGTTAGGGCATACTTCTTTGACCTCAGATTAAATTAGCTTATAAATTATGATCTGATGGTAATATGTGGCCTTGGGAATATCGCAGCTTGTCGACGTGAGAATCAACACTTGCCCTGGATTAACGAGTCTTATGTTATGGATGGTGTTTCTAGAGCTGCAGAACAATACATTATTGCACCTACCTTGGGGTGCATATATCTAAGGGCTTGCCTTAGGCACTAAATATTTCTGCTCTGGCGATGGAGACCAGTTTCCATTTGAGAGAGAGATGTCATTATGCCTTTGTACAAGATACAAGGAACAACGAGTTGGTGATCAACCACCTGTCTGGTCTGTTGTTGAAATTGAACTCACTTCAGGTCGGAGAATACTGAAATGGGAAGAATGAAACGAAATACAATAGGTGATAGACTGGAGAACTTTACAAAGGTCATTAAGATTCTTTCTTACTTTGAGTATAAAATATTATTTGTGGAATCCATTCTCGAAGGAATGACAGGAATTCTATCATCCTCTATAAAAGGTTAGAGGATGACAGAAGGCTGACATACCTTCCAGAAAAAAAGGAATGAATGGATACTGAGTACGATATATATATATATATATATATATATATATATATATATATATATATATATATATATATATATAGGATGGGGTCCACCTCTGGTGTCAATTGTGGGACCCATTGCCTCGGAGAAGTGGATAAAAGACTTCAAGGAAGAATATTTAGATTTCTTTCTGAAGCCATTTGAATATTCCACTTCCCTACCACCCCATCTTTTTTTTACAAACTTTATTTCAAGACAAAATACAATGGGGAGTAAAACAACATAGATAACAACTCAGAGCTACATGTCAAATACTTCGTCCAACTCCCCGGCAGTGGGCCGCGTGCCCAGAATACTGCAGGCATTTCCCTCTGGAGCGCAACACTGAGTCTCTGAAAGAGGAAGCTGGTCGCCCTGTGGTCCTTGGTTTCTATGATGAGTTTTCCACCCAGCTCCTTGAGAAACTTTAGAGCACACTTACCCCATGCTCCATGGGTCTCCGACCCTATTGGGATGAAGTTATAGCAAGAGGGAAGGTCTTCATATTTGCGGGTCTTCTGGGTCTCCCTGTGGCTGGCAGCTCCACCCCCTTCGGCTAAGGAGTGTGGCAGGTAGGTGTCTGCCAATGTGGCAGCACAGGTGTA
Source organism: Cherax destructor (assembly GCA_009830355.1). Lineage (NCBI taxonomy): Eukaryota > Metazoa > Arthropoda > Malacostraca > Decapoda > Parastacidae > Cherax > Cherax destructor. The sequence continues at coordinate 112,878 of WNWK01002224.1, forward strand.
GTCCCAAGCAATCTGCTTACCATCCTTCCAGGGTAGCATGGTGGCTCCATCAGGACGCTTTTGACTTCCATCAGACCTCTGCACTTGGGGTTCCCGTTGATCTGGGCAACGGGCTGTGGCGAGGCTTCTCTTTATGATGTCATTGACCTCCTCATGTCTAGCATACTTCCCTTCTGATGTGTGACACACTAGACCATGAAGTCCGAATTGATCAGCCGTCGCCCTGCCGCAAATACACCTATGTTCGGTGAGTATGGGGGCGGCTAGGCGAAGAGCAACACCAATCCGAATGGCCTGTGGGTCGAGTCGAGTGCCCAGAGAGGAATTGGGAACAGCAAGAAGGAAATCTCCTGAGTGTGGTGCCTTCACCGCTAGGAGACGAGCTTTGTCCTTTCCTGAAGCGTTGGTGAGCATTGTGTTGGAATTTTTTCCATGATCGGTTTGTCCCAGTGGGACTGTTTGTGCTCTTTGGGAGGAGCTGGTCTACTGGAGGAGTCTGCCAGGATGTCCCACTGCACTGCTGCTTCAATGAACTTGGGGTCTTGAGCTCCCACCACACCTCTCAAACGTTCAGGGACAATCCTCTTGACTAATCCACAGGAGGCCAAACACGATGACAGAAATGCAGGTAACGCTACCTGCCTTGCTTTGCGCACCCCTATACCTCCCAGTCGCACTGGGAGGGTTGCCTGCTCCCATTGCTGATCCTCTAGTGACAGATTCAGTGCCTTCTTGAAGGTTGATCTCAGGTGTGCGTCATACTCGTCAAGTGTTGGGTTTTCAAAAGAGGGTGCGCACCTCAAGAAGTAAGTGAGTCTTGGCATAGTAAGACACCTTGTGAGGAGATACAGGGCATCATGGGCATCAAGATCACTTATTCTCTCCTCCATTCTTTTTAGGTCATTCACTTTGTCCTTGAGGACAGTGTCGATGGCGTGGTGACCCAGTGGTGCTCCCAGGAGGGTACTGTTGGATGGAGTGATAGTAGTGACTTCTGGGAGGATTGTTTGCGCCGCATTGATTATTTCCTGATTTGTTGTGATAATTTCACACTTTGAGGGATTAAGGATGAGTCCTAAGGCTTCTCCCTGTGTCTTCACCCGTTGTAGGTCCTCTAACAAGGACTCCCCAGTACCTGCCAGAGTGCCATCATCCAGGTACCAGATGTTGAGCTCGCTGCATAGGCTGGAAGTTAGTTCTCTTACTGCCAAACAGAAGAGAAGTGGAGCGAGTGGATCACCCTGCTGAGCACCCTCAGATGAGGGAATTTCATGTTCCCCAAACAAAAGAGTCGAGGGTTTGCTGTAGCCAGCTGAAATGAAGGGAAAGAGACTGGGGAACCGATCTCGAACGGCTGGCAAGACCACATCTCTCTTCACCATATTAAAGGCATTTCTAAAGTCAAGTTTGACTACGGCCTTGTCTTCTGATAGGTCCCTGATGTAGGCCCTTGCCGCATGAGCTGCGGCTTCACTGCCTTGAGAGACCCCAAAGCCCAGTTGGTTAGGATAGGGTCCACCTCTGGTGTAAATTGTGGGACCCATAGCCTCGGAGAAATGGATAACAAGGCTTCAAGGAAGAATATTTAGATTTCTTTCTGAAGCCATTTGAATATTCCACTTTCCCTACCACTCCATCTTTTCATTGTGTATAAACTTTATTTCAAGACAAAATACATTGACAAGAATACAATAGGGAGTAAAATAACATAGATAACAACTCAGAGCTACATGTCAAATACTTCGTCCAGCTTCCCGGCAGTGGGCCACGTGCCCAGAATGCTGCAGGCATTTCCCCTCTGGATCACAACACTGAGTCTCTGAAAGAGGAAGCTGGTCGCCCTGTGGTCCTTGGTTTCTATGATGAGTTTTTCACCCAGCTCTTTGAGAAACTTTAGAGCACACTTGCCCCATGCTCCAAGGGTCTCCGACCCTATTGGTCTCCCTGTGGCTGGCAGCTCCACCCCCTTCGGCTACGGAGTATGGCAAGTAGGTGTCTGCCATTGTGGCAGCACAGGTGTAGTCCCAAGCAATCTGCTTACCATCCTTACAGGGTAGCATAGTGGCTCCATCAAGACGCTTTTGACTTCCATCAGACCTCTGCACTTGGAGTTCCCGTTGAGCTGGGCAACGGGCTGTGGCGAGGCTTCTCTTTATGATGTCATTGACCTCATGTCTAGCATACTTCCCTTCTGATGTGTGACACACGAGACCATGAAGTCCGAATTGATCAGCCGTCGCCCTGCCGCAAATACACCTGTCTACAAGGGTGTCCCACCGCACGGCTGCTTCAATGAACCTGGGGTCTTCAGCTCCCACCACACCTCTCAAGCGTTCGGGGACAATCTTCTTGACTAATCCACAGGAGGCCAAACACGATGACAGAAACGCAGGTAAAGCTACCTGCGTTGCTTTGCGCACCCCTATACCTCCCAGTCGCACTGGGAGGGTTGCCTGCTCCCATTGCCGATCCTCTAGTGACAGATTCAGTGCCTTCTTAAAGGTTGATCTCAGGTGTGCGTCATACTCGTCAAGTGTTGGGTTGTCAAAAGAGGGTGCGCACCTCAAGAAGTGAGTCTTGGCATAGTAAGACACCTTGTGAGGATATACAGGGCATCATGGGCATCAAGATCCCTTATTCTCTCCTCCATTCTTGTCCTTGAGGACCGTGTCGATGGTCTGGTGACCCAGCGGTGCTCCCAGGAGGGTACTGTGGATGGAGTGGTAGTATATTATATATATATATATATATATATATATATATATATATATATATATATATATATATATATAACCTACCTCCTATTCCATACATTTGCAACATCTGCCACATTGATCCCCTATCCACCCTATCATATGCCTTTTCCAAATCCATAAATGCCACAAACACCTCTTTGTTTTTTCTGGGATTATAATTGAATAACTGTGAGTGTGGAGCTTCGTTTTTCCTCTTGTGGTTATAATCATTATTAATGAGAAGTGCACATTTGATAATCATTTTCAAAATTTAATTATAATTGTATTCATGCTTGCTGTCATACATTATTATAGTATCATTTGTTGGTAGCAGTATTGTATGATCATTATTGAAAGCGAATAGTATTTATTAATGCTTATTATATTGATCTTATGGTGGTCAGGCATTCAGCTTGTTGATGAAGGATTCTTAATAATAGTTGATGATATTATTATATATAATCTTTATGATTATTAATAGCCAACTAAACATTCATCATCTTCATTCCCTATTCCCCATTCTTCATTCCCCATTACCGACATAAATTGGTGACCAAGAGAGAAGCAAATTTAGAGACTTCAGATTCCCCACTTGAGGATGTAATAAATTATTTACAGAATACTTTATGTCCACAATTTCTATGTGGGTAGACCAGCTGTTCTATGTAGGTAGACCAGCTGTTCTATGTGGGTAGACCAGCTGTTACTCTGTTTTTATCTCAAATGCGTGTAAATCGCATTTACATACTATGTAGTATCACAGTGAAGAAAATATATAAATGCTTTATAAAGATGTATGACCTATGTATCTGTAACAGTCAATTATTTATTTTCATTATGTAATAAAAGATTCAGTGGAAATGAACGCAGTGAACAGTGGGAAGACCATTGACAAGACGACCACTGTGCTCGTACCTCTCGCAACACAGACTGCCTCTACACCACTGTGCTCACACCTCTCGCAACACAGTTTCTACACTGCTGTGCTCAAACCTCTCGCAACACAGTTTCTACACTGCTGTGCTCACACCTCTCGCAACACAGACTGTCTCTACACTGTTGTGCTCGCACCTCTCGCAACACAGTTTCTACACTGTTGTGCTCGCACCTCTCGCAACACAGACTGTCTCTACACTGCTGTGCTCACACCTCTCGCAACACAGACAGTTTCTACACTGCTGTGCTCACACCTCTCGCAACACAGACTGTCTCTACACTGCTGTGCTCACACCTCTCGCAACACAGACTGTCTCTACACTGCTGTGCTCACACCTCTCGCAACACAGACTGTTTCTACACTGCTGTTCTCACACCTCTCGCAACACTATCTCTACATCACTGTGCTCACACCTCTCGCAACACTATCTCTACACTGCTGTGCTCACACCTCTCGCAACACAGACTGTCTCTACACTGCTGTGCTCACACCTCTCGCAACACAGTTTCTACACTGCTGTGCTCACACCTCTCGCAACACTGACTGTCTCTACACTGCTGTGCTCGCACCTCTCGCAACACACACAGTTTCTACACTGCTGTGCTCACACCTCTCGCAACACAGACTGTCTCTACACTGCTGTGCTCACACCTCTCGCAACACAGACTGTCTATACACTGTTGTGCTCACACCTCTCGCAACACAGACTGTCTCTACACTGCTGTGCTCACACCTCTCGCAACACAGACTGACACTACACTGTTGTGCTCGCACTTCTCGCAACACAGACTGACACTACACTGTTGTGCTCGCACATCTCGCAACACTATCTCTACACTGCTGTGCTCACACCTCTCGCAACACTATCTCTACACTGCTGTGATCACACCTCTCGCAACACAGACTGACACTACACTGTTGTGCTCACACCTCTCGCAACACAGACTGACACTACACTGTTGTGCTCACACCTCTCGCAACACTATCTCTACACTGCTGTGCTCACACCTCTCGCAACACTATCTCTACACTGCTGTGCTCACACCTCTCGCAGCACAGACTGACACTACACTGTTGTGCTCACACCTCTCGCAACACTATCTCTACACTGCTGTGCTCACACCTCTCGCAACACCTCTCACGCTGGAGTCTGATAACAAGTACTCAGTTTCACACTTTGTAAAATAGTAACATATATGTACGTAGTTAACCACCATTAATTTAGCAATCGCTGAAATAAAATAGAAAGAAATGTTGCCAATTGTTATATAAAAGGGAAGATATCCCGGGTGGTTCCTCGTAAAGGTGGTAATTTTTTTTTATCAGGTTTTCCGTCCCCTTTGTCTTAGGCAAAGGGGAAAATGAGCCTAGTAATTCCGTATAATAAAATCCTAGAATAAATGGGTAGGAAAAACTGACGGAAAAAAATGCAATGTATCCTGTCAACTACACGAAGGTCATCAAGGTTGCATGCAACCTGGTCACCACCAGTCAAAAATACTTCAATACCTAAAATGGGGATTACAGTAGACTCTCAGTGGATACATATACATAAAGAAACGTGCCACTGATGGTGAATTTAGCCTTTAATGATAGGTTAAAGGGGTTTAAGGGCTATCGAATACTCTATGGCTCATTAAGGCTGCAACTAACCTTTTCACCGCCAAACAAGAATCCCTGACATAGGGAGTTAACAAAATATAGATAGTAGATTGAAATAGGGATTACTTTGAGCAGGTGTGACGATTTTGTGTGAATTTAATAATAATAATAATAATAATAATAATAATAATAATAATAATAATAATAATAATACAAGTAATACATAATAATAATAATAATAATAATAATAATAATAATAATAATAATAATACAAATAATAATACTAATACTAATAATAATAATTTACCCTGAAAACACCAGTCTGGCTTAGAAAAAAAAAATAATATTTAATAAAAACATAAAGAAAGAGACACAATGCAATGCATTATGTTTCAGAGCTTCGCCGTAACGGGTAACGGCTAGAAGCTCCTGGAGCGAAACGTTGCCACAATAAATGTCACATTATCATTTGCTTTACTTAACATATTGTCGGTAATTCTACCAATATTATTACATAAAGAAAGAACACTACAGCAAGCCTACGGGCCCATGCTAGGTAGGTCCAAGTCACACCCGCTCAAGAAGACTGTGTATAAAAAGCTTTGCTTTATTTCGACTCAAATAATATAGATCATCGGTTTCTCAGGTAAAATTCAACGACTGTTTCCCAGGTGACTCTCCATCATCTCAGTCGGGCCAGTGACTCTCCATTGTATACTCTGACTTCACTGTAAACTCTATCAGAGGCTCAAGTCTTGAAACCAACTGTTGACTCCCACAACGGCCTCTCCCCCCCTCCTCTCCCTTTGTAACCCACCGCCTCCTTTAGAACGCTATAGGTTATCGTGATCCCCTGAATTCTCTATTCACGAGGGTGAATCAGCCTGGCATGAAATATGACGCGAGATCTTTTATGTAAGACGGAAATGCTGCAACAGTTATGTGTTAACATGGATGGAACCAGGGAATACCTGGTGTACCAGGGATGAAACTTGTACAAGGGCCTTCTAGATATAAGACAAGCTACACGTCTAACTATAAGCCTCTCTGCAAGTCTCACTACAAGTCTCACAAATATCACATGATAAATAGCATCACAAGGTACAAGTCTCGCTAAAAGTCTTACTACAAAGTTAACTACATGACCAGCTGTCTCACTACAAGCCTCACTACAAGTCTCGCTACAACGTTAACTACATGGCCAGCTGTAAGTCTCGCTACAAACCTCTTTACAAGCCTCAAGCCTCACTAATATCACTGCAAGGTTAATTACATGACCAGCTACAAGCCTCACTACAGGTTTAAAAAGTCTAACAACAAGGCTAACTACATGACCAGCTACAAGCCTCACTATAAGTCTAACAAGGCTAACTACATGACCAGCTACAAGCCTCACTACAAGTCTAACAAGGCTAACTACATGACCAGCTACAAGCCTCACTACAAGTCTAACAAGGCTAACTACATGACCAGCTACAAGTCTCACTACAAGTTTAACTCTCACAACAAGATTAAGTACATGACTTGCTACAAGTATCTCTACAAGCCTCATTACAAGCCTCACAAGATCCACGATAACGTTGGCTACACGATCAGCTACACATCCCACTACAAGCTTCACTACAAGTCTCATAAGTCCCATTATGAAGGCAACTACAAGTCTTACTACAAGATTAATTACTTGACCTGTTACAAGTCGCACTACAAAGTTAACTTCTACTAGCTACAAGTCTTACTATACGCCTCAGTGTAAGTCTCACAATCCTTGCTACAAAGATAATTACAAAACGTATCTCAACAAGTCTGGCTACAAGTTGAGATACAGCTCTCGCTCAAAGTCTCATTACAATCCCCAATACAAACATTCCTACAAAATTCAAGACGATCGTCACTACAAATCGAGTTAAAAAAAATATTCACTACAAGTCTAACTACAAATCTCAAGACAAGTTTCACTCCAGTCCTCAATACGAGTCTCACACTTACATACCAATAATCAAGTAAATACATTTATAAGAAATAACGTGATGGGAAATATTGGCACGAAGGTAAAGTCAAAATACGATCACTGCTTCAAAAGAAGATATGAGTGATATGAGTAGGATAGTGTACTATCAGTGGATAATAAACGTCTTAAATGTGAAGGAAAGTGAGATGGAGAGGGGGAAGTCCCAGTTAGCGCAGACAAGAGAATAAAATAATGACTGAATTAGAGGGTTAGAAAACTCACGAAACTGGTCAGAGACATTTAGTATGATACCCGATAAACAACCAAGAAAATATCCTACAAGCTATTAACAAGACACACTACAAGTCAATGACAAAACGCCATACAAATCATTAACAAGACACTCTACAAGCCATCAACATGACACTCTACAAGACACTATAAGTCATTAGCAATACACTCTACAAGTTCTCAAGAACACACTCTACAAGTTCTCAAGAACACATCTAAATGGCATCAGCAATCTGTCACTGTGAGAAGCTTTAAGTCTTAAAAGTCTTTTATTGGTCGAGCCAAAAAAAAGACATACATAACAAAAGCTAGTATGGATCTTACAAATGTTTTTCTGACCATAAAAAAAATATTCTCAGAAGTGTTTCAAGTTGCTGCAGCAATCGCAACATTTGCAAGCTCAACTGCAATATATGAATCCACATTTTCAACAGTAGGTTGAATTGATCGGGTAGTAAGTCAAGGCACTTCGTCTGATAGGATAGCACAACTTTCTCTTCTTGCCTCTGAATTGAATCTTAGCGAACCAATAATATATATATATATATATATATATATATATGTGTGTGTGTGTGTGTGTGTGTGTGTGTGTGTGTGTGTGTGTGTGTGTGCTTACACATATATCTTTGGAAGAATTGGGAAGACGCAAGAGAAGCACATTTTATATGTTAAACTCTGAGGTGATATCTCACCCAGAGACGATTACAAGTCACTCAACACATCACAAAGTGAGGGTTGGTTAGGTTAGGTAAGGTTTGCCAGGAAACAGAATAAGTGTTTCCCGACACGGGTCTTAGTCATATGATGACCCACAGCTTTTGGCCATCTCACTGAGGCCTTCTGCTGGCTTACCAGTCCACCCCTTTAAAAATTATGGTTATAGTTATAACCAAGGTACAAAGTGAGGTGATACTTCAAATTACGCTGAAGCAAGTCTATTGATCCAATATTTCAATAGTAAATAACAGAAAAGCCTTTTCTGTAGAACGGTAATTTGCAAACAAGTCAAACCCCTAAATATATTAAAATTATATCCAAAAATTAAGAAGGTGAATAAGTAATTCAAATTAAACATTTCAGGCCATAAGTTAAAAAAAAATATATGTAAGAAGGAGCACTGTAGTAGGCTCACCGGTCCACTCCATGAATGTGACTCAAAAATCCTACCACCAACATACATACATTTTTCATTTTTCCCAACATATGTATAAAATTCAAATTGTTCGTTAGAGAAAGAACACTCTGTAATTTTGCGAAAAAAAATTTTTCCTTTAATTAATATTATGGGCAATATTCTGGACTATAAATTTGTCAAGCTTATAGATACCAGAACTCAGATTTGAAATATGTTGAGCATCATGCTTGATAAGGGATGATTCCACAATATTTCGTTGAACTTTAGAATTACAGGGAAATAATTCTTTAGCATTAGACCAATCTACACACTTGTCTGTATCTCTCACATGAATAAGCAAAGTACTAGATTCTTATCCAGTAGTTACTGAATATTTATATTGTTTAACTCTGCTCACAAGAGTCTTTTCAGTCAGTCCTAAATAAAAGGTATCACAACTTTTACTAGAGATGGAGTATATACAACATAAAGATTTCTTGGGAGAATTTTTAATCAATTTTTCTTTTACGGTGTTGTCAAGAACTTGTGGGAGGTGAGATAGGTTTTTATTATATGGTAAAACCAAAAAATTCTCAAGCTTACATTCGGTATTAAGCTCTGTTTTGTAGAATTTTTTTTTTTTTTAGCTTTATGAAAAGCTTTATCAATAAACATACTTGGATATTGTAAGTTAGAAGCAATTTTAGAGACTTTTCTAACTTTCCCAACATAGAATTCAGGGCTTCAAATCCTAACGGTTCTCGAAAACATAGAATTAAATACACTCCGTTTAATATGTGTTTGGTGAATCGAATAGTAATGTATGTATGAACATTTGTTAGTAGACTTGCGATAAACATTGAACTTAAATGTTCTACAAGATCTATGTATATGTACATCCAGAAATGGAATTATTCCATTTATCTCACATTATACAGTGACTTTAATGGAAGGAACCAGTGAGTTTAATCTGGGTGGAGAGTCATCAGGATTCTCACTGGTTCCTTCCATTAAGTTCGCTATGGTCTGTGAGCTAAATGAAATAATTCCATTTCTGGATATACATATCTGCACAGATCTGTACACTCAGCCTCATAGTAAACAGTACTTTGGACTGTGGACTGAGAGATAGTATTTGTAAATAATTTCGCTCGTTTGCGAATTGTTAAACATTCCAAAACAAATTTCGAAGTTCACCGCATCTGACAGGATTTGAAGAAATAACTAATCACAAGTCTGGTGTTCCGGGGAATGGGATTCACTGCCTAGCTTTGCTAGGCGCCCATACTTATCTGGGGTCTAGTTGTGTGGATAAAGTACTGAGTACTTTAATGCAGAGTTTTGCAGGTTCAGATCCTGGTGTGGACTGAGAAACAATGTTTGTAAATAATTTCTCCCGTTTGTGAATTGATAAGCATATAGTGGTGCCGGATCGCCGAGCTTGGCTTATCCGGCAAGGCTTCTTTGCCGAATTAGCATAATAATTTTTTCTTCCATAAATCAGATGAACTCAGTCTGGACATAACGAAAATATATATATATATATAGTATATATATATATATATATATATATATATATATATATATATATATATATATATATATATATATATATATATATATATATATATTAAATTTAAACTGACCTACATATGCTATACACAGAAGAATTTAACTAAACAAAATTAGGCTAGTTTAAGTTAAGTTAGGTGTGTGTTTTTAGTTAGGATTGGTTAATGAAATATATATATATATATATATATATATATATATATATATATATATATATATATATATATATATATATATATATATATATATATATACATATATAGGTAGTAGGTTGGTAGACAGCAACCGCCCAGGAGGTACTACCGTCCTGCCGGGTGAATGTAAAATGAAAGCCTGTATTTGTTTTACATGATGGTAGGATTGCTGGTGTCTTTTCTGTCTCATAAACATGCAAGATTTCAGGTATGTCTTGCTACTTCTACTTACACTTAGGTCACACTACACATTCATGTACAAGCATATATATACACACTCTTCTGGGCTTTCTTCTATTTTTCTTACTAGTTCTTGTTCTTCTTTATTTCCACTTATCTCCATGGGGAAGTGGAACAGAATTCTTGTTCGTGTCGTAAGAGGCGACTAAAATGCCAGGAGCAAAGAGCTAGTAACCTCTTCTCCTGTATATATTACTAAATGTAAAAGGAAAAACTTTCGCTTTTTTTTAGTCACCGCGCCTCGGTGGGATACGGTCGGTGTGTTGAAAGAAAGAAAGATATATATATATATATATATATATATATATATATATATATATATATATATATATATATATATATATATATATATATTGACAAAATACATTGACAAGAATACAATAGGGAGTAAAACAAAATAGATAACAACTCAGAGCTACATATCAAATACTTCTTCCAGCTCCCCGGCAGTGGGCCGCGTGCCCAGAATGCTGCAGGCATATACCCTCTGGATCACAACACTAAGTCTCTGAAAGAGGAAGATGGCTGCCCTGTGGTCCTTGATTTCTATGATGAGTTTTTTACCCAGCTCATTGAGAAAATTTAGAGCACACTTGCCCCATGCTCCAAGGGTCTCCGACCCTATTGGGATGAAGTTATAACAAGGGGGAATATATATATAATATATATATATATATATATATATATATAAATATATATATATATATATTATTTTTAAAAATAGGATGGGGTCCACCTCTAGTGCAAATTGTGGGACCCATAGCCTCGGAGAAGTGGATAAAAAGGCTTCAAGGAAGAATATTTGGATTTCTTCCTGAAGCCATTTGAATATTCCACTTCTCCTACCACCCCATCCTATATACACACATACATACATATAAATGCTTTATTAATAGACAGAATACATTTATAGAAAACACAAACATGAACATGAATACAATGGTACAATATGTCAAAGATTATGAATCTCCTCCAGCTCCTCCGAAGCCGGACGCGAGCCAAGTATGCAGCATGCGTTTCCCCTCTGGATGGCCACGCTGAGACGCTGGAACATGAACGTGGCTGCCCTTGGGTCCCTGGTGGTGTCGATGAGTCTGGAACCCAGTTCTTTAAGGAAACGTGTTGCATTTTTTCCCCACGCTCCCAAGGTCTCTGATCCCACTGGGACAAATTTATACTGTTGGCTTATGTCCCTGTACTTGCCGATCTTGTACTCCTCTCTGTGGTTAGTAGCTCCTCCCTGTCGCCCAACACTGTGATGGATGTAGGTGTCAGCTAGTGTCAACACACAGGTATAATCCCATGCTAAGAGCTTGCCATTCTTCCAAGGATAGATGGTGATCCCGTCGGGGCGGTTTGCTGGGTTGTGGGCGTTGTTGGCTGCTAGTGATCGAGGCTCTCTCTCGGCTGGGCATCCAGCTGTAGCAAGGGTTCTCTTTATGATGTCGTTGACCTCATTGTGTCTTGCATGCCAACCCTTGGTTTTAGAACAGTTAAGACCATGTAGACCATATTGGTCGGCTTGCGTATCGCTGCAAATACACGTATATTCCGTGTGAATAGGGGCAGCAAGGCGCAGAGCCACTGCAATACGAAGGGTCTTAGGGTCCAGGCGTGTTCCCATGGCCGAAATGGGAACTGTTTGGAGGAAGTCCCCAGAGTGATGTGCACTCACAGCTAGGAGACGGGCAGTCTCCTGTCTGATGTTACGGCCCTGAGCATATTGGCAAGTATCTTTTCAGCGATGGGGCCGTCCCAGCTTGACTGTTTGTAGGCCAGTTCTTCACTAGGTTTTGGTGTTGGAGAAGCAAGAGTCTCCCATTCAGTGATGGCACTGGTGTAGCTAGGGTCCTGTATTCCTGCTGAATCACTGAGGTTGTCTGGAAGAATTAGTTTTATTAGCTCATTTGATGCTATGGAAGAGGATAAGAAGGCTGGTAGGGCAATCTGGGAGGATTTGCGTACTCCCAGCCCCCAAGTCTGACTGGAAGTGAGGCTTGCAACCACTGTCCATCTTCGAGGAAAGATCTATATATATATATATATATATATATATATATATATATATATATATATATATATATATATATATATATATATATATATATATTATGGTGAAATGATGTAAAGAGAGTAGTAAGGGCGAAAAGCTAGCATATGAGAGGTTTTTACAAAGTAGAAGTGATGCAGGGAGGGAAGAGTATATGAAGAGAAAAAGATAGGTTAAGAGAGTGGTGAAGCAATGTAAAAGGAGAGCAAATAAGAGAGTGGGTGAGATGTTATCAACAAATTTTGTTGAAAATAAGAAAAAGTTTTGGAGTGAGATTAATAAGTTGAGGAAGCCTAGGAAACAAATGGATCTGACAGTTAAAAATAGGAGAGGAGAGTTATTAAATTGAGAGTTATAGGTATCGGGAAGATGGAGGGAATATTTTGAGGAGTTGTTAAATGTTGATGAAACAGGGAAGCTGTGATTTCGTGTATAGGGCAAGGAGGAATAACATCTTGTAGGAGTGTGGAAGAGCCAGTTGTGAGTGTGGTGGAAGTTCATGAGGCAGTGGGTAGAATGAAAGGGGGTAAGGCAGCTGGGATTGATGGGATAAAGATAGAAATGTTAAAAAGTAGGTGGGGATATAGTTTTGGAGTGGTTGGTGCTATTATTTAATAAATGAATGGAAGATGGTAAGATACCTAGGGATTGGCAGAGAGCATGCATAGTTCCTTTGTAAAAAGGCAAAGGGGACAAAAGAGAATGCAAAAATTATAGGGGAATAAGTCTGATGAGTATACCTGGTAAAGTGTATGGTAAAGTTATTATTGAAAGAATTAAGAGTAAGACGGAGAGTAGGATAGCAGATGAACAAGGGTGCTTTAGGAAAGGTAGGGGGTGTGTAGACCAAGTGTTTACAGTGAAACATATAGGTGAACAGTATTTAGATAAGGGTAAAGAGGTTTTTGTGGCATTTATGGATTTGGAAAAGGCGTATGACAGGGTGGATAGGGGGGCAATGTGGCAGATGTTGCAGGTGTATGGAATAGGAGGTAGGATACTGAAAGCATTGAAGAGTTTTTATGAGAATAGTGAGGCTTAGGTTAGAGTGTGTAGGAGAGAGGGAGATTATTTCCCAGTAAAAGTAGGCCTTAGACAAGGATGTGTGATGTCACCGTGGTTGTTCAATTTATTTATAGATGGGGTTGTAAGAGAAGTGAATGCGAGGGTTTTGGCAAGAAGTGTGGGGTTAAAAGATAAAGAATCAAATACAAAGTGGGAGTTGTCACAGTTGATTTTTTGCTGATGACACTGTGCTTTTGGGAGATTCTGAAGAGAAGTTGCAGAGGTTGGTGGATGAATTTGGTAGGGTATGTAAAAGAAAATTGAAAGTGAATATAGGAAAGAGTAAGGTGATGAGGAAAACAAAAAGATTAGGTGACGAAAGATTGGATATCAGATTGGAGGGAGAGAGTATGGAGGAGGTGAATGCATTCAGATATTTAGAAGTGGACATGTCAGCAGATGGGTCTATGTAGGATGAGGTGAATCATAGAACTGATGAGGGGAAAAGGGTGAGTGGTGCACTTCGGAGTCTGTGGAGACAAAGAACTTTGTCCATGGAAGTAAAGAGGAGAATGTATGAGAGTATAGTTATACCAACACTCTTATATGGGTGTGAAGCATGGGTGATGAATGTTGCAACGAGGAGAAGGCTGGAGGCAGTGGAGATGTCATGTTTGAGGTCAATGTGTGGTGTGAATATAATGCAAAGAATTCGGAGTTTGGAAATTAGGAGGAGGTGCGGGATTACCAAAACTATTATCCAGAGGGCTGAGGAGGGGTTGCTGAGGTGGTTCGGACATGTAGAGAGAATGGAACGAAACAGAATGACTTCGATAGTGTATAAATCTGTAGTGGAGGGAAGGCGGGGTAGGGGTCGGCCTAGGAAAGGTTGGAGGGAGGGGGTAAAGGAAGTTTTGTGTGCGAGGGGCTTGGACTTCCAGCAAGCATGTGTGAGCGTATTTGATAGGAGTGAATGGAGACAAATGGTTTTTAATACTTGACGTGCTGTTGGAGTGTGAGCAAAGTAACATTTATTAAAAGGGATTCAGGGAAACCGGCAGGCCGGACTTGAGTCCTGGAGATGGGAAGTACAGTGTCTGCACTCTGAAGGAGGGGTGTTAATGTTGCAGTTTTATAATTGTAGTGTAAAGCACCCCTCTGGCAAGACAGTGATGGAGTGAATGATGATGAAAGTTTTTCTTTTTCGGGCCACCCTGCCTTGGTGGGAATCGGCCGATGTGTTAATAAAAAAAATGCAAGACAAGCGACGGGGGGTGGAAATCTTTAGCTCAATCACTTCTCAGTGCATCATCAGAAGCTGTGCAATGTTGCAAGAGTAGCAGCAGGAGAAATGAGGGTAAGTTTTCTCCGAGGATAGTAGCGTGAATGACTCCCGCCAGCGTCTCTCTCTCAGAGAGAGAGAGAGAGAGATGCTGGCGGAGTCACGCTACTATCCTCTGAGAAAACTTCCCCTCATTTCTTATCTATGCATATTTATTTCTGGCTCCTCTGCTCATTTCCCAATTTTCCTCCATACTTTGCTTTCTATATTTTTCCAAGCTCTTCCACTCTTAACTTTTGCCTCTGTGCACCTCTCTGGGTGAGCCCTGAGCTCACTCTTCTTCTTGCTTCTGCTCCTGGGTATAAATTTCTCGTTTGCCTTTTCTTGTACTTTCCGACGGCATAGTCTATCATTTCAGTTGTTGTCTAACCTTTCACTTCTCTTTCCCTTCGCTTCTTTCAGGAACTGTCTCATGCCTCTGTAATCTTTACTTTGTCAAACATAGGTCCTCCGAGCCTTTCAGGTTAATGTTCTTCCCATTTATCTGTGTACTCACTTACATGTACTCACCTAGTTGTGGTTGCAGAGGTCGAGACATAGCTCCTGGCCCCGACGGTGTGTGTGTGAGCGTGTGTGTGTGTGTGTGTGTGTGTGTGAGCGTGAGTGTGTGTGAGCGTGAGTGTGTGTGAGCGTGAGTGTGTGAGCGTGAGTGAGCGTGAGTGTGTGTGAGCGTGAGTGTGTGTGTGAGCGTGTGTGTGAGCGTGAGTGTGTGTGAGCGTGAGTGTGTGTGAGCGTGTGTGTGAGCGTGAGTGTGTGTGAGCGTGAGTGAGCGTGAGTGTGTGTGAGCGTGAGTGTGTGTGAACGTGAGTGTGTGTGAGCGTGAGTGTGTGTGAGCGTGAGTGTGTGAGCGTGAGTGAGCGTGAGTGAGCGTGAATGTGTACTCACCTAATTGTACTCACCTAATTGTGGTTGCAGGGGTCGTGACTCAGCTCCTGGCCCCGCCTCTTCGCTGTCCGCTACTGGGTCTCTGCTCTCCCTGCTCCATGAGCTTTATCATACCTCGTCTTAAAACTATGTATGGTTCTTGCCTCCACTATATCTTTCTCTAGACTATTCCACTTCCTGACTGTGGCTGAAGAAATGCTTCCTAACATCCCTTTGACTCATCTGAGTGTGAGCGTGAGTGTGTGTGAGCGTGAGTGTGTGTGAGCGTGAGTGTGTATGAGTGTGTGTGTGTGTGTGTGTGTGTGTGTGTGTTTAGAGTGCGAGGCGGCCACAAGCGCTGGACCACAAGGGAATAAACTTGCACTTCTATCCCATTTTCTATAATTGTTTCCCCCGCTCTAGCGCCACAGAAAATGGCCTATAATGATGGAACAAGCAATTGAAGTCGACAACGAGGAGCGAGATCGTTAGTCGGCGAGCCCCGAGAGGCTTCCTTCTAGGCTGGCGTTGGTGGGTGATTGGGTAGTTGGGCGGGTGGGTGACTAGGTATTTGGGTGGGTGACTGGGCGTGTTTCAGCCCTGGGCGGGTGAGTATGTGGTGCAGGAAAAATGATTGTACAGAAGGGTGTGTGTGTTCTTAAGTGGATTGACAGTGGTTGCAAAGTTTTACAGAATGTGTGTATTTTTGTGAAGGCTAGGCAGGTTACTGGATTAATTAAGAACTCAGACTATCCACAGTGTTATTGGGATAATTTACATTGCTTTTAAGAAACCAAATATTAATATGGAATAAACATATCTCACAATTATTTTTTTATGGAGGGCTTAGACATTTCAAAGCAAAAAGGTATATAAAATAAAGACAAAGAATTTAAAAAACACATTGTAATGTGGGTATCTAGAAGACTACAGGCAAGACTGCAAGGTCTGGCTGATATATATATATATATATATATATATATATATATATATATATATATATATATATATATATATATATATATATATATATATATATGCAAAAAGATCACAAGTAATCAGGTGATATCAAAATATGCAAGACAACCACTATGAAAAATGAGAATTCAAGGCTTTCGTGACTACTCACATTATCATAGTTCCTTGATAATGTGAGTAGTCACGAAGCGCTGAATTCTCTATTTTTCATAGTGGTTGTCTTCATATATATATATATATATATATATATATATATATATATATATATATTATATATATATATATATATATATATATATATATATATATATATACGTATATATATACGTATATATTATTGTGACACGAACGAGTGGTATTGATCAGTAATTACACTGCACTAACCAGGGTCGAACCCATGATGCGGGCCAAAGTATCATGGGTTCGACCCTGGCTAGTGCACTGTAGTTATTGATCAATACCACTCGTTTGTGGTCACAATAATAAAATATACTGTTTGTTGAGCTAGTACACCAAACAGAGAGGAGAATGAAATTAGCTTAGAGGCGTCCACACCACCGTATGTCCTTGGGTAGCGAGTACAACATTCAGTGCTACTGGATGCGCTACTCTTAAGGATTGTGTGGTTCAGTGGACTAGAGCGTCATGTGTTTTCGCTCATAATGAGGCGGGCCAAAGCATCATGGGTTCGACCCCTGGCTAGTGCAGTGTAGTTATTGATATATATATATATATATATATATATATATATATATATATATATATATATATATAGTTAAGGGCAAGTGAAAAGCATGGAGACAATATTTTTGCCATTTTTCACCTTTAAGAGACTAATATAACCTTGAAGCTTTATCATCATGCTTTATCAAGAGATTTATTATAATTATTACACTTTTTAAACTTCTATTTCTGTTTATGTAAATGGAAAAAAAATGAATTAAAAAAAAGGTAGCATATAGAATCAACACAAAAATATGGCATGGAAAGGTTGGTAGGCGACCCATAACAAGGTACCATCCCAGCCTAATACGTTCCCACTAACTACGTGTTTTCTTTACGGTAAGATAATATTTTTTCTGATTTTTTTTTAAATTTTTAAGAAGAGTTTATTAAAATCTATATGATTAGCCAATTTAAAATAATGCTCTTTAACCAAAAAATATGAGAAATTCGTTCATGATGGTAATACTTGTGAATGGACTTAAACAATAAAAAGGTGCAATACACACTGTCACACTGTGACTGTAAATGGTCCAACTAGGACCGAAACGTCGTCGTAAGCTCCTCTTTCCTACGTGCGGGTTATCTGTGTATTGTTGCAGTCAGGGTATAGTGTCTTTTATTCCTTAAGGTGGCACAGCCCCATAGTGGCCAAAACTGTTGTTTTATGCAGCAATATTAAACCAACATTACAGCTACAAAGTTCAGCTCCATTCATAGGTATTACCAATGGCTGAAAAATTATCTATATGACAGGGATGAACGAATTCATCATATTTTTTTTTTATTAAAAAGCATTATTTTAAATTGGCTAATCATATAGATTTAAAACAACTTTTCTTATGAATTTTAAATAGGTAGAGAAATATTATCACATAAAGAAAGAAAGAAAAAAAAAATATTAGAAGTATTGTTTTCATACGTCAGAATATAAGATATGTCTGACCAGGTCCTTGAAGTGTTATCTCGCTCTTATATATTTTCTGCTAATCTTTTATTTTTGTGGTTACTTGATGTGACAAATCACGAAAGCACTTGGAAGTTCACTATTGTTTCACATTGATCGTTTTGCATATTGTAATATCACCTGTTTATTCTGACCTTATGATATATATATATATATATATATATATATATATATATATATATATATATATATATATATAATTTATATTATAACAATAAGAACACTGTGACTAGCCGGGGGATCGAACCCGTGTTGTTTTAGCCCACCTCATGGTGAGCGAAAATTCACGATGCTCTAACCCACTGGACCATATAATCCTACAAAGATCACGCACCCTGCAGAGCTAGGTGTAGTACCATGATCCGAGGACATACGATGGTGTGGTTGCCTCAGAGCTAATTTCATTCAATTCCCTTTTGGTGTACTAGCCTCCACTAGCAGAATATATAGTATTGTAACCATGAACGACTGGTATTTAATCAATAACAACACTGTGACTAGCCGCATCGTATGTCCTTGGATCATGGTACAGCACCCAGCTCTGCTGGGTGCATCATTCTTTGTAGGATTGCGTGGTCCTGTGGGTTAGAGCGTCATGAGTTTTTGCTTACCATGAGGCGGGCCAAAGCAGCATGGGTTCGAGTCCTTGTCTAGTCGCTGTGTTGTTATTGATCAATACCACTCGTTCGTTTATATATATATATATATATATATATATATATATATATATATATATATATATATATATATATATATATATATATATAATAATAATAATAATAATAATAATAATATTAACTCAAATAAAGTTGTAATAAACTGGCCTAAACTCTTATAAAGACAATTTAACAGTTCACGAGACGCGTGAAAATTAAAAATAAGTAAGTTTTCAATATCTCAGCTTTTTGAAATTATATTCTCTGCAATCCTGAAAGAAATCCTGAAAGATGAAAGTCCATTTTGTTATACTTTTTTTTCCAAACAATTGGCAAAGTGCAACCTATACTGCCCAAATTCAAAGAAAAAAAACTCCAATTGATGTATACCAGAACTCAAGTGTTCCAAAGTGACCTGAAGAGGATTGTAATGGTTGTTACATTGATACTAGCTTATTTAAGTAAATTAGTGATGCAAAAAATACATAGATCAAATTGAAAGGATACCAACGGTGAAAGTTTTAAGCCTATCAGAAGCGGCATTCTTTAGGAATTTCTTTGTATCCAATAATTCCATTTTTTTTATTTCAGTTTTATTAAAATTTCAAATTTGCACCAATACATGGTCAAGAGTGCAAGTAGGCCAGGAGTGCAAGTAGGTCAGGAGTGAAAATAGGTCAAAAATGCAAGTAGGTCAGGAGTGCAAGTAGGTCAGGAGTGCATGTAGGTCAGGAGTGCAAGTAGGTCAGGAGAGCAAGTAGGCCAGGAGTGTAAGTAGGCCAGGAGTGTAAGTAGGCCAGGAGTGCAAGTAGGCCAAGAGTGAAAGTAGGCCAAGAGTGCAAGTAGATCAGGAGTGCAGGTAGACCTGGAGTGCAGGTAGAACAGGAGTACATTGGTCTATTTGAAGGGCAGTAGTGCCAGAATTAAAGTGCCAGCAGTACAGGCAGACTTGGAGGGCAGGAGTGTCTGCAAGGCAAGAAGAGGTGTCAGCAGGTAGGCCGGCTATAAGAGCAAGAGTGCAGGCAGGTTATAAAAAAACAGAGGTTCCAGGAAGAGCCAAGAGAGCAGGAATACTTGCAAGGCAGACAGACGGGCTAGAAGGGCAGGAGTGCCAGGAGTGCAGGGAGGCTAGGAGGGCAGACGGACTAGAAGGGCAGGAGTGCCAGGAGGGCAGGAGTGCCAGGAGGGCAGGGAGGCTAGGAGGGCAGACAGGCTAGGAGAGCAGACAGACTAGAAGGCCAGGAGTGCCAGAAGGGCATGAGTCTGAGGAGGGTAGGAGTGCCAGATGGTCAGCCTCACCTTACGTCTCTCACAGGACACAGACTGGCTACAACAATATCTTGATGGTCCGGAGACCCACTGAGCACTGGTCCATTACTTCTTATTATTTACCCCTCCACCTCCTCCACAACACTCTTGTTCTCATCTCTTACCTCCCTCACTTCATCACTGTTCTTCCCCGACCCTCACTGCTTCTCTCATGTCTTACCTCCACCACCTCACCTTTCCTTGCTCTTCTCCAAATCTCATTGCCCTTCCTAACATAATAATATCTTTATTTCTATAAGTACATATACAAGGTATACAGGCCTAGCTGTTATGCAGAGCATTTCGGGCAAATTAGGTCAGTTTTATCCCAGGATGCGACCCACACCAGTCGACTAACACCCAAGTACCCATTTTTACTGATGGGTGAACATAGACAACCAGTGTAAGGAAACACGTCCAATGTTTCCACCCTTTACCGGGAATCGAACCCGGACCCTTAGCATGTGAAGTGAGAGCTTTTGCTACCAGGCAACGAGCCACCTGCCCGTCTGGGCTTTCTGCTTTCCTTAAACCCGCATTGCATTCAAATTCTCAGCACATCATCCGAGTATTATTATTATTCCTCCCTCCCTCCCTCTCTTTCTTAGCCTTGTTTTTCCTCACGTCTTTACCCAATTCTGTCTTTCCCAGCCAGCCTTACAACACATGTTTCTGTCACTTATGATAAAAATTATAATTTACATAAAAATTCTTTGGATCATTTCTTGACTGGATCAAATTAAGAACACTTCATTTATAACTATTTTTAATTACAAAACATTAAAAATGGACAAACAGGTGATTTAATATAACTGACTCAAGCTTCATCTAAATACAATGCCTTTAACTTAAATTTTCTTTAGGTTATGCATAGTTGGTGGCAAGGACTCTTGATCCGTGGAATTGGATATATGGACTTCAGTAAGGCCTTTGCTGAAGCTCCACACAGGAGACTGATTAAAAAAAAGTAGCAGCACATGGAATAGCAAGACATATTATCTCCTAGGTAGAGGCATAATTGACCGACAGGCAACAGAGTTTGCATTAATAGTCAGAAAACTGAATAGTGCACTAGTTCTGGACATGTATGACAGAAGAGGTGAGGAAATTACCGTACGAGAAAGATACGTTGAAACCAATGGGATCAGATATCTCTCCGTGGATCCTGAGATAGGTAAGGCAAGCACGGTGAAGGCCCCGTAGAATCAATCTTCAACTGGTCAGTGAACATAAGGCAACTATCAAAGGCGTGGAAGACACCACATGAATAATAGTCCCAATATTTTTAAGTGGGGATCAATTGGTAGTGTAAAACCAGAGGCTGTTATCACGTACATACATAGTATGGAAGGTTGTGGAGAAGATTACCACATGAGTGGAGGAGCACCTGGAAATGGACTGGATCGTGAATAAAAACCGATATAGCTTTAGAAATGGTAGATTTTGTCCCATAATTCTACTAGAGTCCTACGACAAGGTAACAGAAGATAAGTTGAAAAGCTGAAGAAAGTCATGTGAGGATTGCATATTTTGACTATAAGAAGGTTTTTGATACAACACCACGTAAGAGACTGTTACAAAATATAAAAGAGAAAACAGGAATAAAAGTAAAGGCACGACAATGGATCAAAGAATCCCTAACAGGAACAGATGGAAGAATGTGTGTGTGCGTGTACTCACCTAGTTGTGGTTGCAGGAGTCGAGTCATAGCTCCTGGCCCCTCCTCTTCACTGGCCGCTACTGGGTCACTCTCCCTGCGCCATGAGCTTTATCATACCTCTTCTTAAAGCTATGTATGGAGCCTGCCTCCACTACATCGCTTCCTAAACTATTCCACTTCCCGACCACTCTGTGACTGAAGAAATACTTCCTAACATCTTTGTGATTCATCTGAGTCTTCAACTTCCAACTGTGTCCCCTTGTTGCTGTGTCCCATCTCTGGAACATCCTGTCTCTGTCCACCTTGTCAATTCCTCTCAGTATCTTATATGTTGTTATCATGTCCTAACTATCTCTCCTGTCCTCCAGTGTCGTCAGGTCGATTTTCCTTAACCTCTCCTCGTAGGACATACCCCTTAGCTCCGGGACTAGTCTTGTTGCAAACCTTTGCACTTTCTCGAGCTTCTTCACGTGCTTGGCTAGGTGTGGGTTCCAAACTGGTGCTGCATACTCCAGTATGGGCCTAACGTACACAGTGTACAAGGTCCTGAACGATTCTTTATTAAGATGTCGGAATGCTGTTCTTAGGTTTGCTAGGCGCCCATATGCTGCAGCAGTTATTTGGTTGATGTGCGCCTCAGGAGATGTTCCTGGTGTTATACTCACCCCAAGATCTTTTTCCTTGATTGAGGTTTGTAGTCTCTGGGGGGAAGAGGCAAAACCACCTAGGTCATGTTTGAAATTCGTAAAAAAAAAAAAAAAAGACAGTTTATATTTCAGCTGTAACTGTTCCCGATGCGTTTAGAGTAAAATTGGAAAGGATCAATAATGTTTCTTTCACTTTAAATAATATTCTGGCTATATTAAACTCTTGCAAGAGTTATTAACAAAAATGAAACGCAAAAATGGCGGCCATTTTACAAAAGCGAAGATCGCGGCACAATATACACTGGTGTTGATTTTGATAACTTGTTATTAGGGATTAGATCTATGCAATGTGTAGCGAAGCATCTCAACAAAACATACACCTAAGTGTTGCACATGTGTCTAATTTGTCAACCAGTCGGATCTCTGAACCATATAACTACATGTGCAAAGTCTGCCCATCCTGGGAATGATTTTAAGGTAAGGACACTTTTCCCACTTAAATGACTGGACGATAACTCAAGGCAAAAGATATAAAAGTTGACATACCGAGAAAAACACCCAGGCAAACAAGCGAATAAGTGTTCTACTGGACACACATATCCGTCACGTCAAAGATTTATTTTCAAGATCCTCAACGAAGATTCATTTACGACAATACAGAATATAGGGAATATGTCAGGCCCACTTTGGAGCCAGCAGCACCAGTATGGAACCTACATATAAACCAGCAGCACCAGTATGGAACCTACATATAAACCAGCAGCACCAGTATGGAACCTACATATAATCAAGAAGTATAAACTGGAAGAAGAGACTGGAGGAGCTAACTCTGATGACAGAAGACACTTGGATCAGGAATATGACAGTGACAGACTGTTTATTGGACGGGAAATAGGAACTTCAGGGTCCAGCTGGAAGTTGAATATTAGTGGCAGGGATGTTAGGGAGTATTTCTTCAGTCATAGAGTGGTGAGGAAGCCAAACAACTTAGTGAAGTGATAGAAGCTGGATCTATACAAAGCTTTAAAGAGAGGTACGATAGGGCTCTCAAATCCAGGAGAATGTGAAACCAAAAAACGGCCAGCGAAAAGGAGGTTCAGGAGCTGAAACTCGACCCCAGCTATTACATTTAGGTTTAAAACTGTGTAAACACTTAGGAAAATACATGAAGGGGAGTACGTCAGCACACATAGTGTAACCAGGCTTTTTCCATATATATATATATATATATATATATATATATATATATATATATATATATATATATATATATATATATATATATATATATATATATATATATATATATATATATATATATATATATATATATATATATATATATATATATATATGTCGTGCCGATTAGGTAAAACTGGTCAATTAGCAAGAACTCATCTAAAATTAAGTCCTTTCTAAAATTTTCTCTTATACGTTTAAAGATATATTTTTTTCATTTATGGTAATGTAAAAATTTATAATTTTGTACCAAGAGAAACTTTGAAAACCTACCTAACCTTATTACAACAAGCGCAATTTAATTTAGCCTAACCCAACTAAATATATTTTAGATACGTTAACATTAATTTAATAATAAACAAACACAATGAAATATAATTTTTTCGTTATGTTCAGAATGATTTTGGCGAAATTATTGCATACACAAATTTTCACTTGTCTTATATGGCAAGGTGAGCGTTGATATTTAAGCCAAAATCACCAGTTTTACCTAATCGGCACGACATATATATATATACCTAATTGGATGGATGTTATTAAAGGCAGGTGGCCCGGTTGTTAACACACTGGCTTGTTAGTTTTAGGATTCACGTCCCGAGATTTGTAACCTGAGGGCTTTTTAAATGCTTATCTTTGGTTCCATTATGTTGTTGATATAAATAAAATCAATACCTCCTGGAACAGACGGAACAGAAGTTGCAGAATGATTAAGCCCAGCAAGTGCTATGTAAAGGATCTGGAAAAAGTTCACTATGGAAAAGAATATGGGAATGAGAATCTCACTAACATTTTCTCCAAAAGGAGACAAAGAAAAGACGTAACAAAACCATACTTTAAACCTAAATAAATAAAAGACTTAGAAACCCGGAGAATCAGCGTTTTATTTCTCAATTCATGTTACATGAAGAACATTGTGAGTATACAGGGCCAGTATTGAAGCCACACGAAGAAGGCGGCGACGGAGTAAGAGAAACAACAGCAGGCTACAAGGTAAAGACAGATAAATACGACTTTACACTCAGTATCAAAGTTATCTACTGTGAAAAAAATAAATCTGAGGAACCTGTAATGCTGCTAATTGTCCAGATGAGGATTAGAGTCAGCGAGAGAAGGTTAAGATAGTGAGGGAGTCCCTGAGGGAGTCCCTGAGGAAGAAACTGAGGAATAAACTGAGGAATTAAGGTGCGGATAATATATAGTAAGAGAGAGAGAGAGAGAGAAGGGGGGGAGAGAGAAAGCGCCAGAAGGTTGAAATAATAAACAGAGCGAGTCAGAAAGCGAAATGTGCGAAGGTGAGTTACGCAAGACGAAGTTCTTCTGTTTTGCATGGTGATATGTTTTGGTGTGCGGATGATGGCACATCACTGCCTGGGAACCTCTCCACCAACCACCAACCAAACATTTTTCCTATAAGCCAAAAAATTTTTTACTGATTTTGGGTATCGGATTTGCATTTTTATTTACCGGGAAAATGGAATAATCTTTTTTATTGCCACGAGTACGGAAGAGAGCACGAAATGTAATTGAAGGTGTCTCCTAGTGTTGGGGTTGCTTGTTGGTAGTGAATGTAAGGGTGGTAGCAGAAGTGTACTCACCTAATTGTGGTTGCAGGGATCGATTCATTGCTCCTGGTCCCGCCTCTTCACTGGTCGCTACTGGGTCACTCTAACTGCTCCATGAGCTTTATCATACCTCTTCTTAAAGCTATGTATGGATCCTGCCTCCACTACATTACTTCCCAGACTATTCCACTTCCTGACAATTCTGTGACTGAAGAAATACTTCCTAACATCCCTGTGATTCATCTGAGTGCATTGATGATATTAGTGGTGTGGTGGTGGTGGTGGTGATGGTAGTGTGGTGGTGGTGGTGGTGGTGGTAGTGTGGTGGTGGTGGTAGTGGTAGTAGTAGTAGTGTGGTGGTGATGCTGGTAGTAATAGTGGTGGTGATGGTGGTAGTAATAATGGTGGTGATGGTGGTAGTAATAGTGGTAATGGGGCAGGGATGGGGTAAGGATGGGGACTGGTTGTAAGGTGGATGCGTGTGGGTTGTGATGTGTAACCTGTGACCGATTTCGAGAGCTTTTTTCTCGATTGCCTGCTCTACCAGGCTGTTTCTGGTGGCGTCTCCCTGATCCACATATCCATCATAGCCTAGTTGATCTGGCACTGGGTGGATGTAGGCATTAATTTCTTCTTTAAAACCTCTGCTCTGGTGCCGGCAATGTTTATAATACCCAGGGTTAGTATTGTGAATAGTCTTAGACCGCTTAACGGCTCTGATTTTCAGTGACTCTCTTATACCGTTTCTTACATGTATCTTCCATGTATCTTCCAGGCTTACATTATCTGTAGCTTTAAAAAGAGATCGCAGAAATATATGAGTGAGAAAGACTGAGTTTGATTAATCTCTGAGGTACTGAAAAGGCTGGACAAGTAGGTGGGTGGGAATGGTTGGTTTAGAGAGAGACCTGCCTAGTTTTGGCCAGTAGGCTTCTCTGCATGGTGATTAACAAACATACCTCACCTTTGGAATCTATGCATGATCAACTACAATACCTCAACTATAGTGTTTGTGCATGATCAACTACCATACCTCACCTATGGTATATAATCATGATCAACTACCACTGCAGTGTACGTCCATTCTTACCTAGAATGCATAAATATAGCATATGCATTTAGTATCTTTATTAGAGTGAAACGTTTCGCACACAGTGGCAAAGCATTCTGCTCAATCAGCAACAAATTGTTACATAATGTGTTTTTATAACTTGTCGAGTTCTCTGACCATTCATTTCATCCTGTCTGACACAGCAACAGCTTGGGATCTTGATACAAACGATTTTCTACACTTGTCCAACCTTTGGACGAAGACCTACTAGAATAGTGGATGGTACCACTATGACCCCAGCCTCCTCCTGCTTCATCTCACCTGATTACAGTATATAAGCCACCTCTACGGCCTGTGCTACAACTTCTAACAAGATTGATGGACTGAACACACGGACTCAGGCCGAGGGACTGATAACCTCAAACTCCTCTCCTTACACCTTTCTACTTTGTATTGGACTGATGAAGCCACTGTGTGGCGAAACGTTTCCTCAATAAAGATACCCAAGTGTTGCATATGTGTCTAATTTATAACTTGTCGGTTCTCTGAACCATTCATCTACATTCTTATGTTGTTTACCTTACAGAATGCATTCCAAATACTTCAAGGTATTGCCAGTTTTTTATATGCTTATGTAGGTGTTTACCGGCAATGTGACACCATTTAAGACGGTCTTCCTGTATTTCGTATCTTATGCATCTTTTAAGTTCATTCTGCTCATATCTGAGCAACAAAATTTGTTACCATTAAGCAATGTGATTTTTATATTGCCAACTGGAAGACTTTGCTCTTGTCTTCTTGCAGTTTTTCTGTGTCTTCTTCCTAGGAAATTTTCATGCGTATTTTGATAGTCATGGAAAAGAGTTTTTGAAATTTTCCCTGTGAATTTTTTTTTAGGAAAACTGAACTAATAACCGGAAAACAAAAATATGAGGAATGGTCAAATAAACTAAGAAAACTTTTACAATTATTAAATAAACCTAACTTTAAAGAATAAAAAAAATAAGCAGACTAAGCTAAATATGAAAAATAGCAAAATTAATCCTCAACCAGAGGAGCAAGTACACATCTGTGGGGAATTTTGTCGGGACATATAAATTAGGCTCAGTTTTTTACGTTCTACACAAGGTAATATATATCTATTGTAAACGTAGTTCGAGTGTTAAGAGTGTCCTGATGAGACAGACATCCCTACTGAAGAGTTATTGAAGGTTCACAAGGAGGTGGGTAAAGCATGGTCATTCAGATACCTCTCTGTCACATGAAGTTCACTAGCAGATCACTAATGAGCTGTGTGAAGATTGTTAAGACGTCTCTCTGAAGTCTGAATGGCTCCAGAGAGATCGATCCTGATCACTCCATGTTTACATCCCGTTCAAAATTCGTCTAAGACTAATCGCGTCTAAAAACGGGCAGATAGTTATCAAAACTCCGGTTCCTATCCAGCTCTCTCTCCACAGGAGACCAAGACATAAACAGAGGACTGTAAGAGAAGAAAAGATTAAAATATATAAAGTTGAAGGTGAAGCCACAAGACAACACTTACCTCAATAATGAAGTTCACTTCAAGACTTCAAAACACTATATTAACACAACACCAAGAGAATAATGCTAACAGACTATAATGAAGGAGTAGGTGAAGTGGAGACAATAGTCGCCTCCTGTGAAGAAATAAAAACTGAAAAAAAACAGAAGAGAAACCCCTAAGAATAAAGAGAAAAGACGGCACGTGACAACATAGAAAATTCAAGAGAATTCCCTCAATAGATGGCGACGCATATGGCCCCTCCAGATAGAGAACTTAAGACTCTAACAGTCAGACCTACACTAAACATACATTATGCACCATTTTCCTTTTCAATGGCATGTCTGCAGAGGATTATACGAAAATGTTGTTAGTGTTTTTGTCAATGTTTTCTATGAGGATGAGAAACAGTAAAGACCTCTACTCTTCCTTTGAGTACTAAAATTTGCTAAAGTTAGATTTATTTTATTTACCACTACTATCTGTGCTTTATCCATTATAAAATTGTATATCCCTTTCTTACTTTCCCTCTTATACCTACTGAGCTTATTTTCTGGCATATCTCTCCATGATCAAAAGTGTCAAAGACCTTCCCGATGTCCATATACACCAAATCTGGGGAGTGAGACACTTGTGCAACATTTGGGAATCTTTAATGAGGAAACGTTTAGCTAGCCAGTGGCTTCTTCAGTTCAATACAGAGAAGAACGGAGAAAGCTGACTAGTCTGGAGCCGATGAACATATGTGCTTGACATGTGCCGGGTATTAGGTAGTGAATGCCTACTTACTGAGGTTCTAGAAAGCTACTCTTAAATTTGCAGTCTTGCACTTGCTGCAGTGGTTATTCAGTTGATATATTCCTCAGGTTAAATGCTTGGTACTAGGCTCGTCCCTAGGTTCTTCTCTTTCAGCTTTTAGCAGCCTTTGTCCCCCAAGCCTATACACTGTTTCCGGCCATCTACTCCTCTCTGATTTTCATAACTTTGCATTTGCAGGGGTTAAATTCTAATAGCCTCTTGTTAGACCAATATTACAATTTGTACTTCTGTTCGTATTCATTAGTTTCACATCATCTGCAAACAGGGACACCTCTAACTCAGTTTCTACTGACATGTCGTTTACATCACCTGAAACAGTACTGGTCCAAGTACTGACCCTTGTCGAACCCCACCCGTCACACTCGCTCCTTCCGACGCTTCCTCCTCCATGACAATAATTCAATGCTTCTTTTCCTTAATGCTTTCCCTGTAATTCTGACTGCTCCTCTAGCTATCATCCCATCTCTTATGAGGTACTGTATCGAACGCCTTTTTATAATCCAAAAATATACAGTCCACCCATCCCTCCCTCTTGTTTAACTTTCGTTGAATTGTTTTTCAATTCAAGCCTGTTTATGAGACAGTATTTTCCATCACGAAATCCGTGCCAGTGTTGTTTATGAATCTGCTGCCTTTCTAGGTGTTCCCGCAACTTTTCTGATAATCCCCATAACTTTACATACTGTGCATGTTAGTGGCACCGTCCTGTAGTTCAGCGCACCTTGTTTGCCCCCTGTTTTTTTAAATATTGGTTCTACATTCACTGTTTCCCAACCCTCTGGCAGCTGCTCTGTTTCAATCAACTTGTTGAGGATCACTGCTAGAGGTTCACACAGCTCCTCCTCTCCGAACCCACGGAGAGATGATGGTGATCATATTACCAGTATACTGTTACTGGCATTGTTCTTTCGGTAAGCTTCTCACAGACTTCCTGGTCATCCCTAGTGAGTTCCTCTCCTTCCTTCTGCAACCTTATTACCAGGTCCTTCGCAGTTGTTCTCTCTATGATGTAGCTGTACATCAAGTTTGGCTCAGATTTGGGTTTTGGTCTCACGCCATTCTCAAATTATCGTTCGGTCTCTCTTCTTACTTATTACTCAGCATTCTTTGTTTTCTATATTTCTTTCCCGCTCTTGCGTGTTTAGCTTTTGCCTCCCTGCACCAATGGGTGAACCATGGGCTCACTTTGTTCTTGCCTGGGAATGAATTTTTCGTCTGCTTCCTGGCACGTTCCGGCTATATACTTCTCATTTCATACGTTGTTTTTCTAAGTTCCTTTCCTATGGCAAAGTCTCCTTTTTTGATGTCAGGTCTGTCCCATCCTTCAAGCTCTGTATTTCTCTCCGTGGTCGATAGCACCAAGAGGCTTCTCATATTCGATGTCCCCTTCATCAGAAACGCCTAAGGTGAACACAAGGTCCAGCCTTGATTTTTCGTGTAAGCATGTCTATGACAGGCTTTCATGACATAAGCTAATATGTTTACTGAGCAGTGGCACTGTGAGGTGTGTGGTCACGTAGCTCCCAGCACTGTATTTTTAACTATAATTTATATAAGTGGTTTAACAATCTAGCCATCCTAGTGCTTCTCACTCATGATAATCAAAGACAGATCATACATCTGAAAAAAAAAAAAAACTTTTTTTTTGCTATCTAAGGATGGCTTGTCTGACTTTAATAGACACTGTTCAGTGGCGCCCCCCTTCAAGTGGCGCCCAGGGCACGTGCCATACCTTAGGTGCGCTACTGTGTTTACACTACTCATGTCTTTGACATGCTTATACATGAAGCTTTCCAGTGGCACCTCTAACACGTGATTTCTCCAAAATTTTGTTCAGTCCTAAGTGTCCTATTATGAAGTCATCTGACTGCTCTCCATTTATTCCATTCATCTCCTGAAAAGTCCACTAGTTTCTGATCATCAGTGCTATTCCTCCACCTCCTCTGTTTCTTTTTGTCCTTTCTCATTATTTGATATCCTTCTGGGAAGATGGTATCTCTTATTATCTTGTCAGCCTGATCTCCGTTATTGTTATTTTGTCTCTGAATGCTTCAACATTTAGCTTTTTTCATTTGTTGCCATTGTTAGTTATCCCATCTGCATTAACATATCATACTTTCAGTAGGTTATAGAGGTGTGGAAATGCATTGCTAGGTATAGTTGTGTGAATTATTGCTGATTATAATGGTGTGGAGGACGTTTGTTGGTGGTTATGGTGTTGTGGAGGTGTCTTGGTTATAGTGGTGCGTCGGTGGTAATGGATGTGTGGAGGTGCGTTAGCTGTTATGTAGGTGTGGAGGTGAATTTGTAGTTATAGTAGTGTGGAGGTGTGTTGGTGGTTATGATGTCGTGGGTGGTTATGATGTCGTGGGTGGTTATGATGTCGTGGGTGGTTATGATGTCGTGGGTGGTCTTTTCAT
The DNA here is from genome assembly GCA_009830355.1 of Cherax destructor. Taxonomy (NCBI): domain Eukaryota; kingdom Metazoa; phylum Arthropoda; class Malacostraca; order Decapoda; family Parastacidae; genus Cherax; species Cherax destructor. The sequence goes on from WNWK01002224.1 coordinate 144,327, forward strand.
GGATTGGGTAATAACACAGACGTGATTAGGTTGGAACTTGCTGAATTGGAGGAAATATATGGGAGTACTCTCAGAGCCTAACGCCTAGCCTGTCCTCTCTCTGCTCTCTCTAAACTAGCACTGACCCTCCCTGAGCAAGGGGCGTTCATATTCAAGATTGACCTCTTGACACTGCTTAGGTCATCAGGAAAGGCTGTAACGGTCAATGATCACGTGCAAGACTCGTGACTCACTAACGGTTATATGCTACTAATACTATCACTAAACTACTAGTGACAATGATGGTGAGTGTGTTTATCAACAATTTCAGAAGTGGCTAAGACAATCACTGCATCCTGCATTATGGGGCTGGTAAAGACTTCAAAGTTCTCTGTCAGCTGTCTACACAACGTAGGCTCAGTGCCACCAAAGATTTTGAAAGTTTCCTTATGTGGCTGCAAATTGGGCTATGGAAGCTACTTTTCTCTGCTCTTCATTGTGTAAAAATTTCCATGGTCAAAGTTGCCTTAATTCTGAATCATTACAGGATTCCACATATGACCTTGGTATAACAGATGAGGAGGAGAATACTAATTTTTAACCATAATATTGTAAACAGGAAATTAATGGATTAAGTCTGATGGGAAACCATCCTTAAATGTGTCTGTGACTCGTCTCATGGCTGGTGTGGAACTAAATCAAATTATATTTGCATGAATAAAAATATTAGTACTTCTTAATAATAAGAATACATATTGATTTCCTAAATAGATACTTTCCCACTATATAACTTCATCTCTATGTATATTTACTAAAAACTTGTCGTCTGGGAGATATTAACAGAAAACTGAGCGAGAATAGCAAAAATCTCACAGAATGCTAAAACTCGGCCTCAGTATCCGGACTGGCCGATACAAAAAACTGTTGCATATATACGGCAGACATACACGGAAGCAATCTTGTTCAGAATTTATTTTCTAATTTTTTTTCACACTATAAACTTTTATCGTCAGTTGCACCGTTTCCCAAATAAACAGGATAAACAAGTGAAAAGAGTCCGTATCAGGGCAGAGGGAAGGTCTGGGGTGGGAAAGAGGGGAGTTTACGCTTTGGGTTTTTATTTCTGCAGCCATCGGGAATGTATGTGGGAAAGTCCATCATTTTCCAAAAACATTTCTGCTTATTTATCCCAGTTTGACTTGAGTATGAAGGCTGATGTTGGGAGGCTGCGATGGTGGGTTCTCCAGGCTGCTTCCTTACATCTAAGTGTTCTTTCTTAGTGATGTATTTCCTCAAACATCTCTGACAGGAAGTCAGAGGTTATCCTGGTATTATTATATCTCACAAGGATCTAATGTAGGGTGTGTTGTGGGTCATGATGGTGTATAAGGAGGTATGGGGGATATGGAGGTGTGAAATTGTAGAAATTGGCAACACTAAAACAAAAAGTGTAAGAAAAATAGGTATAATTTAAGCGACAAAATCTATAAAAAAAATCTTGCACAGAATATAGGTGGAAAATTATATGAAGAATTTAAAAAAATAGGAGCAAGTATGACCAAGAACATGAAAGGAAAAAGTTAGAAAAATTCTGGAAAGTAAGAACGATATAGAAAATTATGCGAAGATACTTAGACAGATGAACATTAGACAGTCCGTGCACAGACTACTTCTACAGCACTGCTGGCGTATTGCCCGCAGTGCTGGCGTATTGCCCGCAATGCTGGCGTATTGCCCGCAGTGCTGGCGTATTTCCCGCAGTGCTGGCGTATTGCCCGCAGTGCTGGCGTATTGCCCGCAGTGCTGGCGTATTGCCCACAGTGCTGGCGTATTGCCCGCAATGCTGGCGTATTGCCCGCAATGCTGGCGTATTGCCCGCAGTGCTGGCGTATTGCCCACAGTGCTGGCGTATTGCCCGCAGTGCTGGCGTATTGCCCGCAGTGCTGGCGTATTTCCCGCAGTGCTGGCGTATTGCCCGCAGTGCTGGCGTATTGCCCACAGTGCTGGCGTATTGCCCGCAGTGCTGGTGCATTGCCCGCAGTGCTGGCGTATTGCCCGCAGTGCTGGCGCATTGCCCGCAGTGCTGGCGTATTGCCAACAGTGCTGGCGTATTGCCCGCAGTGCTGGCGTATTGCCCACAGTGCTGGCGTATTGCCCGCAGTACTGGCGCATTGCCCGCAGTGCTGGCGTATTGCCCACAGTGCTGGCGTATTGCCCACAGTGCTGGCGTATTGTCCGCAATGCTGGCGTATTGCCCACAGTGCTGGCGTATTGTCCGCAATGCTGGCGTATTGCCCACAGTGCTGGCGTATTGTCCGCAATGCTGGCGTATTGCCCGCAGTGCTGGCGTATTGCCCGCAGAACTGGCACTGAATACTGAAGTACTTTAACTGCTGCACAGCTTTGTGAACTGACTCGTGACAAGGTAAGGTCTGAATTATCTCAGTCTGTTACGTCTGCTTCTCAAGGAAGCCCGTATTAGTGTCTACTCCCACACGCTGCTTCCTTCCTCGTAATAAGAACATAAGAACATAAGAATGGAGGAACACTGCAGAAGGCCGCTGGTGATCATCCTTCCTTGTTGGGCTTAACGGCCATCGACCTATCAGGCAGTCAGGGCCAGGGGCGCCCTATTTACTGAATGACACAAAGTCACCTATCAGTAAAGGAAGAAACAAGGAAGAAGGAACCTATGACTACCTACACAGGATTTTTGTTATGAGCGAATACTTCACAGTTTACGTAACTGTTGGCGTGTCGAGCGAGTTTCCTATGAAAGAGGAACTATTCTTGACAGGTAACAACGTCCTCTCTTCCAGACTGTCCCGATCCTGTAGTCACTCTTGAAAGCTCGGCTCCTGACCTGTTTCAGTTATGGCCGTAAATCGGGCAATCACCAAGGAAAAATTCTGGTGAGAATTCTGACTTCAACTTGGGAGGTTCCGATCTTGGGTTGAACAAGTTGTTTTGCAATGGCATATGGCCAAGGCGTAACAAATTAAGTGAAAGTCCCTTGGTCAAGACTTCTTATTCCTGAGTAGCAAGAATATCCATTAGGACTTTTTATTGACCTAAGGAAAGCTTTCGACACAGTAAACCACGGCATCCTACTCCACAAACTTGACCACTATGGAATAAGAGGTCATGCACTAGCATGACCTATTATTCTCAGTCCCAAAAGGTGCTGGAAAGATTCCACCAAACTTTAAAAACCATGATATAAAATTATTACCTGCAGATTGGGATGAGTTCGTGATTTCGCTGCTCTCCGTCAGTACCATGCAGGTGATGGAGACGAACTCAGATCGTAGTTATACGATAGCACTTCTTGAGAAGCCCGAAATAGGAATGGCCTACAACATAAATCAGATTAAATACAATTTTGAGCCACTTTATGCCCCTATAATGACCACATCTTCTATGCCTACAGATCCTGAGACAGACCTGATGTCTTGCAAGAAGTCACTGAGGTTTAAATAAAACTACCTAAATCAGATGTATTTAAGAGGCCACGTCCACTTATGTCTGCACCTTATAGAAGCACAAGTGGTTGATCTAACTGCCCTTCCTCTTCCTTCTCCCTCTCATCCTCTTTCTCTTCCTCTACCTCTCCTCCTCTTCTACGTGCTGCTGCTGCTCCTGTTACTGCTGCTGCTCCTCCTCCTCCTCTTCCACTTCATCCTACTCCTTCGTCTCCTCATTTTTCTCATCCTCTTCCTTCTATTCCTCTTCCTCCTTCTCTCAGTGGGACGACCGTTATTCTAACCCCCCTCACACCCCTGACCCTCAATCCATGGACACAATACTATCGTTATGTCTGATGAAGAAATGAAATGCAACGTTTTCTTGTCATTCCAAAATTTTCCTCCTGTATTCAATGCTATTTGGCAAATGTTTTTACAGTTCCAGAGGTGGTACCTCCCTATATATATATATATATATATATATATATATATATATATATATATATATATATATATATATATATATATATATATATATATATATATTATATATATATATATATATATATATATATATATATATATATATATATATATATATATATATATATATATATATATATATATATATATATATAGTAAAACATTTGCTAAAATAACAGGATGAAAATTGCAGATATTTTATAAAGAGGCAAAAAACCTGAGCGCTTTCACATGCTTACACATATCTTTAGAGGAACTGGAAGGAGAAGCAAGAAAAGGACATTTTATAAGTTAACACTGAGGTGCTACCTCACTCAGAGAAGGTTACAATTCACAAGACACTGCCTAATTTAGTGAGGTGATACCTCAAAAGTCACTGTATGAGGCCTACCGGTCCACAATATTTCACTGGACAGTAGAATTACAGGAAAGTATTTCTTTGGGATTAGTCCGGTCTACACCATGGCTGGTATCCCTCACGTGAATGAGCAAAACACTGGAGTCTTGTCCATTAGTTAAAGTATATTTATTTTGGTTAAAAAATAAACTTTTCCAAAAAAATCTTTTACGGTATGTTAGATAATATTTTTTACCGCGATGCTTGTGTCAGATGTTGGTGTCAGGTGATGCTTGTGTCAGGTATTGTGTCAGGTGTTAAGAACATAAGAAAAGAGGAACACTGCAACAGGCCTACTGGCCCAAACTTGGTAGGTCCATGTCAAAACCAACCAATGCGCAAATCCCGCTCAAATCCAACCCCTCTCACTCATAAGAACACAGAAGTGACACTGCAGCAGGTCAACCGGCCCACACTAGGCAGGTCCCCCTCAAACCCAAAACCAAACCAACAAACAAAAACACCTGCCCAACCCAACTTCTACACCATCCATGGAATAAACATAGATAACCAAGACACTATTAAAGAGTGTACTGAAGCATCTGGTCCATCACCAGGGTACTGAAGCACCTGGTCCATCACCAGGGTACTGAAGCACCTGGTCCATCACCAGGGTACTGAAGCACCTGGTCCATCACCAGGGTACTGAAGCACCTGGTCCATCACCAGGGTACTGAAGCACCTGGTCCATCACCAGGGTACTGAAGCACCTGGTCCATCACCAGGGTACTGAAGCATCTGGTCCATCACCAGGGTACTGAAGCATCTGGTTCATCACCAGGGTACTGAAGCATCTGGTCCATCACCAGGGTACTGAAGCCCCTGGTCCATCACCAGGGTACTGAAGCCCCTGGTCCATCACCAGGTACTGAAGCCCCTGGTCCATCACCAGGGTACTGAAGCATCTGGTCCATCACCAGGGTACTGAAGCATCTGGTCCATCACCAGGGTACTGAAGCATCTGGTCCATCACCAGGGTACTGAAGCCCCTGGTCCATCACCAGGGTACTGAAGCCCCTGGTCCATCACCAGGGTACTGAAGCCCCTGGTCCATCACCAGGGTACTGAAGCATCTGGTCCATCACCAGGGTACTGAAGCATCTGGTCCATCACCAGGGTACTGAAGCATCTGGTCCATCACCAGGGTACTGAAGCCCCTGGTCCATCACCAGGGTACTGAAGCCCCTGGTCCATCACCAGGGTACTGAAGCATCTGGTCCATCACCAGGGTACTGAAGCATCTGGTCCATCACCAGGGTACTGAAGCATCTGGTCCATCACCAGGGTACTGAAGCATCTGGTCCATCACCAGGGTACTGAAGCACCTGGTCCATCACCAGGGTACTGAAGCACCTGGTCCATCACCAGGGTACTGAAGCACCTGGTCCATCACCAGGGTACTGAAGCCCCTGGTCCATCACCAGGGTACTGAAGCATCTGGTCCATCACCAGGGTACTGAAGCATCTGGTCCATCACCAGGGTACTGAAGCCCCTGGTCCATCACCAGGGTACTGAAGCATCTGGTCCATCACCAGGGTACTGAAGCACCTGGTCCATCACCAGGGTACTGAAGCACCTGGTCCATCACCAGGGTACTGAAGCACCTGGTCCATCACCAGGGTACTGAAGGAGCTGAAGCACCAGGTCCATCACCAGGGTACTGAAGGAGCTGAAGCACCAGGTCCATCACTAGGGTACTGAAGCACCAGGTCCATCACCAGGGTACTGAAGGAGCTGAAGCACCAGGTCCATCACTAGGGTACTGAAGCACCAGGTCCATCACCAGGGTACTGAAGGAGCTGAAGCACCTGGTCCATCACCAGGGTACTGAAGGAGCTGAAGCACCAGGTCCATCACCAGGGTACTGAAGGAGCTGAAGCACCTGGTCCATCACCAGGGTACTGAAGGAGCTGAAGCACCTGGTCCATCACCAGGGCACTGAAGGAGCTGAAGCACCTAGTCCAACACCAGGGCATCAAGGGATCTGAAGCCAAAAGCCTGCTCAAATTCTACCCCTCTCGCTCATAAGAGCACAAGATAGGAGAAATACTGCAGCAGGCCAGGCGGCCACACTAGGCAGATCCCCTTAACCCAAAACCTAGTGTCAGGTATTTTGTCAGGTGTTGCTTGTGTCAGGTGATGCTTGTGTCAAGTGATGCTTGTGTCAGGTGATGCTGGTGTCAAGTGATGCTTGTGTCAGGTATTGTGCCAGATGGGGGTGTCAGGCGATGCTTGTGTCAGATGGTGGTGTCAGGTATTGTGTCAGATGTTGGTGTCAGGTGATGCTTGTGTCAGGTGATGTATCAGATGCTTGTGTCAGGTATTGTGTGAGGTGATGTATCAGATGCTTGTGTCAGGTATTGTGTCAGGTGATGTATCAGATGCTTGTGTCAGGTAATGTGTCAGGTGATGTGTCAGGTGATGCTTGTGTTAGGTATCAGTGCTAGTGTCAGGTGGTACTTGTTTTATCAGTGTTAGTGTCTGGTGTCAGTGTTAGTGTCAGGTGGTATTGATGTCAGAGGCTCTCTGGGTCGTATTTCTTCAGCTCTGTCCAACAAGATGAGAAACTTGTCAACACCACTACCCTCATTCATCACAACATATGTTGGTAGGTGGTGATGTTGGTAGGTGGTGATGTTGGTAGGTGGTGATGTTGGTAGGTGGTGATGTGGGTAGGTGGTGATGTTGGTAAGTGGTGATGCACTACCCCACCAACCGCCATGCGCCACCCACAACCCACCACCACCCACTATGCGCCACCCACTGCCTTCCTCCCACTCAACACCACGAAGCGACAAACCCTGCAGGTGCTTGACATTCACCTCAAGTCTTGTATAAATGGGTCGTCCATCACAGGTTAGACTGCCGTGGCGCCCACATTGCCCACTCCTTACTTCTTGCTACGTCATGGGCGACCTTACTAGTTCTCGTGGGCGGTTCACCGTTGTAAGGCCTTCGTTATGTAAGACCTTCGTTGTAGTAAGACCTTCGTAATACCAGGCACATCGCATGGTACTTCACTTCACTGGCAACGAAGTGGCATTTTCCAGGTCCATGGTTTTGTTCCTGAGCTCTTCAGTAAGGTCATGTTTCTGGAACTGATGATACGATAGCTTGGTGCCAGTCACTTGTTCACTTGTTCACTGTTCAGGCAGCAAGACTCACGTGGGTCAATGTCTGATCACCGTCTTAGTTGAGATTCAATTTGTGATGCTTGAGATGTGGTTGCTATCACCACTCTGTCCTCTAGGAATCAACAGCATCAATTCCAATGGCATTTATCTTAACTTTCCAATAGTTTGTCAGGAGTCTTGAAGCTCAAGTGGTAACTTACTGTCACCAATAGAGAGTTACGTCAGGAGGACATCAACGAGGGAAGTATATACTTAAGCTGTCTTCTTCTTCCCTATTCTTGGAGACTGTCCAGAGATGTTGCAGTGTCTGACTGATGTGATGTAATGATTTAGAAAACTATTGAATCCCTTCTCTATTCTTGTTGAGGTCTGTGCACCTCAGCTTCCTTTCGGATTTTTTTTTCTGGGGGCAAACGATGCAACTTGACCCATCCATCGGAGCAACGGGATCTAAGAAAGACATTTAAAATTATTAAAGGGCAACAATTGGATAATAAAAAGGCATGTATAAAATAAAATCGCAATGTTGCACTTTCCCAGAGGTGATTTACCAGATTTTAATCTTTAGTCAGGGAGGAATTTATTGCTTCTCAGCCATTTGTTGCTTTTTGATCAGGAGGAAGAAAAGTAATAGTAGTGAAGCTACAGTCTGGGTTTATTTTCAAAGGCACAGCAAAAACTTGTTTCATTATCCAGTCATCTATGACTGTTTCACAACCATGCCTATAGTTGAGCCCAGGCTTACGATGGGAAAAGCCAGGAAGAGGATTCAGTCTCCCTTTAACGAGATACCGTGTAAGGTGCTCATCCCTTCCTTGCGAGGGACGTGCGGAAGTCTCATCTAAGTCACTTGTGGATCTTTGGACTTACACCAGTGAAGTGAAGGTGACCTTGTGACCTTACCCATTCGTGGTCTTGTCTGACATCTTTAGAAACGCTACACCCTAGTATTCTTACAACCTTCTACAGTGTACATAAGAACATAAGAAAGGAGGAACACTGCATTAGGCCTGTTGGCCCATTCTAGGCAGGTCCTTCACATTCCATCCCACTAACAGAATATTTGTTCAACCTAATTTTCAATGCTACCCAAGAAATAAGCTTTGATAATTTTATTTACTCATGTGCAATTCCCACTCAAATCCAACCCCTTTCACTCATGAATTTATCCAACCTAAATTTGAAACTACCCAAGGTCCTAGCTTCAATAACCCTACTAGGCAGACTGTTCCACTCATCAACTACCCTATTTCCAAACCAATACTTTCCTATATCCTTTCTAAATCTAAACTTATCTAACTTGAATCCATTATTGCGGGTTCTCTCTTGGAGAGATACCCTCAAGACCTTATTTATATCCCCTTTGTTAATACCCATTTTCCACTTGTATACCTCGATCATGTCTCCCTCATTCTACGTCTTACAAGTGAATGTAATTTAAGGGTCTTCAATCTTTCTTCGTAAGGAAGATTTCTAATGCTATGTATTAATTTAGTCATTCTACGCTGAATGTTTTCTAACGAATTTATGTCCATTCTGTAATATGGAGACCAGAACTGAGCTGCGTAATCTAGGTGAGGCCTTACTAATGATGTATAAAGCTGTAATATAACCTCTGGACTTCTGTTGCTAACACTTCTTGATATAAATCCCAGTAATCTATTTGCCTTATTACGTACGCTTAGGCATTGCTGTCTTGGTTTAAGGTTGCTGCTTACCATCACCCCCAAGTCCTTCTCGCAATCTGTATGGCTAAGTTCTACGTTATTTAACTTATAAGTGCTTGGGTTATGGACACTCCCGAGCTTTAGAACTTTGCATTTATCTACATTGAACTGCATCTGCCATTTTTCTGACCAGGAATTGAGTTTGTCTAAATCCTCCTGAAGTTCCGTGACATCTACGTCTGAATCGATTATCCTACCTATCTTCGTGTCATCAGCGAATTTGCTCATATCACTAGTAATTCCCTTGTCAAGGTCATTTATATATATTATAAACAACAACGGGCCCAAAACCGATCCCTGTGGAACGCCACTTGTTACAGATCCCCACTCAGATTTAACCCCATTAATGCACACCCTCTGCTTCCTATTGGTGAGCCATGACTCGATCCATGAAAACACTTTTCCTCCAATGCCGTGAGCAGCCACTTTCTTTAACAGTCTCTGATGTGGTACTCTATCAAAAGCCTTACTAAAATCCAAATAAACAATATCGAATTCTTTATCATGATCAACTGCCTCAAAAGCCTTACTGAAAAAAGTTAATAAATTAGTTAGGCAGGAACGGCCCCTGGTGAATCCATGTTGAGTATCATTAATCAAATTATGCCTATCGAGATGGCTTCTTATGTTATCAGCTATAATCGACTCTAATAATTTGCCTACAATTGAAGTTAGACTTATTGGGCGGTAATTTGATGGTAACGACTTGTCCCCTGCTTTAAAAAAAGGAATTACATTAGCCATCTTCCACGTATCAGACACTACACCTGTTTGAAGAGATAGGTTAAAAATGTTAGTTAAGGGTTCACAGAGTTCAATTTTGCATTCATAATCTAGTTGAAGGTAGGTAGGGACCTGGCATAGGTATAGTGGTAATGATTCAGATTATTGAGAGTCGGTACCAGAGTTTAATAGTGGTGCCAACCACGACAGGTGAGAAGCCGTGACGCCCACGTCTTCTTCACTAGAGACTAAGCATACTGGATATTTCAGCCTGGATTATAGACCAGGCGTCAGGTGCCATCAGATACATCAGGATGGTAGGTAATCAGTAGCCAGTATGCTTAGCAGTAATACAGCCTTGTCGAAGGAAAGAGTTCTCATGTTATTTTGACCTAGAATGACTTGGGTCTAAGTGAGCTTGACTGACGAGTGATTAATTAGTGTCAGTTAAGGTAGAACATCAAATTATCGACAACAGTGCTCACGTTTCTACAATTCTTAGGGATACAGGTTGTTCATGTGTACTTGATTCAGATAAGCTGTTTCCCAACGTAAGTTTCTCTAAATTTAAATCTGCAGCTTAACTGATTACCTTGGCAGATCTGACAGCTTCCCTGCCACACGCAGTTATCTAAAGTGTAAATGGTATTCTGGCTGAACTGATGTAGTTATTGCTCCCGTAGCTTCATGTTCAGTCGAAATAGGAAGTGTCAAAGAAACTAATTTCTCTACAGTGCTTGATAAGTCAGAAATTCCTATTATTCATGTCTCTTCATTTCTTTCAGACGTTCTTGATTCTTAAAAACCAATGAAAGACTGTAATGTCGCAGAGTTAAATCTACCAGAGATCGAAGATGACATCAGTGTTAAGTCTGTGTCAGCTCCCAAGGTACCAGACTCTGACCTACCTTCGTATTCCCTGATATAAACCCACTTGAAATCTCACATGACAATTTTGTCAGACTTCATAATAATTGTCCTCGTTTTGAAGAGTATCATCCAGATGATGACAGTTGTGAAGTGATTCAAGGGAATCATTGCTTCTATAAATTCATTATCAAGAATCATATTTTTTTTAACAAACGGATAGTTAGTACTTTGTAACATATCTGAAGATCTCCGGTTACCTCAAGACCAGTGGATTCACCAGAGTACTAACTGCTATATATCTCAGGCAAGACCAGTGGAGGCACCAGAGTACTAACTGCTATATATCTCAGGCAAGACCAGTGGAGGCACCAGAGTACTAACTGCTATATATCTCAGGCAAGACCAGTGGAGGCACCAGAGTACTAACTGCTATACATCTCAGGCAAGACCAGTGGAGGCACCAGAGTACTAACTGCTATACATCCCAGGCAAGATCTTGTTACAACTAGACGTCTTCCTGTGTATCTGATTGACCAAAGGCAGCTGTCTAAGGCGGCCGTGTGGTCGATAGCTCTCTCCTTCACTGAGTTGCTTACTGACTTACCCATTCATTTATTCCTTGGTTAACTCGCCAGCTCACTCTCGCTTGCTCAGTGACTCGCTCAAGCAATAAATTACTCGGTTATTTGTTTATTCCTCATATCTCACTAATTTACTCCCACTAATCGATTGACTAAGTGATTCTCTTTCTTACTGATTTTGTAGAATATTATGAAAGTTACTTTGTTTCACAATGAAGTGGCTTTAGGAATTTTAGCGTAAAGCTTCACAAATTAGCTTTATAAAATGTTTGGTCTCGGATGAAACTGAATTCTCAAATGAGAATTTGAGAATGGTTATAATTATGACCATAATTTTTAAAGGGGTGGACCGGTAAGCCAGCGGAAGGCCTCGGTCAGATGACCAAAAGCTCCAACGGCGGGTCATCATCTGACTAAGACCCTCGTCAGGAAACACTTGTCCTGTTTTCTTACGAACCTAACCTAACCTAATGAGATTTTTTTGGTGATTGTCTTTCTGACAGCACATCCTGGATTTCATCAATTAAGTCCCACCAAGCTAGTTGGTCCCCTAGCAAAAAAAAATGTTGTTTATTTAGGGTCTAGTTAAGTCTTAAATTATAAAGGAGAATGAACTTATAATTGTGTGAGTGGCTTAATTACACCACGTAGTGGCTTTCGGTAAGCCAGGTGTTGGCTTGGCTTGGATCAAGTTAAATATCAAATGACAGACGTAATTGAGTAGAGCATTGGTGTGGCTTGGTGATACCTCGTAGTGACTTTTAAAAATTTAGTGGTGAAGCTGAATAGGACATATTAAACAACAACTATCTAACTTCAGGTTTTTACCAGACAAATACGGAAAATTTAATATCTTTCTAACTTAAGTCAGATGGCATCAGGAAGAGACTATATTAGCTCAGTCCACTAACTCATGGAGATCCCGTCACCACATTTAATATAGCTTTCATCTTAATTAACTGACAATTTTTGCCTCGGCAATTATTACAAATAATTTAAAAAAGAAGACAATAACTAACCTAACTTTCCACTAAGCAGTAAGAAGGAAAAAATGAGACATCTGAGCACACTGTCTTCTAATTATCTCACAGAAAAGGGCGTTGGCAGAGTACATAGATGCTTCCTGTAGATGGTCTGCTAGCGAGGTTTGCTGATCAAAATGACCGGAGTTACACCGGGATGACTATGGGGGATCAAACTATGTAAATAAATTATAACCTGTCCTTAAGGGACACGTTATAATTAATTAATTCACATTCAATCATATCCTTCTACAGCCCTGATCTCCACTATTAATTAATTAATAACATATTAATTAATAACACCAAGTTGCGCCAGAGCTTTAAACTACGTTTGAACCACAATTATATTTATTTGCAGACATTCACTGGTGCTCAGTAGATTGTATATCATTTAATGTCGTATCACTTAATAAGCACAGATATTAATAACATAATTATGAGAAAGGACTGGCACAAAGTTAAAAATTTGCAACATGTGGTCTACCCAAGGCTTACCTCGTTTACAGGTGACGTCCAGTCTTGAAACTTACCTCCCAGATTTTCCTTATTGTACCTGTCCCCAGCGAGTCCTCGCAGACTCAGATAAAATATAACGGAGAGTTTGGTACTTTCCTGGGAGGAGTAGAAAATCCTAGACAGTGAGGAGTCCCAGTGTGGCATCTGGTCTGTTCACACAGTTACTTCCACGGCCACAAGCCTGAGATTTCCACGTTTTTAGGCTGTTTCTCTTGACGTGGTATTTGTCCACATAATATTTGAATGTTAAGTGGTGAGGAAAGCACTATCAGGGAATTCAACCCCTTTTAAAGACAGGAATGAATTCCTGGCCTAAAACGATGTTGACTCTCCCAGGTATGGTTCGTGCCTCTCCTGTGGTTATCGCGGGGGTCCATGTGGGTGAGAGGCTGACCCCGAATCTTTCCTTGATCAAGGCTACAATTAATTACAGAATTTTTGGCTCCTAAGCTCCATTAATTATTCGTTTTCCGTTAGGAAGCTAAAACGTAAATCAGAATGAACATATCTACTACGAAATTCAAGAGTAGTGGGAGTCCAAAGTGAAATGAATTTGCAACTAGGCTGGATGAACGAATTAAGACATTAATTGTATCTTCCTTCTTCTTATGAACTCCAGAAACATTTTTAAATAGTATATTGACATTCATTAATTAGTAAAAAGCATGTATGGTCTTATAAAAACTAATAAATTATCTTAAATATAATTAAAGTAATAATGTTTCTCTAATGAATTCACTTTAATGATAGTTATTAATGACAGTCCAAAATTTTTTTTAAACATTTTTCACACTGCAGCCCGATGATCATCATATTTGATTTATAAGTGACCTTCACTAATTAATCTACTCTACCCTTCTATCCTAACTCTATTTTGTATACTGCAGAAAAGAAATAAAGCTGTATTGTATTGTATTGAAGATGAGGAGGAGTTTGAGGTAATCAGTCCTTCAGCCTGGAGTCGATGTGTTCAGTCCATCGATCTTGAGAAAAGTAGAGCATATGTTCGGAGAAGTGGCTTATATATACTGCAGTCAGGTGAGTAGAAGCAGGAGGCGCCGGAGTCACTTTTAGGCGGAGTCACTTTTGAAAAAAATCCTGTTAAATCCTCCTCATCTTCCACCGATCTTCTCCGTATTGGACTGAAGAAGCCACTGACTGGCGAAACGTTCCCTCAGTAAAGATTACGAAATGCCGGACAAGTGTCTCATTCTTCAACTTGTCTGCTTTGTAAACTGTTCCCATCACATTCCCATTACGACCTGCATGCAGGTCTGCCATTGTGAGTCGAATAGTAGGATCGGATCCCCTGCAGTGACAACAATAAATTCTTAATACTAAGATAATAAGGAAAGCTGAGTGTCATTTCAAGAGTGATATAGCTTTTAAGGTGAAATAAAAACTACAATTGCTCCAGTATTGCATATCAATAAATAAAATAGCTAATGATCAAGTTATAATATTGAAGAAATAAGATGAAACATTTGTAAAATAACACAGAGGAAAGAGAAAAACTGGACTGAAGTTCCTGGAATAGAATCTAAGAGCATAAGGTGTAGAACTAGCTTTCCGAAAATGGACACAGGAATCAGTTAAGCTGACGAGAGGACTGAATACAACGGAAACAACTGAAGACCGTAAATATTACCATTATATGTAAACATGGGACCGGGTATGAGTGAGCGTATCAGAACGTATCGGAGATAAGTGATTGTTTTGTTTTATTGTTGAGGAGCGAGCAAGGTAGCAGCATCTGTGAAGGGAATCAGGTTAACTGATTATGTAGACTTGAGATCTGTTAGTGGGGAAATACATAACCTGAGACTGAAAGATGAGTGAGGAGATAGCGATCAGGTTGGTCATTCTTGTGATATTCCTGTGCGTTTGGAAAGACTTCTTGAAAAGGAGAGATGGCGAATGTTTTCCTTTTTTTTTTTTTTTTGCATTGCCTGTTTTAATAAAAAAAAATCAGCTAAAGTGTTAAATAGAAACCGTTGAACTTGCAGTCTATGAAATGACCCAAACACTTTATTGCTTATAATAAGATATCTGAAACATTTAGACTACACACATACTGCTTCAGTGAAGTCATTAACGACAATGTGATGAGATTTCATTATATGAAATAACACTGTAATATCAAAAAGATACATTTATTTATTCAAAGAGATCTCATAAAAAACTCATTCTAACACCTGAAACTCTTATTTGCTATATAGTTTACAATAAACTAGTGACTACTTTTCTAAACTACGACATGAATCCCACTGGCATCTTTGCATGACGTTATCGTGCCTATGACCACCACAGGAATCTCATTGGTTCACGAAGTCGAAATAACACTGATTCACTAGCCATAGGTTCAACTCCCACCCGTTCCGTGGTTTCATGAATCTCATTGATATCTATCAGATATCTTACTGATGATAAGGACATGATTCCTTTGGGATATCTCTACTCATCGCAGTCAGTAACTCTAGATAGCAGTTAAGGATAATAAAAAAATAGTCGAGTTCCATTGTTCAATAACAATGAAATAACAAAACAAACCAAATGACGTTCCTGGTATACAAACTAAGAAAGACAACACACGCTCCTGGTATACAAACTAAGAAAGACAACACACGTTCCTGGTATACAAACTAAGAAAGACAACACACGCTCCTGGTATACAAACAAAGAAACACACACGCTCCTGGTATACAAACTAAGAAAGACAACACACGCTCCTGGTATACAAACTAAGAAACACAACACACGCTCCTGGTATACAAACTAAGAAAGACAACACACGTTCCTGGTATACAAACTAAGAAAGACAACACACGCTCCTGGTATACAAACAAAGAAACACACATGCTCCTGGTATACAAACTAAGAAAGACAACACACGCTCCTGGTATACAAACTAAGAAACACAACACACGCTCCTGGTATACAAACTAAGAAAGACAACACACGCTCCTGGTATACAAACTAAGAAACACAACACACGCTCCTGGTATACAAACAAAGAAACACAACACACGCTCCTGGTATACAAACTAAGAAAGACAACACACGCTCCTGGTATACAAACTAAGAAAGACAACACACGCTCCTGGTATACAAACTAAGAAACACAACACACGCTCCTGGTATACAAACTAAGAAACACAACACACGCTCCTGGTATACAAACTAAGAAACACAACACACGTTCCTGGTATACAAACTAAGAAACACAACACACGTTCCTGGTATACAAACTAAGAAACACAACACACGCTCCTGGTATACAAACTAAGAAACACAACACACGCTCCTGGTATACAAACTAAGAAACACAACACACGCTCTTGGTATACAAACTAAGAAAGACAACACACGCTCCTGGTATACAAACTAAGAAAGACAACACACGCTCCTGGTATACAAACTAAGAAAGACAACACACGCTCCTGGTATACAAACAAAGAAACACAACACACGCTCCTTGTATACAAACTAAGAAACACAACACACGCTCCTGGTATACAAACTAAGAAACACAACACACGCTCCTGGTATACAAACTAAGAAACACAACACACGTCCCTGGTATACAAACTAAGAAACACAACACACGCTCCTGGTATACAAACTAAGAAAGACAACACACGCTCCTGGTATACAAACTAAGAAAGACAACACACGCTCCTGGTATACAAACTAAGAAAGACAACACACGCTCCTGGTATACAAACAAAGAAACACAACACACGCTCCTGGTATACAAACTAAGAAACACAACACACGCTCCTGGTATACAAACTAAGAAACACAACACACGCTCCTGGTATACAAACTAAGAAAGACAACACACGCTCCTGGTATACAAACTAAGAAAGACAACACACGCTCCTGGTATGCAAACAAAGAAACACAACACACGCTCCTGGTATACAAACTAAGAAACACAACACACGCTCCTGGTATACAAACTAAGAAACACAACACACGCTCCTGGTATACAAACTAAGAAAGCAAACACACGTCCTGGTATACAAACTAAGAAACACAACACACGCTCATGGTATACAAACTAAGAAAGACAACACACGCTCCTGGTATACAAACTAAGAAAGACAACACACGCTCCTGGTATACAAACTAAGAAAGACAACACACGCTCTGGTATACAAACAAGAAACACAACACACGCTCCTGGTATACAAACTAAGAAACACAACACACGCTCTTGGTATACAAACTAAGAAACACAACACACGCTCCTGGTATACAAACTAAGAAAGACAACACACGCTCCTGGTATACAAACTAAGAAAGACAACACACGCTCCTGGTATACAAACTAAGAAAGACAACACACGCTCCTGGTATACAAACAAAGAAACACAACACACGCTCCTGGTATACAAACTAAGAAACACAACACACGCTCCTGGTATACAAACTAAGAAACACAACACACGTTCCTGGTATACAAACTAAGAAACACAACACACGCTCCTGGTATACAAACTAAAAAACACAACACACGCTCCTGGTATACAAACTAAGAAACACACACACGTCCTGGTATACAAACTAAGA
This sequence comes from Cherax destructor, assembly GCA_009830355.1. Lineage (NCBI taxonomy): Eukaryota > Metazoa > Arthropoda > Malacostraca > Decapoda > Parastacidae > Cherax > Cherax destructor. The sequence continues at coordinate 161,799 of WNWK01002224.1, forward strand.
AACACAACACACGCTCCTGGTATACAAACTAAGAAAACAGCACACGCTCCTGGTATACAAACTAAGAAAACAACACACCTCCTGGTATACAAACTAAGAAAGACAACACACGCTCCTGGTATACAAACTAAGAAAGACAACACACGCTCCTGGTATACAAACTAAGAAAGACAACACACGCTCCTGGTATACAAACAAAGAAACACAACACACGCTCCTGGTATACAAACTAAGAAACACAACACACGCTCCTGGTATACAAACTAAGAAACACAACACACGTTCCTGGTATACAAACTAAGAAAGACAACACACGCTCCTGGTATACAAACTAAGAAACACAACACACGTTCCTGGTATACAAACTAAGAAACACAACACACGCTCCTGGTATACAAACTAAGAAACACAACACACGCTCCTGGTATACAAACTAAGAAACACAACACACGCTCCTGGTATACAAACTAAGAAACACAACACACGCTCCTGGTTCCCTCGTTCTTGCGCACTTGAAGAAAATTGTTTTTACAATCAAAAAACTTTTTCTCTTGTTGTGAGAGAACTTTTTGCACTGGGAAACGATCCTTAATACAGTTTTCTCTTGACCTTGTTTGTCCTTTAGGAGACTGAGTCAGTATTGCTCACCCTCGGCGTCTCTCCTCTGCCTCTCTGCCTGTGAGGCAGTGTTAAAACGTGTTTTTGTGTACGGCAGTTACCCACTTCCCCACGACCAAGCCTTCCCAGCCTCCTCTTACAGCCACGTCCCACCTATTTCATTCCATCCCTTCCTCTATCCCTGCCTATTCCTCCCACCTCGTTACACTTATCTTTTTCAGTCTTTGTCCTCCTATCTTCTTGGTCTCTCCTTAATAAACACTTCCAGTCCTGGCTGAGTTAAATACCCGCAAATCCACACTACTACATCTGATATCCACTCATCCTTATCCTCATCCATAAACTGGGCCATTTTAATCCCCCTTCCCTTCGATGATAACCAGCTCTCTTTGTGTGTGTGTAAGTGAGGGTGGGCGCGTGAGAGAAAGAGAGAGTACTCATCTATATCCGGTTACAGGAGTTGATTCACAGCTCCTGGCTCCACCTCTTCGCTGGTCGCTACTATGGTCACTCTCTCCTGGTCTCAAGAGGCTTATCATACCTCTTCTTAAAGCTATGTGTGGATTCACTTCACTCTTCAATTCGTTCCACTTTCTTAGTACTCTATGGCAGAAGAAATACTTCCTAACATACCTATGACTCAGCTGTGTTTTCAACTTCCACCTATGTCCTCGTGTTTCTGTTTCCCATCTCTCAAACATTCTTTTCCTATGCACCTGGTCAGTTCCTTTCATTATTTTATACGCCGTTATTAAGAACAATTATCCTTCCTGTCCTCAAGTGTTATTTTGTTTAGTTCCCTTAACCTCTCCTTATCGAATATAACAATTAGTTCTGGGACTAGTCTTGTTGCAAACTTTGGCACTTTCTCTTATTTCTTGTCGTGTTTGGCCAGGTGTGGGTTCCGTGCTGCTGGTGTATACTCCAATATGGGCCTCACGTACACGGTGTACAGGGTCGTGAATGACTCCTTACTTAGATGTCGAAACGCTATTTTCAGGTTTTCTAGACGCCCATATGCTGCAGCAGTTATTTGATTGATGTGCGCCTCAGGAGATGTGTCCGGCGTGATGCTCACCCAGAGATCCTTTTCCTTGAGTGAGGTTTTCAGTCTTTGACCCCAGAGCTTGTATTCTATCTTGTTTATCCTTCCCCAAGCTTCATGACTTTGCACTTGATGGGGTTAAAATTCAGGAGCCATTTGTTGGATCAGGTTAGCAGCCTGTCCAGATCCCCTTGCATTCGTACCTGATCCTTGTTTCCTTGTATTCTCCTCATTATTTTCACATCGTCTCAAACAGGGACACCTCTGAATCTATTCCTTCCGTCATATCATTCACATATACAGGAAACAGCACCGGCCCTAGGACTGACCCTTGTGGAACCCTACTTGACACATATGCCCACTCCGACACCTCGTCACGTGTGTATATATCACTTGTTGTTTCCTTCCTGTCAAATATTCTCTGATCCGTTGTAGCTATTCCTGCCTGCTTCTACAGCTTATGTACCATACTCCTGTGCTGTGTCAAAAGCCTTCATACAGTCCAAGAAAATGCAATCTACCCATCCCTCTCTCTCCTGTCCTACTTCTGTTCCTTTCTATGTACTCAGCCACTCTTATCTTGATAATTTACTCCATGACTTTAGATACTATACATGTCTGTGACATGTATAGTATCTGTCTCTTCTCTTAAAGACTGGGAATATATTTTCTGTCTTCCACTCCTCAGGCAGTCGCCCTGTTTCAATAGATTTATTGAAGAAACCGAATGCTCAGTGTTGACTTCTTTCGTCAAAATGTGTTGAGAAACGCAAGACTGGGACGAAATTTACATGAGAGAGTGGAAGGCATGAGGACCAGCGAGCGCTGTGGTGATCGGTGGCAGGAGGTTGTCGGACACAACCAGTCGGGGAATCGGATGTATAGATAAAAAAATTATATTGAAAAATTTAGCTGTTTCTAAATCTGCCTAGGTGAATTAAATAAAGTTATTTTATAAAATGCCAACAGCGTATTTAAATAAATGAGCTGATTTGATATCCTATGCATGCTGAAGCATGCTGAAGCATGATCGCGGGTTCTATCCCCGCCCGTGGTATGGTTTGAATCTTAAGTACATTTACACATCACACGAAAGTACAACTAGCCATAATTGTATAAAATATTCTCACTGTGGATAGCACTAACCACGACTGTGACGGTATCCTCCATATAAATATTAAAATTCCCTTGATTTTAATCCCATAACAGAATAACGAAGTTGCCACTCCGTGAAAGTTCCAAGAGAAAGTAAATCCATCAATGAGACATAATAAACCTTCGAAAAAAATAATGAAATGAACCAACAAGTGATATTCATAACATTCTACATCAGTGGGAGGGAAAGAGATTTTTGTAACATTGGTGAGGGAACCATGGATTACGTACACTGTAGTGAGGGAACCATGGATTACGTACACTGTAGTGAGGGAACCATGGATTACGTACACTGTAGTGAGGGAACCATGGATTACGTACACTGTAGTGAGGAAACCATGGATTACGTACACTGTAGTGAGGGAACCATGGATTACGTACACTGTAGTGAGGGAACCATGGATTACGTACACTGTAGTGAGGGAACCATGGATTACGTACACTGTAGTGAGGGAACCATGGATTACGTACACTGTAGTGAGGGAACCATGGATTACGTACACTGTAGTGAGGGAACCATGGATTACGTACACTGTAGTTTGTTCCATTACTTCTACTCGGATTTAAAACATCTACTCGAGGTCGTATACATTCTTCCTAAAAAGAGCTAGATAAACTACATCTTCTTGTAGGACGAAAATAAATAATAATAATATTAACAACAACGATAGCACTAATAGTTAACATCTGTGATAAGAACATAAGAACATAAGAAAGGAGGAACACTGCAGCAGGCCTGTTGACCCATACTAGGCAGGTCCTTCACAATCCATCCCACTAACAGAATATTTGCTCAACCCAATTTTCAATGCTGCCCGATTCTAAAATCAATTGCAACCAGACGTAATGCAAAGCTGCTCACTTAAGTTCTTTAGTTAAGAGCAACGGAAAATGACAAACAACAATATAAAATTGATATAGACAGTATGCCTACCCCATATCTGTTTCTCATAACTCCCGCTAGAGAAGCTGTCTCCATAGACCTGTGCTGCCATCTCTAGAAGCTTAAGCCTACCTAGACTTCGCTGGACGACAGGTTAGACGGCTCTCACTTTCCTAGGCTGCAGCCTAGAAGCAAGAAGTCCCTTATCTCCATCTCCCGCCAGGCTGGGCCTGCTAGGACAGCCTAGAATACATGTACAGAACTCAAATAAACTTAAGCCCGTCTCTGAGAAGCATTGTTCGCCACCACAGAGAGAGAATAACCATCATTACATCAGTACTGAGCACAGCTTTCATATCTGTATTTACAGTTTAATGTGGAAGTATCTTAGATGAGGCGAAAAGAAGGAAGACCTTGTCTAGGTTGCTCAGTGACCTGAGGTATCAACTCAGGGTTCATTGTATCAGCTCAGGGTTCATTGTATCAACTCAGGGTTCATTGTATCAATTCAGGGTTCATTGTATCAACTCAGGGTTCATTGTATCAACTCAGGGTTCATTGTTTCAACTCAGGGTTCATTGTATCAACTCAGGGTTCATTGTATCAACTCAGGGTTCATTGTATCAACTCAGGGTTCATTGTATCAACTCAGGGTTCATTGTATCAACTCAGGGTTCATTGTATCAACTCAGGGTTCATTGTATCAACTCAGGGTTCATTGTATCAACTCAGGGTTCATTGTTTCAACTCAGGGTTCATTGTATCAACTCAGGGTTCATTGTCTCAACTCAGGATTCATTGTATCAACTCAGGGTTCATTGTTTCAACTCAGGGTTCATTGTATCAACTCAGGGTTCATTGTATCAACTCAGGGTTCATTGTATCAACTCAGGGTTCATTGTTTCAACTCAGGGTTCATTGTATCAACTCAGGGTTCATTGTATCAATTCAGGGTTCATTGTATCAACTCAGGGTTCATTGTTTCAACTCAGGGTTCATTGTATCAACTCAGGGTTCATTTTATCAACTCAGGGTTCATTGTATCAGCTCAGGGTTCATTGTATCAACTCAGGGTTCATTGTATCAACTCAGGGTTCATTGTATCAGCTCAGGGTTCATTGTTTCAAATCAGGGTTCATTGTATCAAATCAGGGTTCATTGCATCAACTCAGGGTTCATTGTATCAGCTCAGGGTTCATTGTATCAAATCAGGGTTCATTGTATCAATTCAGGGTTCATTGTATCAACTCAGGGTTCATTGTTTCAACTCAGGGTTCATTGTATCAACTCAGGGTTCATTGTATCAACTCAGGGTTCATTGTTTCAACTCAGGGTTCATTGTATCAACTCAGGGTTCATTTTATCAACTCAGGGTTCATTGTATCAGCTCAGGGTTCATTGTATCAAATCAGGGTTCATTGCATCAACTCAGGGTTCATTGTATCAGCTCAGGGTTCATTGTATCAAATCAGGGTTCATTGTATCAATTCAGGGTTCATTGTATCAACTCAGGGTTCATTGTTTCAACTCAGGGTTCATTGTATCAACTCAGGGTTCATTTTATCAACTCAGGGTTCATTGTATCAGCTCAGGGTTCATTGTATCAACTCAGGGTTCATTGTATCAACTCAGGGTTCATTGTATCAGCTCAGGGTTCATTGTTTCAAAACAGGGTTCATTGTATCAAATCAGGGTTCATTGCATCAACTCAGGGTTCATTGTATCAGCTCAGGGTTCATTGTATCAAATCAGGGTTCATTGTATCAGCTCAGGGTTCATTGTATCAGCTCAGGGTTCATTGTATCAGCTCAGGGTTCATTGTATCAACTCAGGGTTCATTGCATCAACTCAGGGTTCATTGCATCAACTCAGGGTTCATTGCATCAACTCAGGGTTCATTGCATCAACTCAGGGTTCATTGCATCAACTCAGGGTTCATTGCATCAACTCAGGGTTCATTACAATCATGGTATTATGATTTTCGCGATACATTGATAATGGCTTTGAGGGAACTTGAGAGTATGTTGTCACAGTGGGACTTTCCTCCTAATCTCTCTCTAGTGTACAGAAATATTCATCATTGGATGAATCTTATTAAACCTGTTCTAGTGGCCTACTAGTTTTAGGATTGGTTTGTCATGGATTCTAGTCCTCTCCATTCCCTGTGTTGCTTACAGTCATGTTACGAGTTTCGCAAGTCACCTAAAAGCGAACTTGTCAAAGGTCACTATAGATATTTTTTTTTAGTTTTAATCCTCGAATTATATAAAAGACTAGAAATCTCAGAGAAGGTCATCAGAAGTTGAATCTTCATTTAGGAACGAAGCCTTTAAAAAGAGACTTAGCGCGTGGTGACTGTCAGATCGTCTTCAAACTTTTAAGCTCCTCAATACAGCTGACACAATGAAACATGAACGACTCACGAAATCGTAATGACACTATTGGAAACAAACTATACCACGGGTGGGGATAGAACCCGCGGTCAGAGAGTCATAAAACTCCAGACCGACACGTTAGCCTCTCTCTGATCGCGGGTTCTGTCCCCGCCCGTGGTATGGTTTAAACATGAACGACTTCATTTAATTCAGTGTGATTCATTAATGTAAAATAATGGCATGAAACTCTTACGTATGAAGTGTACTGTTACTGTGGAAAAGATTTTCTTGCAGTCATACAATGCTTGTGCAACAGGCTACCCTCTCAAGTTGTACCTCGATGATTACTTGACCATAGAGGAACCAAGGTATGGCAGTACTGGTAGTACAATTAGTGGCAGCAGTAGTAGTAGTAATAACAGAAGAAGCAGAAGTGAAAACAGTTATAAATGAAGTGGCAACACTAGTGGTTGAAGCAGTGGGAAATCAAACTCAAAATCCACCTTTACTAATCCACCTTTATGTCTATTATATTTTACAACAAGGCATGAAGGAGTGGATGGAGGGGCTAGAGCCTCTGCTGCCAGATTAATCGGAACTTAACTGTCTAGACAGAGTTATGTTTTAACTTTTACGTAGCTTATTTTCTGAGAAGGCTAAGCTACGTAAGACAGAGGACAACTAGCCCATCTCATTTTAATGTTCTGACTCCCTCATTCCCTTCCTTCTCCCCTCCCTTCTCTCTATCTCCCTCCCTCCCTCCCTGCCCCTTCCGTCCACTGCAGAAGGAGCATCAAGGATGGCTTCGTCAACAAGGCAGATAACGAGGCGAGAGCAGCAGCGCCTGGCGGAGTGTCACGCCCTTCACCTGGTGCTCCAACACTGAGTGCGTCGCAGCTTGGCCCGGGGCCGAGAAAAGAGCAGAATCCATGTCTATCCTGACGTGATGGGCGCTAACTGTTCTATTTTGACCTTGTTGTCACTTCCACATGTTTACACCTTGTGAGTACTTTCTAGGGAGATTTTATAATATTTTATTTTTAACTGGTAAGGTTGGTTAAAATTGGTTTAGTTTTAGTGATAATTGGTTAGTTTTCAGAAACAATTTAATCAGAATTGGTTAGATTTTACTGTAAACTGGTTAAGCCTTATTTTTCTATTATTTTTTACTCATTTTATGTAGAAATAATTTGAATTAGTTTTAATTTGTCATGTTTTATTTTACATATTTTAAGTTTCAAAGGTAAATGATTGTTTTCTAGTGTGATTTACATGGTTTAAGTTGTTTTAATCAGGACATATTTCATGAATTTTAGTGAGAACTGGCTATGCTTTATTTAAACTAAGTAAGTTTCACCTAGAATTATTATTTTATTGAAAGATTTAAGGTTTATATTGAAACAGACTTCAGTTTGCAATGAATAGGTTCCATTCACTTATAGCCCACAATAACTATAGAAAATTAAGGACGACGCATCGGCCAGTCCTTGGTCCTTATCAAGTCACAGGTGAACGAGAACACGAGGAGATCAAAGGACGAGTTAGAATGAAGGAAGATGAAAAAGTTTGGAGATAATTATGGTGATTAAAATTCCAGAAAACGGGACAGTAGTTGAGTAGTCGTAGTAGTATTTGTAGTGTTAGTGGAATTAGTAGTAGTAATAATAATAGTAATGGTGATGGTGGTTTTGGTGGTAGTAGAGTTAATGATAGTAGTGGCATTGACAGTATTAGTAATAGTGGTTGTGAAAGTATTTGGAATAGGAATGATAGTACTAGTGTAAGTAGTATTAGTAGTAGTAGTAACAGTATTAGTGGTAGCAGTAGTAGTAGTCGTGGTAGTAGTTGTAGTAGTAATAACAGTATTAGTAGTAGTAGTGGTAGTAGTAGTGGTAGTAGTAGTGGATGCTGTAACAGTAATTGAAATAAATTACATCTCTAGCAGATTAGGGTTTTATATTTAAATGGTCAGCTTTCGTAATGAAATAGTGATCTTAATAGGTTTTAATAGGTACTTCTTGGATTTAGGCAAAATTTCGTCATGAAATGGTTCAAGGTTAACCTTGATTTATTGCAAGCTGGAAGTTTAGCTAGAATATAAATTAGACACATATGCAACATTTGGGTATCTTTATTGAGGAAACGTTTCTCCACATAGTGGCTTCATCAGTCCAATACAAAGTAGAAAGGTGTAAGGAGAGGAGGAGTTTGAGGTAATCAGTCCCTCGGCCTGGAGTCGATGTTTAGCTAGAATTCGGTCAGAATTGATGATCACGTTATGATTTTGATTTCTGTGAAAACTGATAAGTGATGAGAAGGCAAATGACTGTCGACAACTTGAGTCAAATAAACACGACTCCATTCACTCTTTAAATCTTTAATGAAAACATTTCGTTTCTTGAACCTTGAACACCTCGTACTCCTCATGTATTTAAGGTGATCAAAGTTCAAAGACCGAGAAGCCTTTTCAATAAAGGTGTCCTTAGTGAATGCTTTCGTTTTCATTTCCTGAAAATTGGTCAACAACAGAAGTACTTTCTTCCTGTTATGAGACTGAGACAAGAAACTATTAAATATTTTTTGCACTCGGGACAGAACTGTTGGTGTTTTCTTTCAATCTCAAAAACACGTAAAATGATAGTTAAATATAACACACTACATTATCTATATACTGCAGAAAAAAAAATATAATTATTATTATTATTAGCTAACAGTTAATTACTGCATACACCTTATTTTCCAGGGTGAACCTTTTCAGTTGTTTCCTTTCTAATGGAGGAGTCTTGCTAGGGACACCAGGCTGCTGCCGGGACGATGATCCTGGAACCATCAATAAGTATCTCTTATGTAGAACCATCAACAAGTATCTCTTATGTAGAACCATCAACAAATATCTCTTATGTAGAACCATCAACAAGTATCTCTTATGTAGAACCATCAACAAGTATCTCTTATGTAGAACCATCAACAAGTATCTCTTATGTAGAACCATCAACAAATATCTCTTATGTAGAACCATCAACAAGTATCTCTTATGTAGAACCATCAACAAGTATCTCTTATGTAGAACCATCAACAAGTATCTCTTATGTAATATTTCTTGCAGTTCCTGAGATACCACTCTTACGAGTTATGTCTTACTATCAGGTGTCACAGACAGCTGTCTCGCGCCTCGCCATCCTCGCCCGTCGGCCCCGTCCTGCCTGATGAGTGCTGCACCCTGCTATCTTATATTGTCCTCCGTATTCTGTTCTCTCTCTCTCTCTCTCTCTCTCTCTCTCTCTCTCTCTCTCTCTCTCTCTCTCTCTCTCTCTCTCTCTCTCTCTCTCTCTCTCTCTCTCTCTCTCTCTCTCTCTCTCTCTCTCTCTCTCTCTCTCTCCTTCCCACTCACTTTTTTTTATCCGTCAGGCAACAATTTAGCGTCTCCTGACACTGTTGTTAATCAGATGATAACAAGTTCGCTTGTTAAGCATCCACTGGCTTACCGGAGTTGATAGTGCAACACGTCTCTCCTCTCTCTCTTGCATCATTCCCTCTCTCCTTCGTCTCCCCTCCTGTTTCCTCTTCTCTCCTCCCCTCCCTCCCCCCTCTCTTCCTGCCTAACAAGCAGGACAACAAAGCAAGCTTCCTGATTGCTCCAATTTTCATCCCTCCTCGCCCCACTCTCTCGCCTATCATTACTCTCAACTCTTCCACCCATTATTCCATCCTGCTATACCTCATCCTTCCACTCTACTACATATCCTTCCACTCTACTACATAACCTTCCATTCTACCTCCAACCAACTGTCTCTTCCTCCTATCCTTACACTCTATCTATCCTAACATTCTCACTAGTGCATTACAACTTTTTTTTCATTTATCTGTCTCTTTTAATCCTCCCCCCCCCTCCAATGTAAACAAGAAGCCTGGGGTCCTCGTTATCTCTCGCAGGATAACTTAAGATGACTCCGTTGGAAGTAAAGTTAAGGTAGGGGCAAGAATGTGTCACTATAAAGCTTGCTAAGTGTCAAAACGTATACATAAATCAAAATGTTTAGTAAACAATATTATAGACAAGAAGAGCATTTTTTACCCCCACAGTGCCCCGTGGCCTGGTCGCTAAAAGCTCTCGCTTCACACGGCGAGGGTCCGCGTTCGATTCCCAGCGCGGGTAGAAACATTGGGCGTGTTTCTTTACACCGGGGTTCTATGTTCACCCATCAGTAAAATGGGTACCCGAGAGTTAGTCGACTGGAGTGGGTTGCATCCTGGGACAAAGACCAATTTGTGGGAAATGCTCTGCATAACAAGGGTCTTTCTATATAGTAGTATGTCATTGATGTCAGCTATGGTCTCTATACCTTGTACATGTACTTGTAGTAAATACAGATATTATTATATTATTATTAAGTACTGGATGTTACGTTTCTTAAAGAATCCCCAAGAATTTCATCAGGAACTAATATAAACTAAAGGATCTCAACAATTCAGTGTAGAGATGAATTTACTATTATAACTTTGTTCAACAGCCTCCCACCAAGAATAAGGGGAATTACCAATAGACCCCTGGCTGCCTTCAAGATCCCTGGTTGCCTTCAAGATCTCGGGCTGCCTTCAAGATCTCTGGCTGCCTTCAAGATCCCTGGCTGCCTTAAAGATCCCTGGCTGCCTTCAAGATTCCTGGCTGCCTTCAAGATCCCTGGCTGCCTTCAAGAACCCTGGCTGCCTTCAAGATCCCTGGCTGCCTTCAAGATCCCTGGCTGCCTTCAAGATCCCTGGCTGCCTTCAAGATCCCTGGCTGCCTTCAAGATCCCTGGCTGCCTTCAAGATCCCTGGCTGCCTTCAAGATCCCTGGCTGCCTTCAAGATCCCTGGCTGCCTTCAAGATCCCTGGCTGCCTTCAAGATCCCTGGCTGCCTTCAAGATAACTGGCTGCCTTCAAGATCACTGGCTGCCTTCAAGATCCCTGGCTGCCTTCAAGATCCCTGGCTGCCTTCAAGAGGGAGCTGAACAGATACCCAAAGTCAGTACCCGACCAACCGGGCTGTGGTTAGTACGTTGGACTACGTGAAGCCAGCAGGAACAACCTGGTTGACCAGGCCGTAATCCACCGGGAGGCCTGGTCAAGAATTGGGCCGCGGGGGCGTTGACCCCCGCACAAACTTACAGACCCATGACCAAACTTACAGACCCATGACCAAACTTACAGACCCATGACCAAACTTACAGACCCATGACCAAACTTACAGACCCATGACAAAACTTACAGACCCATGACCAAATTTACAGACCCATGACCAAACTTACAGACCCATGACCAAACTTACAGACCCATGACCAAACTTACAGACCCATGACCAAACTTACAGACCCATTCCCAGCACCCAGGAATGGCTCCAATACCTAAATAATAATAGTCTTTATGTCTACAAGTTCGTGATACAACTTATACAGACCACAGCTGACATCAATGACATTCTATATAGAAAGACCTTGGTTATGCAGAGTATTCCGGGCAACTTAGGTTAATTTTGACCCCAGGATGCGACCACACCAGTCGACTAGCACCCAGGTACCTACTTACTGCTTGGTGAACAGGGACAGCAGGTGTCTTAAGGAATCATGCCCCATTGTTTCCACCCGTACCGGGGATCGAACCACGGACCTCAATGTGTGAGCTGAGTGCGCTACCAACCGAGCAACAACCCTCAGTGGTGTAGCTTCATATGTTTAAGAAATGATGCTTCCTGATTCGCCGACGGAGGAGGAGAGTGAGATTCAGGTGTGTAAGTGTACACCTGTCACTTACATGTGTAAAATATCGTAAAATTCTGATTGATGATTAAGACACATGTGTAACAGTTGGGTATCTTTATTGTAAGGGCTGTTGTACACGTATCTTAGTAATTTTCAACCAAAATTCTCATTCCCGCTAAATCACGTTAAAAATATTGAACTCTGTTTCTTCTGAACTTCTTCTGTATCAATTGGCTGACGCGTCGTACCGCCAAGATAACTCTGTGCGACGCGTCGTACCGCCAGGATAACTCTGTGCGACGCGTCGTACCGCCAGGTGTGACGGCAAGTTTCTCAAAGTACTAAATATTATTCTAGAAATATTACGTTGAATAGCTGGCATCGTGCGATAGCTGGGGAATGCCTCTTCAGATTGGCTTAATATTTTTAGCATTGATGCATATTCCAAAAGAGTAAATTTCGGGTTGTTAATGTGCTGCTTAAGTCCAATTTGCCAGTTATATTTAATAGTGATGCTGATTTCTATTCAAAATAATGCCTGACCTTAGCGGCTTCAGAATATTAATGCTGATGCATTACAGAAGAAAAGAGACACTCCTTAAAAGTTTAGGTAATTTACGGACAAATCTGAAATTTTAATCCAATTTTTAAAAGACTTTGGATCGCTGGATTCAGAGCAGTTTCTGGAGAATGCATTTTCGGATAGGCTTCAGACTTTTAGTTGCTGGACTACGTTAGAGTGTAAGCTGCAGTGCTTTTGTCTACCCTGGTCATGGACCGGGCCCCGGGGGTCAGCGCCCCCCGGAGCTCCCTCCAGGGAGCTAACTTGATCCAAGGCTTTCGCGAATAGCTTCACAATGCCTTATCCGATCGGCCTCAAATTTTCATTCCTGGTCAAGTATTACCAGGTGAAGGTTTTTGAAAAACCTGACAAGTGCAGTTACTGAAATAAATGTTCTTTGTAAAGAATTTATACTTAAATGTATTCTTGTTAGACCTTTTAAGTCCTAGTTCCTTACCCATTTGTGGTTGCAAGGGGTCGAGTCACAGCTCATGGCCCGCCTCTTCGCTGGTCGCTACTAGGTCCACCCTCTCCTCTCCACTACATCACTCTCAGTGTGCAATTAACTGGCCAGTAATGTCAACTTCGTGAATATATTGTAGAGCAAACAATAAGTTACTCACTACTGTTCATAAGACGAATATGTTGTACATGAATGGCAGACAGTACCGACCAGGTGAAGAATTAGACACATGTGCAACATCTGGGTATCTTTATTGTAGACGTTTCGCCCTCCAGTGGCTTTATCAATACAAATTCTAGGACATAATAGGAAGAGAGTAAAACTGTATACAAAAGATGAGGTAATCAGTCCCTCATCAGCACTGTTAATCAATCCCTCAAGAGCACCGTAGTCTTGAAGAGTCTTCAAGACTACGGTGATAGTCACCAACTCCAAGGTTGAGGGATTGATTACCTCATCTTTTGTATATAGTTCTACTGTCTTCAAGTTATGTCCTTGAATCTTTATTGATAAAGCCACTGGATGGCTGCAATAAAGACACCCAGATGTTGCACAAGTGTGTAATTCTTTATAAGATGAATATGGAGTGCACAGTAAATAAGCTACCATTCACTGGATAACTAGGGAGTGCACAGTTAGCCAGTTCCGTGCACAATAACCTAGTCACATGGTGAATGAAGTACACAATAAAATATCCTCTGAGTGACACTATATAATCTAGTAAGTTATCCCCGAATTGAGACATCTCAGTGGCTGCCCGATTCTTATTAATTTGTTTTACTCCAGATTTTTGCTTTTATTTCGATTATAACTCAAGAAGGCTTCATCCGATCGGTTTCAAATTTTCAGTTCTGGTGTAAGGTAATCAGAGGGAGTTTGTAGGAACCCACTGACCAAAGTTGCTGAACCTAACCTAGGCATCATGGTATGATCATGAGAACATAAGCAGGCCTTCATGACGAGGTGTTCCTGAACAACATAACACTATAACTAGACTGTTCAGGTGCAAACTTCAGATATTAATGAAATTGTTAAAAAAGTTGGAATCGTTGCATTCAGATCAATTACTGGAGAATGCCTTTGCTGATAAACTTCAAACATTTAGTGGTTATGGACTTTATTGTAAGAAAGATAGATATTCACTTTGAGCTGTGTAAATTTGAAATTGTCAGTTTAATTAAATAAATTGGTTTCCGCGTTAAAACTGGAGATTGTCTCTCTTGGTGCCAACCCACAGTGGTCTGACCAGATGATATTGTTGTCCAGGTTCTCCAACATTTACTCTCAACAACAACAGTTTTTGTTAAATTAGACACATATGCAACACTTGGGTATCTTTATTGAGGAAAACGTTTCGCCACACAGTGGCTTCATCAGTCCAATACAAAGTAGAAAGTTGAAAGGAGAGGAGGAGTTTGAGGTAATCAGTCCCTCGGCCTGGAGTCGATGTGTTCAGTCCATCAATCTTGTAGAAAGTACAGTATAGGGCAAATAGAAGTTGCTTATATACTGTAGTCAGGTGAGGCGAAGCAGGAGGAGGCGGGGTCATAGTGGTACCATCCATTAGTCGAAGTAGGTCTTCGTTCTAAGGTTGGACAAGTGTTGAATAATTCGTTTGTATCAAGATCTTAAGATGTTGCTGTGTCAGACGTTTTCCTCAATAAAGATACCCAAGTGTTGCATATGTGTCTAATTTAACAACTTGTCGGTTCTTTGAACCATTCATCAACAACAACAGTTTTTCTCTTGATCCCCGAAACCCTCTCCAGGTATACTCCAGGTATACCTTGTCAACCGGGTATGTTCCGAATGTGCGTTACCCCTGCTGTGGAAAACTGTCCTGGTTCTTTCTCTTCGAGAGTCTGGCACCTTAGCTCTTACAGGAGCTATTCATAAATTGTTGGAGTGTATACTTTACAAATGCCTCATGTGGTATTTAAAGTTCTAAAATTGCCTCTCCCTTCATCATTTTGATTTCTCAGAAAAGCGTAGTTATCATCGACCCCTCGTGACGTCTTGATGTATGCAGTCGGAAGGCCTTTGCGGATAAGCATTCAGTAATTGGTTATCATTATATGTTGACTTCATCGTCTGCACACGCTCAGACTGTCGACTCATAGCGATCACTCCAATATGCTATCTATCGTGCTACCACCTGGGTTCCTTCCCATGGTTTCATAATTTCTAATGCTACAGCAAACTCGATAATCTTCACCTGATAAACCACGGTACTGGTGGGGTTAGAATCCATGTAAAACTCCAGGCCAATGCGTAAGCCACTGGACCAGCTGCCTATTATAAGATTCATCCAACTAGGTATATTTATACACCACAGGGAGAATAGCATGGCTTACGCACTGGCCTGGAGTGTTACGACTCACTCGCCATGGGTTCTAACCCACACCCGTACCATAGTTTGTTTACCATCGTCTTATGACGACTTCTTGTCATTCCACGAACGATTTTACACCTGCATGGCTTTTATTTCAGTGCATGATATGGTAACATTCTTAGACTTTCACTTTCATTGAAAGTTGTGGAAGTCTCGCATCACCTCGCTGAAGGTCAGTTGAATCCACTTAAAACTTTAACCAATTAAGTGAGAGGATTTGATGGACAAACTTTTCTTCGTCTTCATTCAGACATCACTTTGTCTAAGCTGGAGGATGCCAAGTCTATTCCTTAGCTTCCTCAACTAGTGTAAACAAGGTGGTGAATAAGACACATGTAACAGTTGAGTGTCTTCATCGTTGAAACGTTTCGCCTACACAGTAGGCTTCTTCAGTCAAATACAAAGTCAGCAGATGTAGAAGTGAAACGAAGATGATGTAATCAGTCGAGAAATAGTATTTGTAGTGGTCAGTCCCTCAGCCTGAGGACGATGTACTCGTCTTTACGTTTCCACTGCTTCTGCTGCCTCTGTACTCGACTGAAGAAGTTTACTGTGTAGGCGAAACGTTTCTGAATAAAGATCCCTAACTGCTGCAAATGTGTCTTACTTATCATAATGATAATGTTCGCTAAGATCCCTACAGGAACTCCAGTAATTGTGAAAACGATAACGAAATCAAAAAGGTCTGAAACCCAGACAAACAATTACAATATATTGGAGAATCAGGTGTATGTTTCACGCCACACAGACAGCAGCAGGAGCACCTGCAAATACGTGGCCATGAGTAAGGTGTATATACCGATTCACAATCCACAGAGATTCTACTCAAAGTGACGATTCCTGTTGATGGAGGATGAACAAACACCCGAGTCCTGGTGAACCCTGGATAACACCCGCGTCCTGGTGAACCCTGGATAACACCCGCGTCCTGGTGAACCCTGGATAACCTGAGTTTCGTCTGTAGCGTCATTCTGACCCACCTTTTTCCCAAGCATACATCGATGTATTTGGCCCACAAAGTAACAGTAAGGTAAAATTCTGCTATACAGTTTTGTTTCTGCCGAGTTAATACAACAATGAATTTACAATATATGTACAATAATGGGAAGTGTTCATTACACTTTAGTTTTCCATTATATATATATTTAGAGGCAGAATTTTTGTTAGTTTTTGGTCTTGTGAAGATGATGTATATTAATTACATTTCCCTTGTGTGTGGAACAGACTACTGAACTCTTTGTAGAATGTTTGACAAAATCCTCATTGCCCTACTGAAATATCTCAAGTTAGGCTGAAAGATTTCATTACGTGACTCAAGGAACTTATCCTGTGTGATAGAATGTAACAAAGAAACATTCTAGTTAGTTTTTGGTCCCACTATACAACTGCCATAGAGAGTGCAGTAGCACCACACTGCTTATGTACCCAGTACCTAATCAATCTTCTTAAAAAAAATCCATAAATCTATTCCTTATGTCTTCATTTCGCTTTCACCCTTCCAATTTTTTGTTCTCCACTCTTCTTCCTATTTCCCTCCCCTCCCCTCCTCGTTTTCCCTCATCTCCTACATTTTCTTCCTCCGTTTCTTCCCTCTCGTCTACGAGGATTCCCTAGGACACCACCACACAACGACTCCGACTTGTTAACAGAGTTGAAAATGGTGTGTGAGGTGTGATTTGTAAGTCGTCTGTGAACTTCTGCAGCGTTGATTGTTGTCATCTAAACTCGCTGACATCTTCGGGATCACCACAGATTGTTGCCTTGTTACTGATGCACCGGGTGAGTGTGTGTCGGTGGGTGTACTCACCTAGTTGTGGTTGCATGGGTCGATTCACAGCTCCTGGCCACGCCTCTTCGCTGGTCGCTCATAGGTCCACTCTCTCCCTGATCCATGAGCTTTATCGTATCTCTTCTTAAAGCTATGTATGGATCTTGCTTCCACTACATCACTCTCCAGATTATTCCACTTCCTGACAACTCTATGGCTGAAGAAAAACGACTTAACATCCCTGTGATTTATGTGAGTTTTCAACCACCAGTTGTGACCCCTTATTGCTGTGTGGAGAAAATTCTCCAAGAGAGGGGTGTATCAGCCCTTTCAGCCCCCTTCAACCTTTCAAGGGCCTAGCCCTTAGAAAGGGGCAGACACGTCTTGCTGGCTTCCTGGTCAACAATTTAATAAGTAACACATGTACGTACCCAGGGCGCCAGTAAGTCACGCCATGGCTGACCAGTGTTGCAACGAGTGTCAATTAATGAGTGATAGACATTTGAGAAAAATGACTCTCTTTGCCATAGCAGGAAAGTTAAAGAAAACTCTTGTCTCACTTTCTACACTTGAAGAACAATCATGTGCTCTCAGTGATCGAAATATTTAAAGAACACAAGCATTTGAATTGCAAATTGTTGCAGCGTTAAGCAATTAGGGAAATAGTGCTTAGGTCAGCGATACAGGGCAACCTGGGGCAGGAGCGGAGAAGCGGGATTAGATTGCCTTAGGGCCCCAAAGTGAGAGGAACTGTTTCGGGGCGTTCACTGACCTAACAAAGGGACATTTATAGTGCGCCTCCAACCTCTTATCAATCTCCACTAACGCCGGGAAAACGGATAAGAACTCTGTTCCAGCGCGTTTTACTGATAAGGGACAATCTAAAATAGCGGTATATTATAGAGAAGTGTGCACAGCTTCTTATTACTGGTAATAGACAAACACTGAAGACCGTAACAACGAGTGTAACAAGATGCGTGACATTCTTCAGCGTCCTTCAATCAAGACATCGTTCTCCGGGTGTGAATTAAGGGTCCGATACAAATACCCAGGTAAGTCTGCTCAGACATTTAGATGTTCGAGTAACTGCGCAGTTAGGAACACATTCATGATCTAGGCAGATTTATCATTCACCCGGTCATACGCGGGCGTTCAGCCAAAAAACCCGTAAGTAATATTCAGTTCACTGACTGAATATATGGGAATACGCTCCTCTGGGGCAATATATAATGATTTACATTTAATTACTTATCCCAAACAGCTCCGTGGTGGTAGAATGCTGGGTCCCATCGGGGGAACATCCTGAAACGCAGCTGCAGGAAGTTGACCCAGCACTAAGATAAGTACAGTGTTATCTTGTTACTGTACCAGTTGACATTCTACCAGTAAAAAATACCACATGCTGTGTCCCATCTCTGGAACATCCTGTCCCTATCTACCTTGGCAATTCCTCTCAGTATTTTATATGTCGTTATCATGTCCTCCCCTATCTCTACCGTCCTCCAGTGTCGTCAGGTCAATTTCCCTTAACCTCTCCTCGTAGAATATACCCCTTAGCTCGGGACTAGTCTCGTTGGAAACCTTTGCACTTTCTTTAATTTCTTGACGTGTTTGACCACGTGTGGGTTCCATACTGGTGCTGCATACTCCAATATGGGCCCGACGTACACAGTATACAGTCTTGAATGATTCCTTTCTGCTATTATTAGGTTTACCAGGCGTCCATATGGTGCAGCAGTTATATGGTTGATGTGCGCCTCAGGAGATGTGCTGGGTATTATATTCACTCCAAGATCCTTTTCCTTGAGTGAGGTTTGCAGTCTTTTGCCTCCTAGCCTGTACTCTGTCTGCGGTCTTTTTTGACCTTCCCCGATCTTCATGAATTTGCACCTGGTTTTGTTAAACTATTTGAATTCTCCACATTAGCTTCACAAACACATAAGCATGTGTGTGTACTCACCTAGTTGTACTCACCTAGTTGTGGTTGCAGGGGTCGAGTCAAATCTCCTGGCCCCGCCTCTTCACTGGCCGCTACTGGGTCACTCTCCCTGCGCCATAAGCTTTATCATACCTCTGCTTAAAGCTATGTATAGAGCCTGCCTCCACTACATCGCTTCCTAAACTATTCCACTTCCCGACAACTCTGTGACTGAAGAAATACTTCCTAACATCTCTGTGATTCATCTGAGTCTTCAACTTCCATCTGTGTCCCCTTGTTGTTGTGTCCCATCTCTGGAACATTCTGTCTCTGTCCACTTTGTCAATTCCTCTCAGTATCTTATATGTTGTTATCATGTCTCCCCTATCTCTCCTGTCCTCCAGTGTCGTCAGGTCCATTTCCCTTAACCTCCTCGTAGGACATACCCCTTAGCTCCGGGACTAGTCTTGTTGCAAACCTTTGCACTTTCTCGAGCTTCTTCACATGCTTGGCTAGGTGTGGGTTCCAAACTGGTGCTGCATACTCCAATATGGGCCTAACGTACACAGTGTACAGGGTCCTGAACGATTCTTTATTAAGATGTCGGAATGCTGTTCTTAGGTTTGCTAGGCGCCCATATGCTGCAGCAGTTATTTGGTTGATGTGCGCCTCAGGAGATGTGTCTGGTGTTATACTCACCCCAAGATCTTTTCCTTGATTGAGGTTTGCAGTCTCTGGCCCCCTAGGCTGTACTCCGTCTGCGGTCTTCTTTGCCCTTCCCCAATCTTCATGACTTTGCACTTGGTGGGGTTGAACTCCAGGAGCCAGTTGCTGGACCA
The DNA here is from genome assembly GCA_009830355.1 of Cherax destructor. NCBI lineage: Eukaryota > Metazoa > Arthropoda > Malacostraca > Decapoda > Parastacidae > Cherax > Cherax destructor. The sequence goes on from WNWK01002224.1 coordinate 181,555, forward strand.
GATATGTGTGTGTGTGTGTGTGTGTGTGTGTGTGTGTGTGTGTATGTGTGTGTGTGTGTGTGTGTGTGTGTGTGTGTGTGTACTCATTTGTACTCACCTATTTGTGGTTGCAGGGGACGATTCACAGCCTCTGGTCCCGCATCTTCAGTGATCGCTGCTCGGTTCTCTCTCTCCCTGCTTCATGAGCTTTATCATACCTCGTCTTAAAACATGTATGGTTCCTGCCTTCACTACGTCACTTGCTAGACTATTCCACTTCCTGACAACTCTATGACTACGACCCACACCAGTCCACTAATATTGGAAAATTGGCTTTGTAAGTACTGTGCTATCTACAATTCTATAATTCTTGAGCACTTCCGGGCCAAATTTTCAAGTTCAATATGTGAGGGTGAATCTAAGATAGTAGCTAGCTCAGTGTGGTTTATTTATGTATCATTAATTTCTATTTTATGCATTTCATGAATGATCTCGGAGAGGATCCAAATGTATCATAATAAGAAGTATTGCTTTTAATGGAATGTGTCATAATATATATATAAGTGATTAAATAATAGATGATTAATATACTTTCAGTAAGTTTATTTACTATGTGAGATAAATTGGATTTAGTAAAATATACTACTAGTAAGATAAAGTGGGAGACACCTGTTCATCTCTCTCTCTCTCTCTCTCTCTCTCTCTCTCTCTCTCTCTCTCTCTCTCTCTCTCTCTCTCTCTCTCTCTCTCTCTCTCTCTCTCTCTCACTCACTCTTGCCATACTTCTGCTACCTTGTCACACAACTATTGCGGTTTTCTGAGGCAGGATTTACCATTACTAAAGCAGTGCTGATTGTTGTTTATGAACGCGCTCCTCTCAAGGTGCTCCACATCTCTACTCCTGATTAGGTTGGATAAGAAGGGTTAATATATACATCGGAGCACAATGAGAGAAGATAAGTGGCGTGTAAGTCATTGCAGTGGTGAGAGTGTTGTCCTTGTAGTGAGGATAGCAGTTCATTACGGTTCTCCTCTGAGCCGTTGCTATGTTGGAAGATACGATACAGAAGTTTCTTGGCAAGACCCTCAGCTATGTTGAAATTGTTGGAAATGTTGCTTCTAGGATGCACTGTCTCTGGGTCTCCTCTTCCTTAATAATAAGTAATGAGCCCTTGTAATTAATCAAATGGTTGTGGGAGTTTCAGTGTTAAACACAGGCGTTAACCAAGTCGACTTCTACGGGCGTACTGAAACTCAGTACGCCCGCAGGTACATACTGTGGGTTTTTCATCTATGTATGCTTTGTTGTAGTCAATGAAATGGATTGTGTATACCACTGCAGGGATTTGGTTTTGTTGTTGGTGGTGGAGGTGGTTGTGGCTACTTAGAATTTGGATTTGGAAAGATTACTCGAGATATACTTAACAAAAGAGTTGATAGAGAGTACTATGTATCATCTCTCGGTGGTGTTTTCTTCTGGTAATTGATGCCAGTTTCCATAGTTTAGGTGTTGTTACTGGAGGAGGATGGAAAGCGACTTGCAGTGGCCTACGCCAGTAGGGGGTTGAATAATATTAATAATAATAATCTTTTTTTGTACAGTTACATAATTTATGACATCAGTGACATATTATATAGAAAAACCCTGGTTATACAGAGCATTTCGGGCAAATTAGGCTAGTTTTGTCCCCAGGATGCGACCCACACTGGTTGGCTAACACCCAGATACCTACTTACTGCTAAGTGAACAGGGACAGCAGCTGTCTTAAGGTAACACGCCCCAATGTTTCCACCCGTACTGGGAAACGAACCACGGACCTCAATGTGTAAGTCGAGTGCGCTACCAGAACCCAAGGGTTCTGAGAAGAATATGAAGAACTACAGCAGCATGAAATTAGTTACTTGCATTGGGGTGGGCGGTGACTAACAAGTACAAAGATTATAATAAAACGTAGGTTTAATTAAACTCCCCACTGACAACAACCCCTTAACTTACATTAAGAAAACAACACTAGGAGCTGTGGAATTATGGGTTGGTGAGCCAGCCAGGTTTGATTTTAAGCTGAAATATCGTACTGGGAAAGCAAATGGAAATCCTGAAAGACTGTTTTGGAAGTTAAATCTACAGAAACCAGAGGCACTCACAGTAAACTCTTGGGCGTCTGGGAGTGATGATGAGCAGTTAACTCATATGTCAGAGAATGCTTCTGAAGGCTGTCAGGGAACAGTAGTGTTAGCTTGCCTGGCTACCCCATCCAGAGAACAACAAAAGCATCTATAGTGTCAGGACCGCATCGTAGTGTGTGAAAAGTATCCAAGGCAAACTGTCAGAGAAAGAGATTCAGGACCTGAAATAAAGCCCTGAATTCAGTGGCCTGTGGAAGCGGAGGAGAAAGCTAGTCATGTATGGGTAAGACCTGGGAGAGCGCAGGCTAGTCAACTTGCCCTGCCAGCGGCCATGACAGAGCAAGTGTTGGAGGTTTTTGCAAGAAGTTGAACGAGCGACCCATTTAATCAAATACAGAAATAGACAAAGATGCACTGAAATATTGCTGACACTGCTGTCAGTGTATTATATTAAAAGGAGTGGTGCCATAAATGACCTAAATGAAGTCACTGGTTGCAAGTCGCCCCTTTGAGATACCTTGAATTTTACCGTACTGGAACCATCAAGTAATGGCAGGGAAAAATGACACGACCTACTTCCACTAGTAAGTTTTTTCACTGGTGACTCCGCTTACCACTGCTGCAACTCATCTGTCAGAAGTATATAAGCTCCATCTCCGCGAATATGCTGAATCAAGACTGATGGACGGAACACATCGACTCCAGGGTGATGGACGGAACACATCGACTCCAGGGTGATGGACGGAAAACATCGACTCCAGGGTGATGGACAGAACACATCGACTCCAGGGTGATGGACTGATTACCTCACACTCCGCCTCCTCATCCACCGTTTCTGTATTGGTCTGAAGAATTTTTTTCCTGGGTAGAGGCATGGTTGACAAATAGGCAGCAAAGAGTTTGCATAAATGGGGAGAAATCAGAATGGGGGCGCGTCTCAAGCGGCGTTCCACAGGGTGTTGGGTCCCTTGTTGTTCACAATTTACATAAACGACATAGATAAGGGAATAAATAGCATCATAAGCAAATTTGCTGATGACACCAAAATAGGCCGTCCAATTCTGAGGACATCAGAGCACTCCAGGATGATTTGAATAGACTGATGCAGTGGTCGGAGAAGTGCAGATACAGTTTAGTATAAACAAATGCAAAGTTCTAAATGTTGGACAGGAAAATAACCATGCCACATATAAACTAAATAATGTACATCTTAATATTACTGAGTGCGAGAAGGATTTAGGAGTTCAGGTTAGCAGTAATCTGAAACCAAGACAGCAGTGCATAAGTGTTCGCAATAAAGCTAACAGAATCCTTGGCATTATATTCAGAAGTATAAATAATAGAAGTCCTCAGGTTGTTCTTCAACTCTATATATCTTTGGTTAGGCCTCATTTAGATTATGCTGCACAGTTCTGGTCACCGTATTACAGAATGGGTATAAATGCACTGGAAAACGTACAAAGGAGGATGACAAAGTTGATCCCATGTATCAGAAATCTTCCCTATGAGGACAGACTGAGGGCCCTGAATCTGCACTCTCTAGAAAGGTGTAGAATTAGGGGGGATATGATTGAGGTGTATAAATGGATAACAGGAATAAATAAAGGGGATATAAATAGCGTGCTGAAAATATCTAGCCTAGACAGGACTCGCAACAATGGCTTTAAGTTGGAAAAATTCAGATTCAGGAAGGATATAGGAAAGCACTGGTTTGGTAATAGAGTTGTGGATGAGTGGAACAAACTCCCGAGTACCGTCATAGGGACTGGGACGTTGTGTTGTTTTAAAAATAGGTTAGATTAATTCATGAGTGGGTGTGGGTGGGTGTGAGTTGGACCTGACTAGCTTGTGCTACTAGGTCAGATGCCGTACTCCTTCCTTAAGGCATTGGCTTAAGCCGGTGGGAGAATTGGACGTGCCTCGCATGGGCCAGTAGGCCTGCTGCTTTAGCCACCATGCCACGGTACACACATTGTTATCCTTACATCTGCCTTAACAGTGATTTCCTTTACAAGATCGAGTTTCGTGCCATTTCTCTCGCAAAGAGCCAGTTTGACAGGGCGTATTTTGTGCCTTAAGTACTCTTTGATCATCTGAAAATTAATCAACTGGCGCATTTCAGCCCAACCATTAGTCCATTCAATGATATTTCGAAGCTCCCGTTCATCCGGGATCCATATATCATACTTTGACATTCCTTTGACCTTCCTTTGACCTTCCTTTGACCTTCCTTTGACCTTCCTTTGACCTGAGAATCATGGATAATGAACAAGCTCTGTCTCTCCTCCTTTCATTTACACTACCTCCAGAATTCGTTTTCTGTTGTTATCAAGACTTTCACTCCTCCCCTTATCATCTCCTGCAGCTCCAGGTTGCCTGCTGGAGTCTCTGCTCTAAAATCTGCTTTCCCCACCTCTTGTATTTCTTACTGTTCGCCTCATTCCTCCTCCCCTTCAGTTCCTCCTGTTTCTTTCTCAGCTCCTGTGCATCACCTAAGCTCTGTGTGTGTGTGTACTCACCTAATTGTACTCACCTAATTGTGGTTGCAGGGGTCGAGACTATATCTTTCTCTAGATTATTCCACTTCCTGACTACTCTGTGGCTGAAGAAATGCTTCCTAACATCCCTTTGACTTATCTGAGTCTTCAGCTTCCAGTTGTGTCCCCTTGTTTCTGTGTTCCCTCTCTGGAACATCCTGTCACTATCTACCTTGTCGATTCCCCGCAGTATTTTGTATGTCGTTATCATGTCTCCTCTGACCCTTCTTTCCTCCAGTGTTGTTAGTCCTATTTCCCTCAACCTTTCTTCATAAGACAGACCCCTGAGTTGTGGAACTAACCTTGTCGCAAACCTTTGCACTTTCCCTAGTTTCTTTACGTGCTTGACCAGGTGTGGGTTCCAGATTGGTGCTGCATATTCTAGTATGGGCCTGACGTACACGGTGTACAGTGTCTTGAACGATTCCTTGTTAAGGTAACGGAACGCTAATCTTAGGTTTGCCAGTCGCCCATATGCTGCCGCAGTTATCTGGTTGATGTGTGTGTGTGTGTGTGTGTGTGTGTGTGTGTGTGTGTGTGTGTGTGTGTGTGTGTGTGTGAGGATATTATTATTTCATTACATTATTACAATGTTTTATAAGCTACAGTTAGCAGTGAGTGAGTCGCAGCATCGCTCAACCTGACACAAACTATTTCTTCCTCTTTACTATTTTAAACACTTGAGTTGTGCTCAGTTAATTCAACTTTTCTTACCTACAATTCGCCTTAATTAAACAATAATATCTTAATTGTCGAGCAAAAAGTTACAATCAGAATTATTATCACGAACGTTTTAGTGCAATAGAAATAGCATAGATTCCATCAGGCAAACTAAAACAACAATAAACCTCTGCCATTGCTGGAAAATAAGTGCCGACTATCTCGGACTTTTTTCCCCGCTAGGTTTAACTCAGCCGTGACTTATTTATCAAGCGCTGGTCTTTCAGTCTGTGATGGCTGCCTCCTCGCTGGACTTATCTTATCAGCCAGTCCAGGGAACATCAAAACAAACCAACGGAATGATAATGTCCTCTCAAGTCTATAGGTCCGAGAATGCTGGAGAAATTATAGAGAGGAACAACTTAAGTGGAGGTCGCCAGGAGGAGGAGAGTTAATCTGGTGGGAATTAGGAGAGAGGCGGCCAAGTTACTCCCGTCTGAAGTTCGCTTATCTAGTGACTCCTCTTCTCATATTTAAATAAGTGAAAAATAAGCTCCCTGCGTCTTTTAATTATTTCAGTTTGTCAAAATTATTCCTTGGGTTTTGAATTTAGAATTGTGAATATTAATTTGGTCAGGATTTCGAATAGTGAGGAAAATAGGCTAATAACTTATTTAATAACTCTGCTGGCACAGAGGATTAGTGGCACTAAATGACCACACTCGAACCTTATCTTTAGTGTCTTATTTCTTATACTGTTAATTAGCTGCTTTTCATTAGACTGAGACTTTATCTATTATCACATTATAAATTATTAATATATTTACCAGCAAAACTGCATCATTGATTAACTAGTTTATAATTCAATAAAATAAGACAAATAAAGGAAAGTGTATAACGAAATACTGTGTGTATAATGTGTGTAATGAAATACCGTGTACGTATATAATGTGTGTAATGAAATACCGTGTACGTATATAATGTGTGTAATGAAATACCGTGTACGTATATAATGAGTGTAATATAATACCGTGTACGTATATAATGTGTGTAATGAAATACCGTGTACGTATATAGTGTGTGTAATGAAATACCGTGTACGTATATAATGTGTTATGAAATACCGTGTACGTATATAATGTGTGTAATGAAATACCGTGTACGTATATAATGTGTGTAATGAAATAAATAATGTGTGTAATGGAAAGTTGTGTGTAAAGGAAAGTTGTGTGTAATATAATAAAAATATATGAATTTTAATCATGTATAAAGGAATACTGTATGAGGGATTATATGTTTTCTTGAATAAAATAAGCATATTGGTATAATGGATTAATGTGCGGATAACAGAATAACTTATGTATAAAAGTACACTTGGGATAAACGAATAATACCAGTGAAGTGTTTAGTATATCTAAACACGACACCTCTTCTATAAGAGGTGTCGTGATAACATTCTTAAGCCTTATGGGATATCCAGAGCACAGGTCCTTGAAAAGGAATGTTAATATACTGAGCAGGCTTTTAAACCCTGCAATTCCCTCTTCATTTCGTCGCCGATTGTTAAAAACATGCAGCTTCTTTTCTCAACAGGAACAACATCAACACAACAGAAAAATCCCTAACCAAGTATATTGTTCAACGTAGCAGCAGCGGTCTCCAGAGTAGTGCTCTTGATACTGAGAAGTGTTCACTTCAAAAGTGTTAAAAACTCTTCGACCTTTGTCAGAGCATTAGAAACTAACAGCACGATCAGTAGTGCAGGAATTTATGTCATGCCTTGTTGGGAGTGTGACAAGGATCATGTGGGTGAAACAGCAACATCTCTGGAACTGAGAGTTCATGGTGGCAAATACTCATGTATCAGGGAAGGTCAGAACAAGCATGTGTCCACTCAACACAAAGGTCCACCTCATGAAGTGTGGAGAAACAAAGTTATTTATTCGAGAAAGTGACCTAAGCGTCCGAAAGTGTTTAGAGTCAGCCATAATGCCACCCCATCTGATAATATTCGGGTATCTAGAGCATTTCCATAATCTTAATAAACCGACTGCTATCCTCCATGGGAACTGCAATTAGATAACACCAGTCAGTGAGGTCCTGCCTGCAGCAAGGCAACACCAGTCAGTGAGGTCCTGCCTGCAGCAAGGCAACACCAGTCCTCACATCTGCTCTTGTTTATTCTTACTATGTACTCTCTAAAGCAAGGGGTCTCCAAACTGCGGCCAGCAGGCTACATGCGGCCCGCCACAAGATTTTATGCGGCCCGCAGCAACTTGAAATATTTATAAATAGTAAAACTAATGAACCCTCATTAGTTTTGATGAACTAAAGCTTGACACTTTAGTTCACCAATATTTTGAAATTCAAAAACCAGTTCCATCATTCCCATTAATCTCGTGCAAATTATTCTTGTGTCAGTTTTTTCTCATCATCAGTTTAGGTACTGATTATACTATAAGAACATTGGCTTATGTTTGACATTTTGACTCATTTTGTATCATTATTCAGTGTAAACACAGTATTGTTTCTTGGTAATTGTCAAATTTTTCTTTTGTTCTGACTCATATTATGCTGATTACAAAAAAGGATCCAAATAAAACTTATTCATTTATTTAAATGTTACTCATTCTATAAGGCTGATTCTTTTTCTTTGGCTCGCTATAATGTGTAAAATATACGATGTGGCCGTCGTAGTGGAGACCCCTGCTATGAAGACTTCAAGAATCATGCTCTACAAATAACACCAAAGTCTTAATAAAAGTTTCCATTCTGCCATAGTTTCATTTTTATATATCAGTTTCTCCGCTTTGCAAAAATATAAAATCACCAGTTCACTAGAAACCAACATTCGATTTATAGCATTCGTCCAAAAATCGACTTCTACAAGTGACTGTACTAATGGATTGTCTAAATTAATTACAATATTGTGTATACTTGTAATAAACTTTTCTTTTTTATCAGGCACGTCTGGCACAAGAGCCATATTTACCACACAGACGTAAAGATTTTCCCCAGAACTTTTGATACTGAAAAATCCTTTTTGTTTATGATAGTCGAATTTATTTACCGATGAGACGAAGCGGAAAAAGCATAATGCAGACTCCGTGACGTAATGACCTACACACGTCTTTCCCTGGACGATATTTCCTGCGGTACCTGACAATAAGGACCAGTGAGGCAAGACACATGTGGAGGGTTGTTTGTGCCTCGCTCCTCCATGCTGATGCGGTTGTTGGCCATGTACGTCATTGATGCCATTACTGGTGAGACGTCTAACCATGATTCATCAACGCCAGTTATTGTACTAACACCTGACTTAACTAGATCATCAACACCAGTTATTGTGCTAACACCTGACTTAACTAGATCATCAACACCAGTTATTGTACTAACACCTGACTTAACTAGGTCATCAACACAATTACTTCATCAACATCTGACTGATCATGGAACACCAGCACCAGTTGTTGTGGTAAGAGTCGACTGAATTTGACCAATAATATTGGGCTCAGAAGAAAGTGTGTGCTCGTGATACCGGGTAACTAGGGAGAGGTGAACAGGATCTAGCATCACAGGTTACTAGTAAAAGACCCAGGTGGTCCATTGCCACTAGTTATTGAAAAAAAATCAGATTAGTGGAAAGGGAACAATACTTGAGTGAGATGGGTCACGCAACACTGGTACCAGGTCACGCAACACTGGTACCAGGTCAACCTTCAGATATTTATCGGGTTCCTAAACAGAGCGGAACTGACAGTTGTGATGGTGGTGGATGTGGTCATGGTGGTGGTGATGGTGATGGAGAGAGTATGGGCGGTGGTTGTAATGGTGGTGGTGATGGTGGTGGTGGTGATGGTCGTGGTGAAAGGGGTATGGGTTGTGGTTGTGGTGATAGTGGTAGTGGTGGTGGTGCTGATATTGGTGGAGGTAATGATGGTCGTGGTGATGATGATGGTGGTAGTGATGGTGATGGTGGTGGAGGTGGTGCTGGTGGTGGTGATGGAGGGGGTATGTGTGATGGTGTTGATGGTGGTGGTAGGTCTGATAGTGATGGTAGTGAGGATGGGTTAATAATTAGCGTTGATGTGGTGGTGGTAGTACCTGTGAGGATAGTGGTAGTGTTTGTGACGTGGATGGCGATAGAGTTAGTGGTGGCAGTGTTAGTGATAGAATTGGTAGTGGTGCTAGTGAGGATTGTGGTAGTGTTGGTTGAGAGGAATGTGGCACTATTGGTGATTGTGGTTAGGATGGTGATACTGTCGTGAGTGCTAGTGGTGGGAGTGAGGATGAACGTAGGGTAAGTGATTTTAATGGGAAGGTGGTTGAAGTGGAGATTGTGGTGGTGGAGGAAATGAAAATGGAAGTTTGGGTGGAGGTGATGGTGTTAGTGAGAATGCTGATGCTGTTGGTGAGAGTAATGAGGATGGTGGAGATGGTAATGGAAGTGATGAGGATGGTTGATGTGGTGGGGGAGGTTGTGGTAGTGATGGTAATTTTTTTATTTTTTTTTTCACGAAGCACTAGAAACTTTGTCAAAACCACTCAGGGTGAATACCAGGTTCGGCCTTGTTGATTCATCCTTTCCTCCCTCTTTCTAGTTGTCTCTCTAACATGTTGATACTCAATTACCACCTCCAGTATCTTAGCCCACCAAGTTTCTGGTTCTTCCTGTGACTCTAGGTATTCCCAGTCAATCTCCTTGTGGATAAAATCACCCTACTCGTGCGGGTTCTTCTGGTCACTTCATCCAACGTCTCCACTGTTGCTCTTGCTGTTTAGTGGTGGGTTGTACATAGCTTTATTACCACCTTGGGATCCCTGGTCTTCTGTGTCCCAACTATGCAGTCAACCTTTTCTCCTCTGTCCATCACTCTCATCTTAAAATACAACTGGTATCTGATGATGAGTGCTATTCCTACACCTTCTCTGTTCCCTCTGTTTTATCTCGTAATCTGATATCCTGTTGGGAAGATTGCATCTGCTATCATCTCTGTGAGCTTTGTCTCTGTAAGTGCTATAATGTCTGAGGATTATTCCACTATTTTCTCTTGTCATTCATCACTCTTATTCGTTATTCCGTTTGCATTGGTGATCCATACTTTGAGCTTCCTTTTGGTTACTATGTCCTTTTTAATGAGTTCCTAAATTTATGATCCTTGCACATTGGTCTTGGGAGTGGGAGGGGTTGGTGTGGGTTAGGATGTTTGTGGGGGATGGGGTCGTATTTTTTTGCCATGAAATTTGTCAGGATCTGGGATGCAGATGGGGATGAAAGAGGAGGTTGGAGAGAAGGGAAAATGGGGTCTGGGGTTAGGATGATGGGGGACCTGCTGTGTTGCAGTAGGACAGTTTTGAGAAGGATATTTGCAGTGGAGGGACGATTATGGGTGTGGGAAGGGGTTGGGATATGGCTTGTTTTGGGTTATTGTGTTATGGGTTAGGCTGCTAGGGCATGCGAGGGGTCTGCATATGGGTGTGTCTGGCGTTCCTCCGGAGACTGAGCTGCCATATCTGTCCATACCTTTTACCCTGTGTCTCCTTCCTCCCTATGGCGTCTTTGTACTCTCTCAATTGTTCCTGATCCTTTCTTGTTCTGTCCTAGTGAGGTACATCTAGTGGTATTTTTGTTTTCCTTAACTGTACATGATTCTATCTCGTGCCATTATTGATGTGAAAATCAATTTTACTGGACTCATTATTACCCTTTCCCCTCGAGTACTTTGCAAGTCTATGAAAAATAGTCACCAGGGTCACTTAAGTCTCTTAACCTGTTAGTCCGATGATAGTTTAAATCACCTGTTTCTCTCGTTGCTTTATTTCATGGTAAGTCCTCCCTTCAGCCCATGGATAATTATCGACTTCACCCCACACCTCTCTCTCTCTGTCTTCTCTTCCCACTTCTTTTCCTTCCATATTTCTCTGTCTTTTTTTGGCAATTCCTTTGTTGTACCCCTTATCATCTCTTCTACTTCCCTGTTACCTGAAAGTATTTCCGCTAAGGTCTTGCTTTCTACTTCTTCTCTTGTTTCTGTCCCCTCACCTGCTATTATTGTTCCTGCTCCCATCTCCCTTCATCACCTCTGGTTCCCTTCTCGCCCCTTTCCTGCTCTCTGCACATACATCCTCTCTTTCTCCTTCATCGTTTTGCAAAAATCGCTAAACATTTTTTCCCATTTTTTATTAAATCTAACACCTAATTCCCTCTCGGTTCATTCCTGTGTGTGTGGGGGAGTGAGTATACTCATATATTTGCACTGACCTATTTGTGGTTCTAGGGGTCGTTTCACAGCTTCTGGTCACACCTCTTCGCTAGTCCCTACTAGTTGCACTCTCTCCCTCCTCCAAGAGCCTTATCATACCTGGTGCCACCACTACTTCACTCTCCAGTATTCCACACCCTGAAAGGGACTCTATGCATATATTTCGTATATATATTGAATTTTCATATAATTTTATATTGAAGATGTTTTCCTTAAAGGTAAAATGAAAATATCTTGCTTTATATTATTATTTGACTTATTGTCTTAGTTTATATAAATAGGTAGGATGTACATAGTTGTGCAGGGTGATGGAATTATGTGTTGCCGTCAGCACTTGTTAATTCCCCTGCCCTCTTGCTTCAATCACTGGGATCACACCTGATGTTGAGGCAGCTGGGTTTGCCTCACTAAATTACCTCGCTGCCTCTCTTAGGCATTACATCGAGCATTCTCTCTCTGGCTGTTGATTCTTGGTGACCGAAAGCTTAGTCTGCTCTGTCTGGTTTGTGTAGAGTCCGTCTCAGTGGGTGATACGGGCGTACTACTCGTCACTCCGTGAAACGCCTTTTTGGTAGGGACTTGTCGGTATAAGTCTAGGTCGAGTATTACTAGTTTTGGCCATATAGCCATATTCTCAATTAATTGTATATACTTGTATTATTGTATTATTCATATTCTTGAATTTCTTCATATCAATGCACCAGTCGGTACTTGAGAATTTTATAATTATATCCACCAAGACAACTTTACTGTTGAAGATCTTAAATTTTATTTTATTTGTTTTTGTTCACCTACTGTAGTTGCGATCCTAAATTCATACTGAAAAGCGCTATAGAGTAGCCTCTTATTGATGAATTAACACATATGCAACATTTGGGTATCTTTATTGAGGAAACGTTTCGCCACACAGTGACATCATCAGTCCTAAACAAAGAAGAATGGTGAAGATCAGAAGGAGTTTGAAGTAATCAGTCCTTCAGCCTGGAGTCGATGCAATCAGTCCATCCATCTGAACCATTTATCTTACGATAATTCATAAAAGTAACATTTATGAAGGGATTCAGGGAAACCGGCAGGCCGGACTTGAGTCCTGGAGATGGGAAGTACAGTGTCTGCACTCTGAAGGAGGGGTGTTAATGTTGCAGTTTTATAACTGTAGTGTAAAGCACCCCTCTGGCAAGACAGTGATGGAGTGAATGATGATGAAAGTTTTTCTTTTTCGAGCCACCCTGCCTTGGTGGGAATCGGCCGATGTGTTAATAATAAAAAAATGTTTTGTACACAGAGTAGAGAGGCATACATATGTATGCCTCTCTACTCACACATACAAGATACTCACACACACAGAGGAGAGAGGCATACATATGTCCGCAAGATACTCACACACACAGAGGAGAGAGGCATACATATGTCCGCAAGATATTCACACACACAGAGGAGAGTTGCGTACACATTACCCACATCACCTGCTACACAAAGAGGAATTATATACACACACGTAATGCAAGAACATATGCACAGTAATAGTGGTGGATATAACAGAGCACTAACTATAACAAGAATATCAGTGAAACATTGACCTCAAAACACAAAGAAGTCAATGTTTATTTCGCACCAATTTTTTTTTCTTTAGTAGTTCGTTATGGAGTTCTCTGGAAATGACATCTTGGTCGATTGCTTCCGGCTCAGCTACACGCAAAAAATTGTTTACAAGCAATTATGACTTCAAGTAATGATCTTGACAGTGTGGTCATCCCACAGACAAACCATTTACCGAAAACTGATCTCTGACTTATGACTTCCGGAAGGTCTGGAGGCTAATTGAGGTCACCGAAAGAAATGTCAAGTGGGTTGTTTACTGGCCGTGAGTGTAAGAGGAGACTGAGCCGGAGCAAGGACACCACCAGGGCAGGGAAACCTGCAGGGTGAGATAAGATAAGATTTTCTTCGGATTTTTAATCCCGGAGGGTTAGCCACCCAGGATAACCCAAGAAAGTCAGTGCGTCATCGAGGACTGTCTGTCTTATTTCCATTGGGGTCCTCAATCTTTTCCCTCAGGATGCGACCCACACCAGTCGACTAACACCCAGGTACCTATTTGCTGCTAGGTGAACATGACAACAGGTGTAAGGAAACACGTCGAAATGTTTCCACCCCGCAGGGAATCAAACCCGGGCCTCCGTGTGTGAAGCGAGAGTTTTAGCCACCAGGCCACCGGGGCAAACCAGGGTGAAGACGCGCCAGGATGAAGACACGCCAGGGTGAAGATACGCCAGAGTGAGGACACGCCAGGGTGAAGACACATCAAGAAGAGGATACGCCAGGTTGAGAACACTGCAGAGGTGAAAACAGCTGGGTGTTCACAGGGTCGAAGTCTTGGCCTGTCAGACCTTCCACCATGGCGAGGACATCGTTCTCACTATGACTTTTTCCTCATTTACCGGCCTCCACAGTCAAGGCATTCCGACCCTTACTGATAATGATGTAACAGAATAGTCTGCGCATGAGCAGAGGCATTCAAATATCACAAAGCCGTCCGCATTTACCAGTTCAAATAAGAGAGAGCCATGGGGCACAAGAGCTCTCAAACTAGCCACCAGCTTGAAGCATTAAAACATATACACAGTAGTGTATGCTTATGTACTTCATCAACGATTGTGACGAGCGTTGATAGTGATGTGTACCTGGGTAGAAAATGTCATCTTTACTAAGACGGAGAGTAGTGGCTTCAGTGTTTTGCACAACACAAATAGTGTGTCTCGGCTTACCCAGATTCACTCGTTCCTCATCAACATTTTCTGTTGTTTCGAATATGCATAGAAAATTCTTTTTGCCTCAAACATTTAATGCTGTGGATTCGCCAAGATTTTAGAAGATTACTGAAAAATTCTGCGCGTTTTAATAAGGGTGAACTCACCTATCAAAGGGGTTTTACACATCGCCACTTGAAACTGTAATCAAGCTTCCTTGTCGTTTAGTCACGCTTCCTCACGTTACAGTGGAACCATCTACGTCATAATCAAGGCTTATGTCGTCCCAAGTGTGTCTCTGCCAGTTTATTTTTATAAATAGTGATATTCATGTTTTATTCAATACCTTTAGATTACTTCTTCTTATTATTGGCTTAAAAATATTATTGACGATGTATTTTGGCATGCACAATGTGCCTGTCACAAATCTAAAGCTCATGCATGCGGTTAAGGGGTTAGATGGAATAAAGGCATACTTAGAAAACTTAGTGGTCGTTTCTGACATCTGTTGCGAACTTGTTCATAGACTCCAATAACTTTTTAAGAGGTTAATCAAACAAACAAACAAACAAATTTTATTTCATTGCAATATTACATAGATATTTGTGCTTATAATCATAAACTGAAGTGCAAGGAGAGCCACTGACATGCCATGGCATTAGGGGCAGCTTAATCTAATGACTTATAGACTATGTACATAATATTAAAGAATTGATTGAGTTTATTCTAGTTATATATTTGATTGTTCAAATTACAATATGATGATATTACATGTCAAATTATATTGATTGTTCAAATTACAATAAGATGATATTACATTGAAAAGTATTTAGGAGGATGGTAATATAATAGTAAAAATTGAGATTATCTTAAGGAAAATAACATTGCATTGAAGTAATTTATAGTATGAGATAGTTTAGGGTGAGTGGTAATATAATAGTAAATATTAGTAATGAATTATCTTATAGGAAAATAATATTGAGCATTTTTGAAAGTATTTACAGTATGAGTATTTAGTTTGTGAGTAGGTGGTTTTGAGAAGAGTCTTAAATTGATTTTCAGACAAGGTTATCTTAGTATTTACTGGAAATTTGAATTCCAGATTCTGGGCCCTTTATGTGCATAGAATTTTTCATAGGTTGATATGGACTCGGGGTATATCAAAAGTGATCTGTGTCTTGTGTTGTGGTCATGGGTCCTATTAAAGTTGGTGAGGAGAATTTTGAGCGGAGGGTTTATATTAGAGTGTAGAGTTTTATGTATGTAGTAGGCACATGAATAAGTGTGAATGTTCTTTACGGTGAGTAGTTTTAGGCTTTTTGAATATGTGCAGTGGAGTATATCGCAGTCTTTTGCTGGGTTATGAGTGGTCTAAGTTGATTTAATGTAGTTGATCCCATGCACAGATTCCATAGGTGAGATAAGGGTAGATAAGTGAATGATATAGTGCAAGGAGAGCTGATTGAGACAGTAGCATCTTGATAATATGCCTACTATCTGGATTTCTTGAAATTTTTATGTGTTTGAATTTAAGCTACTGTCAGGTGATTCTAGAATTTCCTCTGTGAGTCTTGTGATGTGAACCATTGGTTTGTTATGACTTTGTGCTTGTTCAAACTGTATGAAGTAGGTCTTGTCAGTATTGAGAGTAAGCTTGTTAGTCGTCATCCATGTTGATATTTTCTGTAATTCGGCATTAACAGTGTTGGCCAGTATGACTGTATTTGGGTGAGAGAAGACATATGTTGTGTCATCTGCAAATAATATGGGTTTGAGTAGTTGTGATGCATTCGGTAGGTCATTTATGTAAATGAGGAATAGGAGTGGTCCTAGGACACTTCCTTGAGGGACTCCGACTGTAATTTGTTGTGTGGAAGCGTTCGCTCCATTTGTGTACACGTATTGGCTTCTGTTACTAAGGTATGACTTTAGGTAGTTGAGTGGGTGCCCCCTTATACCAAAGTGTGCTAATTTTGTGAGCAGTAAATCATGGTCGACTGTATCAAAAGCTTTGCGTAGATCAATGAAGATTCCCAGTGGGACTTCTTTCTTCTCAAGTGCGGTGTATATTAACTCTAGCATGTGCATAATAGCATCGTTTGTGCTCTTGTTTGTTCTGAATCCAAATTGACAGGGGTTGAGTACATTGTGTGAGACGAGGTAGGAATAGATCTGTCTATGAATTAATTTTTCGAAGATTTTAGAAAGCAATGGTAAATTAGAAATTGGTCTATAATTATTCAAGTCTGTTTGATCACCTCCTTTGTGGATCGGGGTGACCTAGCTATTTTGAGAATTGATGGGAAGGTAGAGGCTTCAATGGATTTATTGAATAGTGTTGCTATAATTGGTGACAGTACCTGTGAAACTTTTTTGTACATAAAAGGTGGTAAGCTGTTTATGTCTCCTGCCTTGTTTTTAAGGGTGTTGATTATGAGCGAGACTTCAATTGGGTTGGTAGGAGCTAGGAATAGTGTATTAGGGTAGGTGTTGGTGAGGTAGTTGTTGACGGGTGTTCGAGCTTGGGATTTTACTCGCTAGATTCTTTCCTATGGTGGAGAAGAAAACATTAAGTCTGTTTGCTGTCTCAGTTGGTGAGAGTAGGGGTTAATCTGTTTTTGATAATTTGATGGTATTGTTCTTGGATATCTTTTTATTTCCTAGAATTGCAGATAGGGTTTTCCAGGTCTTTTTCATATCACCTTTTATGTTCTGGAGTCTGTTCTCATATTACAATTTTTTGGACCTTCTTATCAGGCTGGTAAGGATTGATGAGTAGCGTTTGGATTGTTCTCTGGTTATTAGACCCCTTTGTATTGTTTTTCATATTGGTGCTGTGCCAACTCCCATCTTGTCGGTAATGTTAGGCAATGCTGATAAGGGCTAAGCCGTTGTTATTCATAGCTGTCTATTCATAATCACCAGATTTTAGCTGATTTCTTTAAGATTCTTTTCGTCATCCAAGGTTAACAGTTAATTAAAAAAAATGGAAAGTCTTAGGAAGGTCAGGTAAATTAAGAAGTTTTATATTATGATGTACTTAGAACGCTGAGTTATAGTTCCTGGGCCTCTTGATGGTGCTGAGCTGAAGGTTCTGTGCCTGAACTCCTTACTAACCTAGCTAAATCTTAAACGCGGGTAAATCTTAGAGAAAAGTTTGCAGAATTTGACCTCTGTCGGTCACAATTTACAATGTTTTTATAGAAGAAACTGGCAAAACTGAAACACTGATTTTCATGAGATCATTTCTGAGTGTCTCATCTAATTGCCTTCACCTCTCATAGCTGATAACGTGGTAATTTATATTCAGACTGGCTTCAAGCTTCATGTGCTCGTGTATTTTAAGATTTTGGTTCCTATGAGATACTACCAAGAGAATTTGTCTTCAGTTTGGCCTCAAAGCCAGTGTTTCTTAGAGGTGTGAATTAGTTTAGGGCTGTGTTGTCCTAATTTGCTTCAAATCTTCACTGCTAATACACAGCCACACTCTGCATTAACGTTACACGGGCCTGGGGTTATTCAATACGGGAATACCTTTCCCGGTACATCTTGTTTTGCAGGGTGTTCACGTTTGTCAGCAGATTAGGAAAGCTGAACCATTTACAGAGAGAATGACATAGATGGAGATCTCCCTCACTTGATGCGTGAAGCAGTGCTGTGCCAACTCCCATCTTGTCGGTAATGTTAGGCAATGTTGATAAGGGTTAAGCCGTTGTTATTCATAGCTGTCTATTCATAATCACCAGATACAACAGTGTTGAAATTTTGAAGCCGAGCAAAGGTCTTCTCCCGTTATCAAATGGATGCTGAATTTGGTAATGGCCTAAGCAACACTATAGGGCGGCCACGTATACCAACACACCTGTGAATCTTGCCTTCGATACAGTGCACCACAGATAAAAAAAATTAATTGATCGAATTAAACGTTCACGAGTTAAAACGGAATTTTTTGAGAAAGAAAAGAAAAAAAAATATTGCTGAGAGTCTATCCTTGTTAAAATTAAAAATCGCCCTACTCATGCAATTTTTTTTTTTTTTTTTTAAATTTCTTCATTTACATTTTGTTTTAAATTCTTTAAAATTAAACAAAAAAAATGTTTAAATTTTACTATTTAAACGATTTCAGTCTTATAAAATCGGTTTAAAAAATTGGCACCCTGGTACCCACACATACGATAATCAATACAAAAATACTCCCAATTAAGATATTCCAATATTTAAGGTTTGAAACAGATCGGAAGAGGCATTCTCTAGTTATTACATGAGAGACAATTTAATACAATTGGAAAATTTAAGTATACACAGCTTCTAGTGAATACCAACCTTTCCTTTAATAAAGCACCATAACAGTGAACGTTTGAAGCCGATCAGAGAAGGCATTCTCTAGTAATTATTCCAATTCTAACAATTCCAAGTCATTTTAACAATTTCAATAAAATTTCAAATTGGCACCAGCTCAGACTAGATTTACGAGACATTTTTTTTTTTTACTAAATGCATCATTAATATTTTGGAAAGGTCAAAAGAATTATGCTTTAGTTCTTGAATATAAATTATTATTACTATTCACTCAAAAAGTCTGACAAATTGAGGCTCTCCCCACCAATCAGCTTCATGAACCAGGCAATCAGGAAACCATACCAATGGGGAAAATCAGAAGGCGATTACATGAATCATTCTCAAGTAATAACAAGGATTCCAACTCTTACGAGATTTATGAATTGATTTATCACATCAACAACGTAAACAAAAACTTTTGGATGGATTCCTCGCCGTAACCTACATCAGCCATAATAATAACAGTAATAATAATAATAATAATAATAATAATAATAATAATTATTATTATTATTATTATTATTATTATTATTATTATTATTATTATTATTATTATCTTTATTTCTACAAGTACATAATACAACTTATACAGACCATAGCTAAAATCAGTGACATACTATGTAAAAAGCCACTGGTTATGCAGAGCATTTCGGGGGACTTAGGATAATCTTGTTTCCCAGGATGCGACCCCACAACAGTCGACTAACACCCAGGTACCTACTCGCTGTTAGGTGAACAGAGACAGCAGGTGGCTTTAGGAAATTCGCCCCAATGTTTCCACCCGTACCTGGCATCTCCAGTACACTGCGAGAGAAAAGATAAACTGAGATCTGTGTAACGTGATTCAGCGGAAACAAGAAGTTGAACCATCGGTTAGGTAGGATACACGAGTGCTGGAGTTCTGAGGCTGAGCAGAGGAGGCTTTCCCTACTTATCATATGGAAACCAAATTTGAGAATGGCCCGTGTAACATTGTGCATGGTGCTGCCACACTTGCAAATAATCCCATGAATGTTATTCTTGGTGCATTACAAGAAGCGTTTAAAATTTGAAGCCAGTCGAATAAGGCGCCTTATTTGATGGTCTTATTACGAAGATTAGGAAAGTCTCTCTTCATTAAAATTAAATTCGCCTTAATTAAAAAACACTAATTTCTATTTTTTTTTTCAAGTTATCTTTTCTCACTTTCATTGTATTAAAAATTCTCTACAAACCTCTAAGGAAAAAAACTTTATTTTGATTTTTTGAAAAGTCCAGTTTGATCCAAATTGTAAAAAAAAATAGTAAAATGATACCCAAAAAGCTCAAAATTAATATAAAAATATTTCCAAATTAAAATGCACTACCATTTAGGGTTTGAAGCTGACCCTAAAAGGTATTCTCTAATGATTCCATGGGAAGCAATTTACTTAATAAAATGAATAAATTGACATTCACACAGCTCAAAGTGAGTCACAACTTGTGTTTTAATAAAACTTGTGTTTTAATAAAACCTGTGTTTTAATAATACCCACCAAGTGCAAAATTTGAAGCCGATAAGATAATGCATTTCTCTGTAACTGATCTCCCACCAATAATTCCAAGTTTTTTAATTATAAAATTTCAGATTCGAATCTATTCCTTCCATCATATTATTCACGTATACCAGAAACAGCATCGGCTCTAGGACTGACCCTTGTGTAGCCCCGCTCCTCACAGACGCCCACTCTGACACCTCGTCACGTACCATCACTCGTTGTTTCCTTCCTGTCAGGTATTCTCTGACCCATTGCGGTGCCTTTCCTGTTATTCCTGTCTGTTCCTCTAGTTTTTGCACTAATCCCTTGTGCGAAACTCTTCAAAAACCTTCTTACAATCCAAGAAAATGTAATCTACCCACCCTTCTCTCTCCTGCCTAACTTGTATCACCTTGTAAAAGTCCAATAGGTTTGTGACACAGGATTTTCCCTCTTTGAAACCGTGCTGTTTATCGCTTATAAGCTCATTCCTT
Source organism: Cherax destructor (assembly GCA_009830355.1). Lineage (NCBI taxonomy): Eukaryota > Metazoa > Arthropoda > Malacostraca > Decapoda > Parastacidae > Cherax > Cherax destructor. Next base: position 202,199 of record WNWK01002224.1, read on the forward strand.
TCTAGGTGCTCCATGTTACGCTCTTTACTGGGTAACGAAAATGAAAGTCTATTTAAAATAGAAAAAGAAACCACTCTAGGGCCAGACTGTACCTTCACGTTAAATGTGGAGACAATATTAAATTTATTATAAGGAAGGACAATAAATTAACATATACAGCATACAACCTACACTACATACAAAGTCACACACTCCAGTTCACCTTTACCAAATACACATTAGCTCATTAGCACACAGCTACCAGTGAGTAAAACAAAATATATAAAGAGGGAGGTTTTATAACACTCCCCTTTCTTTCCTGCCGGCTACTTAGCCTGCAGTCATATATGGAGCGTTTTTTATACACAATATTTTCTACAATACAGTGCGTTATACTCCAGCAGTCTTTTCCTGAAAAACTTTTCCATGACTTTGCATACTATACATATCAGTAACATTGATATGTATAGTATGCTATCTTCCACATCTATGATATCTTCCACACCTCAGGTAGTCGCCCTGTTTCAATATATGTGTTGAAGATTGTTAGTGGCACACACAGCATCTCTGCTCCCTCTCTCAGGTCCCACGGAGAGATGTCTGGTCCCACTGCCTTTGAGGTATTTAGCTCACTTAGCAGCCTCTTCACTTCCTCCTCGGTTGTGTGTAGTGTCCAGCACTTGTTGGTGTACCCTACCATTCCAGTCTATTGTAGTCCAGTCTGTCTCCACCGAAAATACTTCCTTAAATCTCGCGTTTAGCTCTTCTTTGTCGTTTCTTGTGGTCTCCCTTTTTTTTTCCTTCCTCAGCCTGATTACCTGGTCTTGTTTTCCTCCTGATGTGGCTATACACAGATTTAGGTCAGATCTGGCTTTCGATGCTGTGTCATTCTCGTATTGCCGCTGGGCCTCCCTCCTTATCCATGCATATTCTTTCCTGGCTCTTTGGCTTAATTCCTTATTTTCCTGGGTCCATTGTCTTTCATATTTTTCCCATTCTATAGCGCACTTAGTTTTGTCCTCTCTACACGTTTGGGTGAACCAAGGGCTAGTTCTGGTCTTCCCATTGTTTCTATTGGCCTTGGGTACGAACCTCTCCTCTGCCTCCATGCATTTTGTGGTCACGTATTCCATCATTTCATTTACTGTTTTTTCCACCAGTTCTCTTTCCCATTATACCTCATGGAGGAAATTCCTCATGCCTGTATAGTCCCCTCTTTTATAGTTTGGCTTCTCCTGTCCTACTCGTGCTGCTTCACTCTACATTTTCAGCTCTACTATGTATTCAAAGCTCATGACCACGTGATGACTAGCTCCAAGGCGCCTTTCATATGTGATGTCCCCAATGTCTGAACTACTGAAGGTGAATACTAGGTCCAGTCTTGCTGGATCATCCTCACTCTCTCTCTCTGGTAGTGTCCCTAACATGTTGATGCATGAGGTTTTCCAGTACCACCTCCATCATCTTAGCCCATCACGTTTCTGGTCCCCAATGTGGCTCCAGGTTTTCCCAATTAATCTCCTTGTGTGTGTGTGTGTTTGTGTGTGTTAGTTACAATTTTGTCCTAGGCACATGTCGATTAGACACTAGGCCTGTTGTATGTATGTGTGTGTGTGTGTGTAACGAAACACTTCGAAATGTTTCGGCCCCGCCGGGAATTGAACCCGGGCCCTCCGTGCGTGAAGCACGCCATCGGGGCGTGTGTGTGTGTGTGTGTGTGTGTGTGTGTGTGTGTGTGTGTGTGTGTGTGTGTGTGTGCGTGCGGAAGGGTGAAAGACGAATCTCTCAGGAGAGGAAAGGTGACACAAAGAGCCAGGGCTGCCACGCTCCCGTGGGTCGCGCCCGTATGCACCTCAGTCGACCGCCACCCGCACTTGCCCCTCTCATCGCTGCCACAATCAATCTTCCTCCACAAGTGCATGATCCTCCACGGACGAGCCTGTACTTTATCTCCCAACTCGAATGTTGACTTGACAATCAGTTTTGCAAGGGAAGATGAAAAGTCTACCTTGGGACAATATACCGTGAAGTACTGTGCTGGTGATTACTGTGCCTTCCCCCTCCTCCTACATCTTTCTTCCTGAGGGGATCCTGGGCGCCCCTGAACATATCAGAAACCCCCTCACACATCCTCTAGTACCCATCCGTCTATGCACAGAGGCACGCAAGCTTACACATACACAAATCCACACATATAGTTTGTCTTAAATGAAACCAAACTGGTAATAAATATTATAAATGTTTTATTTGGCAGAAATTAACTCAAGTGTTGAGAAAAGACAACGTAGTTATGAAAGGAGGACGATCGACAGTATTGGAAAAAGAATTTCTGAAGCGTTGTATGATCCATATGGGTTTAGAGCTTAGTTATGATTATATATTAATACAAGTTAAGAAAACTGAAATCCAAAATGCTGATAATAATGAAATTCTAGGGATAACAATACAAATTAAAGGTAAGGAACGCCTAGTAAATATATATATAAATGTGTGGGATATGTATATAACCTATCCTTTAATATATATCTGGGGAAGAGGAGAGTTCTATATAAAAAATAAGGGTTTATATAATATCCGAAGCGAACTATTGATGAAAAGTGACTATAATGAGGAACAAGATTGTGAACTTTGAGATTTTAACCGTAAGAAAGTAAATTGGGCAGCCCGTGAGGCTGGATCTGGGAATAAATAATATATTTCCTAGTTTAATGCCAGAATTTTTTTTTATGAAGCATCAGCATATAATTGAAGCGACAAGAATGAGAGAAGGCACACACACACACACACTACCAGAGAGAGAGGTGGGGATGATCCAGCAAGACTGGACCTAGTAGTTCCCCTTGGAGCTAGTGATCATTTGGTTCTGTGTTTTGATTATATAGTTGAGCTACAAGTGGAGAGGGGAGCAGGAATAGGAAGGGAGAAACGAAACTACAAAAGGGGGGACTACACAGGCATGAGAAACTTCCTACAAGACGTTCAGTGGGAGAGAGAATTGGCAGGAAAACCAGTAAAAGAAATGATGGAATATGTGACAACCAAATGCAAAGAGGCAGAGGAGAGGTTTGTCCCCAAGGGAAACAGAAGTAATGGGAAGACCAGAACGAGTCCTTGGTTCACCCAGAGGTGTAGGGAGGCAAAAAGTAAGTGTAATAGAGAATGGAAAAAGTACAGAAGACAAAGGACCCAGGAAAATAAAGAGATTAGCCGAAGAGCCAGAAACGAATATGCACAGGTAAGAAGGAATGCTCAGCATCAATATGAAAATGATATAGCATCAAAAGTCAAGTCTAACCCGAAGCTGTTGTATAGCCACATCAGGAGGAAAACAACAGTCAAGGCCCAGGTAATCAGGCTGAGGAAGGAAGGTGGGGAGTTCACAAGAAACGACCATGAGGTATGTGAGGAGCTCAACATGAGATTTAAAGAAGTATTTACAGAAGAGACAGGAAGGTCTCCAGGAATTCAGAATAGGGAGGTATACAAACAAGTGCTGGATGAAATACACACAACCGAGGAGGAGGTGAAGAAGCTGCTATGTGAACTCGATACCTCAAAAGTGGTGGGACCGGACAACATTTCTCCGTGGGTCTTTAGAGAGGGAGCAGAGATGTTGTGTGTGCCACTAACAAAAATCTTCAACACATCCATTGAAACTGGGCAACTACCTGAGGCGTGGAAGATGTCAAATGTAGTCCCAATTTTTAAGAAAGGAGACAGACACGAGGCATTAAACTACAGACCTGTGTCACTGACGTGTATAGTATGCAAAGTCATGGAGAAGATCATCAGGAGGAGAGTGGTGGAGCACATAGAAAGACACAAGCTTATAAACGACAACCAGAACGGTTTCAGGGAAGGAAAATCCTGTCACAAACTTACTGGAGTTTTATGACAAGGTAACAGAAGTAAGACACGAGAGAGAGAGAGGGTTGGATAGACTGCATTTTCTTGGACTGCAAGAAGGCGTTCGACACAGTTCCTCACAAGAGGTTAATGCAAAAGCTAGAGGATCAGGCACACGTAACAGGAAAGGCACTGCAATGGATCAAAGAATATCTGACAGGGAGGCAACAACGAGTCATGGTACGTGACGAGGTGTCAGAGTGGGCACCTGTGACGAGTGGGGTTCCACAAGGGTCAGTCCTAGGACCTGTACTGTTTTTGGTATATGTGAATGACATAACAGAAGGGATAGACTCAGAAGTGTCCCTGTTTGCAGATGATGTGAAGTTAATGAGAAGAATTAAATCAGTCGAGGATCAGACAGGACTACAAAGATACCTGGACAGGCTACAAGCCTAGTCCAGTAACTGGCTCCTTGAATTTAACCCTGCCAAATATAAAGTCATGAAGATCGGGGAAGGGCAAAGAAGACCGCAGACAGAGTATAGTCTAGGTGGCCAAAGACTGTAAACCTCACTCAAGGAAAAAGATCTTGGGGTGAGTATAATACCGAGCACATCTCCTGAGGCACACATCAATCAAATAACTGCTGCAGCATACGGGGGCCTAGCAAACCTAAGAATAGCGTTCCAATACCTCACTAAGGAATCATTCAAGACTCTGTACACCATATACGTCAGGCCCATACTGGAGTATGCAGCACCAGTTTGGAACCCACACCTGGTCAAGCACGTCAAGAAATTAGAGAAAGTGCAAAGGTTTGCAACAAGACTAGTCCCAGAGCTAAGGGGATTGTCCTACGAAGAAAGGTTAAGGGAAATCGGCCTGACGACACTAGAGGACAGGAGGGTTAGGGGAGACATGATAACGACATATAAAATACTGCGAGGAATAGATAAGGTGGACAGAGACAAGATGTTCCAGAGAGGGGACACAGAAACAAGGGGTCACAGTTGGAAGTTGAAGACTCCTATGAGTCAAAGGGATGTTAGGAAGTATTTCTTCAGTCATAGAGTTGTCAGGAAGTGGAATAGCTTAGAAAGCGACATAGTGGAGGCAGGAACCAAACATAGTTTTAAGACTAGGTTTGATAAAGCTCATGGAGCAGGGAGAGAGAGGACCTAGTAGCAATCAGTGAAGAGGCGGGGCCAGGAGCTATGACTCGACCCCTGCAACCACAAATAGGTGAGTACAAGCACGTCAAGAAATTAGAGAAAGTGCAAAGGTTTGCGACAAGGTTGGTTCCACAACTCAGGGGACTGTCCTACGAAGAAAGGTTGAGAGAAATAGGATTAACAACACTGGAGGACAGAAGGGTTAGAGGAGACATGATAACGACGCCCCGGTGGCCTGGTGGCTAAAGCTCTCGCTTCACGCATGGAGGGCCCGGGTTCAATTCCCGGCGGGGCTGAAAAACATTTCGAAGTGTTTCCTTACACACACATACAACAGGCCTAGTGTCTAATTGACATGTGCCTAGGACAAAATGGTAACTAACAGATGATGTAGTGGAGGCAGTAACCATACATAGCTTTAAGACGAGGTATGATAAAGCTCATGGAGCAGGGAGAGAGATTACCAAGTAGCGGTCAGTGAACAGGCGGGGCCAGGAGCTATGACTCGACCCCTGCAACCACAACTAGGCGAGTACACACACACGCACCATTAGATACACGTCAATCATTTTCCTTTTCCTATTTTCCGCTGCCACCTCGTTGCTGCCAGACGTATCACTGAGACCTTCTCTAAGTCACTTATTCAGGTTAATTATACATTATTATAGGCGCACTAACCTGGCCCAATTTATTCCAACATGAACCTAATCTGATTCAATATGAAAAAATATAACTTTGGGAAAAAATAGAAAACGTGGAGAGGATAACTTTGAGCCAAATGTCAAGAAGAAAGATTTTTAACTGAGAATGAGCTGCTTATGCGCCCACACACAGGCCAGGAGCTACGACTCGACCACTGCAACCATAAATTGGTGAGTATACACATACACACAGGCCAGGAGCTACGACTCAACCCCTGCAACGACAAATAGGTGAGTATACACATACACACAGGCCAGGAGCTACGATTCGACCACTGCAACCACAAATATGTGAGTATACACACACACAGGCCAGGAGCTACGACTCGACCCCTGCAACCACAAATAGGTGAGTATACACATACACACAGGCCAGGAGCTACGAATCGACCCCTGCAACGACAAATAGGTTAGTATACACACACAGGCCAGGAGTACGACTCGACCATTCAACCACAAATGGTGGTATACACACCACAGGCCAGGAGCTACGACTCGACCCCTGCAACCACAAATGGGTGAGTATACATACACACACACAGGCCAGGAGCTACGACTCGACCCCTGCAACCACAAATAGGTGAGTATACACACACACACAGGCCAGGAGCTACGACTCGACCCCTGCAACCACAAATAGGTGAGTATACACACACACACACAGGCCAGGAACTACGACTCGACCCCTGCAACCACAAATAGTTGAGTATACACACACACAGGCCAAGAGCTACGACTCGACCCCTGCAACCACAAATAGGTGAGTATAGACACACACAGGCCAGGCAAGGAGCTTGACAAAGCTCCTGGAGAGCGAAACGTTCCTACAATAAAATGTCACAATAGTTGCCTTTGTGTTTATTCTGCTAACAGTCGAGACGTTGTGACACAGGCGCAGATTACATGGACAAACTGATGTAGTTACAGTGTGTGGCAGTGTGTGGCAGTGATAGCGGAGACGAGGCAGTTCTTGGTACAAGAGTGTTTGGTCTCTGCTGGATGATCTATAATAATAACCATGCAACTGTTATTTCACTTGCTCGGGTGATTCCATCGATTCCTATTTTCTTAAAGTTTCACAGTATGATAACTATGTTCCCAAGCTTCTTGCTGATCCCATAGTCCATATTCATCATATCTAAATAGAATGATGGATTAAATGCAGATGGATTAAATGTTCGGAAGACATTACTGGTTCATTCTTTTTTCTTATTGCTATAATCATGTTCAGTTTATTCTTTATTATTCCTTCGATCATTCTCATTGTTAATATGTTATATACTTTACTACTCTGAGCATCTCTTATTTAAGATGTTTGACAACAAAGAAAATAAATAAAAACAAATTATTGGGAATTTGATCAGCCGCGTTAAAAAAAAAATTATAACCATGACCATAATTTTCAATGGGGTGGACCGGTAAGCCAGCGGAAGGGCTCGGTCAAATGACCGAAAGCTCCAACGGCGGGTCATCATCTGACTAAGACCCACGCCAGGAAACACTTGTCCTGTTTCCTGACGAACCTTACCTAACCTAACACGTCCAAGAACGAGCACCATAGAAACAGTTATTGGGATGTGACCGATATGACCGAAGCAGTAATAAAAAAAACCTGGTATCCGTCATCTTGCCTTAAAAAATCAATGAAAATGCTCCATCGCCGATTTTCTTCTCCATTTTTTTGTATTTAGTTCAGTGTCTTTCGTGTCCACTATAAAGAATCTATGCCTGTTTTTCGAATATCTTATTTTTTTTCCTCCGGTGTCATGCCATTTAAAAATAAAAAGAATGAATTATTATAATCGTAACTAAGCACTAAACCCACATATAGGAAATGAAGGGTAGGGAGAGAGCATTCCGATTTACTATTCGTGACTCAGTAATTGAGATCAGGACTCTCCATGCCTCCCGATACGTTGGTCCATGTATGTTTTTAAGCGGATCTTAATACAATAAAACCAGTTGTATGGATTGTGTTTATATGTGAAGTAGGTCGTTATATCAAGGTTATTTACACCGAGACGTGTATCTCTCACTGTATATATCCCACTTATAAATATCAAAGTATTTTTGACTGGTGGTGAACAGGTAACATGTAGTCGCAATGACTCACGATATCGTAATGACACGATTGCAAACAAACCATAGCACTGGTGGGGTTAGAACCCGCGGTCAGAGAGTTTTGAGACTCTCTGATCGCGGGTTCTAACCCGCGATGTCCCTCTATGTAGCTGAATGTCTTTCAACACAGTTAACCAACTATTCTCTCCCAATAACAGTTTGTACAGCAGCATTCAACCAAGTTATAGGTAAACAACGCACGGTGTAGTTGGCTCCCCACCACGAAGGTTGGTGTAGTTGGCTCCCCACCACGAAGGTTGGTGTAGTTGGCTCCCCACCACGAAGGTTGGTGTAGTTGGCACCCCACCACGAAGGTTGGTGTAGTTGGCACCCCACCACGAAGGTTGTGCGGTGAGTGTATTAAGGTCAGACGATGCTACGTAGTGTATGGTAAAACAATAGTGACGTATAATAGTATTAAGGAGAACAACGATAATGACACCATTTGTGTTATGTAAAATATGTTATGGTTTGACCAAGACAACATTGATATAGTGGAGTTATGTAGAAAATGTTATAATCCGACCAAGAGAACAGTGCTATAATGGTGTTATACGAAAAAGACAAGTGATCTAGATAATTGACAGTAGTAAATTAATCTCCAGCAAGATTCCTTCTGAAATAAAACTAAGTCATTCTTTATTAGCTAATCTGGGTTACTGAATACTGAAATGATGCTTTAAATTACAAATTGGCTCTATTTATAAAGATATGGCTGTTACCTTAGACTCGGGAAGTGAGGAGGGGAAATCGTTACCTGTAGCCAAAGTGCGCAATTTATTAAAAAATATGTAAATATAATTCCCTTTACACGATCAATTGTTATTATGATCAAATTAGTTTTCAGCATCTCAAAAAACCTTGAAGTAAAATTTCCCTTTTCTCCGAAGCATAGAATTGTTAAAATTTAAAACCAGCGTTATTAGCGATTGGTGAGAATGATCCTACATTTGCAATGGTGCAAATGCAAGTACGACTGCTTGGGTGACACGGAAATAACCGTGTCACCCAAGGGAATATTGCCGAAGTGTCGGGCTTCTTAAATATTGTAACTTTTTTTTTTTTTTATATATTTTATTAAAAAAAACACATTATACATAAGTTGCAATTGTATCAAACTTAACATTATACATACCAAGAACCACACCTCTGAACATAATAAAAATCAGCACATTTCTTTACAATCCACCTCCATTACACCTGAACTAAACAAGCCTATATATGCAACAACACTCATTAATACAAAACAGTACATGAAAATCTAAACCTCCTCCAGGGTAACTTCCTAGATGTACCCTCATAATCCCCCACCCACAACCCACCCAAAGCACCCTACATATTGTACAGCTTTTATATTTTTCCATACCTACACATACCAACACACATGTTTAGTAACAAAAAATAACACATAGGACACCAAACGTGGCAGGATTACTCCAGTTCTCCTGTTTCTCAATACCAAACAGAGACAAAAACAGTAAACATTACTATAAAGTTCAGCTTATTTATCCTGCATTTCTAAATAGATACCTCAAATTAAATTTCAGGCCCTACTGTTACCCCTCCTGTCTCCCCCCTTAACTTTGAATATTCAAACAACCTTAGAACATTAAGACATAACAGGTTATTATGTCTCTCCATGTCTACAGCAAAGTACATGTCTAAACTCGACACCGTACATTACATGTCATAAGGGAACCACTAAGTCACTTTTATCACGTGACTAAAACAAAAAAAAATATAACATCATCCTATATACATTGTCATACATAATAACATGACCCAACCGGCCACTGTCTTGACCAACATGACCCAACCGGCCACTGTCTTGACCAACATGACATGTTTACCTTATACAGTTATTACACAAAACTAGGAAAGCCACCTCTATATTTCCCAAAAAAAATCCCATTAATCCCTCCCCCTCCCCCCCGTCAGAAGTCCTTGATCAGTAACACACACACTTTCAAACCATATACTTACAAAATTCTAAAGGTCCATCCTCGGCGCCCCAAAAACCAGGGCATCCAAGTAAGTTCTCTGTCACAATCACCCCCACACACACACATATCCGTCCATTCTCTTTCAATATAAGAAAGCACATACGCCCGCACACACCAAAAATCCCCCCTTCGAGAGTCCAGTCACTTTCAGCTTCACCCTCCTCTCCCTCCCATTCCTCCCACTTCTAAAAGTCTGCCCACTGTCATACTTCTGTAACTGTCAGGAAAAAACCTATCCCACCCTGCACCATACAACAACCTATTCCTGCATTTTGTTCTATACATCGAAGCCGCCATAGCCTTTACTCGGACTCCTCCCTGGTTCCCCCGCAAAATCCATGAAACATACACACATACACGTAATCAACTGCCACATACATGAGTGCTCTCATTACATCCTCATGCACCCCACCAATATCTAAACTCAGCACCCTCAAAGCATTTATTCCTCCTCCCCCCATCAAACAGATCACCCCTTCCAACCATTCCCTAAGTCTCCCTAAGCTTTTGCAAAAATATACAGCATGGTATGCAGTATCCTCCTCACCACACCTATCACAAAATGGCGTCACTGCCAACCCCATTTTATATAGCACTGCCCTTGATGCAACTACCCCATGCAAAAACCTATATACCACCTCTCTCACCCTCGTCTTCAGCCGCAAACCTCGCAACCCACCCCATATTCCCCTCCAGTTATATACTGGGAACACTGCCTCCCCTACCACCACATCAGCACCCTCCCCAACGCCCTTGCTGTAACACTCCGAGGGTCCCTCACTGCCAAAATACTTCTCAACATATCACCACACTTCAACAAGTCCTTCCCCCTCCACCACCGTGTCAATTCATTCATAACCCTTTCCACCCTTCTTCCCCGGTCCCCCCCTTTCCGTAGATAGCAATACTTTACATACATGCCCATAAGATGACTCCTAACGTTTATGAGCCCCAGACCCCCCAAACCCCGCCTTGTCATAACAACCTCCTTATTTAACCAATGCTTTCCAAAACCCCACACAAATCTCAAAACCTTTCTTTCCAATTCTAGCACATCCCACTCAACACAGGAAAAACCACCGCCACATACCATAACTTACTATACACTAATGTATTAACCACTACCACCCTTTGCTGTAATGTTAACTCCCCCGTTCTCCACCCTCCCATCCTCCTTAAAGCCCCCCCCACAACCTCCTCAGCATTCACTCTCCGAGCCTCACAGACATCTCCCATAAAAATAACACCACAGATCTTTACCCTCCCTACGACAGTCCATCCAAAACTCTTCCCCATGCCACCCCCCACCCATGAACCCACCTCCAACAGCTTAGACTTAGTAGTATTAATGGCTAAACCCGTCGCCCTGCCAAAACTCTCAAGAATCCGGCCCACGTTTCTTAGACCCTCCTCACCCACGACCAACACAGTTGTGTCATCCACATATCCCACAATGCCAGACCCATGCTCCAGAACCTCTTTTCCCTCCCCTACTCCCACCTCAATCAGGCTGTACAGCGGGTTCTGCAAGCACGCAAAAGGATCTGTGACAAGGGCACCCTGCCGCAAACCCTTCTCCATTCGCACTTCCCTACCCACCAAACCATTTACTTGTACCCTCACACTCGCATCCTTATACAACAACTTAGCCCATTCAACTATCTCATCACCAAAACCTTGCTTTCTCATTATCATCCACAACATTTCTCTGTCAACACTATCATACGCAGCCTTCCAATCTAAAGCCAGCACACCACCCCCCATACTATTTTCAATGAAGTCCGTATCCTTGCATGCCCCTGATTCATACTCCGTCCAGGTATACCATATTGCCCAGCCTCAATCACCCTCTCTAAAACCCTCTTCATCCTATTCCCTAGCACCTTAGCAAAAATTTTATAGTCAGCACACATCATGGACAAGCCCCTATAATCACTAATTGATTTCCCTGCCTCCCTCTTTTTAACTAATACTATAACCCCGTGCGCTGAGTTGTTCCCAAACACCCAGTCTCTTTCATACAATTCATTAATCGTACCAGACACTCTCTTATTACACCCCAATGCTCCATATAAAGTCGTTTGGTATCCCATCCAGACCCGGCGCTTTCCTCAAACTCATGCTTTTACAGCCAACCACACCTCTTCTTCACTTATACCCCTTCCATACCGGTCCTATCTTCGTCTCCCAACACCTGTCGTATACCATCTACAATGACTCCCTTCTCCCCTCCTCCACCCACACCCTTTTGCAGGTATTGCTTAAACCTCTGAGCCAAAAATAGACTCATAGCCTCAGTCGATTTCATCTTCTGTCCCGGACGTATCCTTCCACATCCTCATCTACCTCCAGCCCCATCACCGTCATACCGTCCTCCTCTGCCGAAATGACCGCAAAACAGTTGTCGAAGGCTTGTCGCCCCACAAGACATCGTCCAAACCCCCACGCAAACGTGTCGCATTGAACCGCTCGTTTTGTATCTCTGCAACTGCCCTTTATAACTCCCACCTCTTCCACCTGTATGCTCCTTCCTCTCTCATAACAAAGCTCAAGCAGCCCCTCCAAATACTTCTGTAAACCATATTTCCATTGCTTTTCCTCTCTTCCCCTTACCTTATAAAGTCTCTAATGCCCGGTTTCGCACATTGCTCCCACCATTTTAGTACATCTTTCTCCAGCTTCCTTTGTCCCATACTTTCTCCCACCATTCTTCAAAAGCGTCCCTTCCCTCCTCACCCCCAAAGCTTCACATTGAGTTTCCAATAACCGGGGTACCATTTCACCATTCCCTCCCATCCTACCTCCACCAATACACCCCTATGATCTGAAAAGCCCACGTCTACATACCCAATCTCCCCACCGTTACCACCCGTGACACATAAACTCTGTCCAAGCGTGCAGCGTATCCCCGTCGGACAAAGGTATGATCCACACTCCACCCACCCCCCACCACATCAACCATCCCTGCACTCCCCAACACATCCCTCAAAATACTTAAGACACACCCAGCTTCATGGGGTTCGACATCCTTCTTCCTAATTACACAGTTCCAGTTGCCCCCAATTATCGTAACCTCAGCTAAACCTCCCATGAAATAAACAAAATGATCCCTCACAAAATTCTCCTTAATCCGTTTATTTCTTACAGCTGGCATATATACTCCCATAAAGTAACTCTCACCCCCATACCCCATGAACTCTGACTATCCTCCCCTCCCCTCCCTCCTCCCAAGTCAACAACTGAAAGGGACTGGACTCCCTCACTACTACCGCAACCCCTTCCTTGAAGCTTCCCGAGCTACCCGCATACACTTTATACCCTTGCAACAACAAATCTTTACCATACCTGAAATTGTGCTCCTGTAAGAAGCCTATGTCCACCGCATACCGTCGCAAAGTCACCTCAACCCATTTCCTCTTAACCTCGGCCTTCAGACCATTCACGTTAAACGAGATACACTTGAATAAGATAGAGGTGGCTTTCCTTTTGACTTACATACTTTCTGCTTCGTGCTTTTCTGGGCTTCAGTAACCTTACTGTTGTCCTGCACACCCTTTACCTTTTCTGCCCTCTGCACCCCCCCTTGTCCCGTTTGTGGTGCCTCCACCCATATCTTCTTGCCTGACTTTTGGCCAGGCGTCAGGACATCGTCATCTGACACTACCATGGATCGCTTCCGTGATTCAGAACTAATATCCATGTTCGACCCACTATCCTCCCTGTGCACTGTTACCTGCACCTCCTGTATATCCAAACAGCTTGACTCAGCCCCATCACCCAACACCCCCTCAGCACCCATTAACTTCACCGCAGCCTCACTGGCTTCCAAAACTCCCCCATCCTGGGAGTATCCAAAATCCCCAATTCCTCCGGTAATGCAGCATCTTCCAAATCTACAGCACTCCTCTGTACTGCTGTCTCCAGCACCGCTGTGTCCTGCGACACAGTTGGCAAAGTACGACATATCTCCTCCGGGCCTTTCACAATCTCACTCCATGTGCCTTTGGGCGCCACTACCACTTCCTCAACCCATACAGTAGGCTCCACTTCCGTAACATTCACCACATTCCTTGTACCATATTGCTGTCCCTGCCTCCTGTCACACTCTGCAGCAATATGTCCATAGGAACCACAGAGTCTGCATGTCCGTCTTTGACCTGCGTAGGTCACATAAACTTGAGTTCTAAACTCCTCCAAGACCACAAAAGACGGTATGGCCCGCCTCAGGGTCATCTTGAGGGTAAAGGAACCTTCTGGGAATTCCTCATAGATTCCTTCAGTCCATCGTCCCATCGTTGCATAGTGGATGACTCCATAATCCTTGAAAACATGCCGGATGTCTTGCTCATCCGCTTCGAACGGCAAATTACGAATTTTGACATATGTATAGTGCTTAGAAACATCTTTGAGTTTCACTTCCAAGGTAGCATTGATAGGCATGCATACTTCCTCATATTTCTCCACCAACCTCTCATAAACGCCGGTGGACGACAGTTTCACGAAGATTCTTGTACTCCCATTGAGCGCAATCCCATAGATGTCCTCATTATCTAATCCATAAACGTCTCGTAGAACGGTGGGCAAGATAACAGCTGCCGTCGAAGGGTACACAGCCCCTTTTACTAACTCAACACATACAGTGTTTATCCTCCGTCTGAACGCCGTCGCCATTTTGTAGTGAAAATATCCAAGGTCTCTGTTGTCACCACCAGAGGCCAGCACCAGACAACCTGCTGCGGCGAGAGCTGGGCGACGAATGAATATTGTAACTGATCAGAGCACCAATAACAATCATTCCAGATGGAAGGCTGACTATCTGGTCATCATTGAACCATTATTATTATTAAAAAGTAAACCCAGAAGGGTCCCACAGCGCTGCATTTAGACACAGACAACACACATACTATGAGTACCTCTAAGCTATTTTGCTTGACCTTAAAGTCATGCAAAATTCCCAGAAATCGTCACATGCAGGCGGTTGCTTGTAGTCAGTTCATGCATCTGTGTCTATCACTTTTATACAGAATAAAAGCAGTCTTATTATCTACGTGATTCTAATGGGAAGAAAACTTCAAAGCCCACAATACCACCATCACTTAAGACTCCATGTCTGTTGCTGCTGCTGCAACTGCTGTTGCTGCAATTGATGTTGCTAGTGCTGTTGCTGCTGCTGCTGCAAGTGCTGTTGCTGCTACTGCAAGTGCTGTTACTGCTGTTGCAAGTGCTGTTGCTGCAAGTGCTGTTGCTGTTGCTGCAAGTGCTGTTGCTGTTGCTGCAAGTGCTGTTGCTGCTGCTGCAAATGTTGTTGCTGAAAGTGCTGTTGCTAGTGCTGTTGCTGCTGCTGCAAGTGCTGTTGCTGCTGCTGCAAGTAATGTTGCTGCTGTTGTTAGTGCTGCTGCTGCTGCTGCTGCAAATGCTGTTGCTGCTGTTGCTAGTGCTGTTGCTGGTGATGCTGCTTCTGCTAGTGCTGTTCCTGCAGCTTCCGACACACATACTGTGGCGTTGTATTAGCTTGACGAAGTTCCTGATGGGGAAAATTCTGTCTCTTAAAGAGATGTAATTTGGTGTTCCATCAGCCCAGCCTCCTCTACCTCTTTGTCTGCAAAAGGGAGAGTGAAGGTTGGTCACAAAATTACAGCGTAGCAAAATTAATGTGTATTCGTGTGTGTAAGTTTGTGCGATTGAATTTCCGTATGTACACTTTCGCCTGTATACATGTGTACATGCATTTCTCTGCGTTTGTATTTTTGTATATTTTTATTTATATATGTAAGCCATTCCTGTCGTAAGAGGCGACTAAAGTGCCGGAAGCAAGGGGCTAGTAACCCCTTCTCCTGAATCAATTGATCCAGAGGGGAAATGCCTGCAGTATTCTGGGCACGCGGCCCACTACCGGGGAGCTGGACGAAGTATTTGACATGTAGCTCTGAGTTGTCATCTATGTTGTTTTACTCACTATATATATATATATATATATATATATATATATATATATATATAATGTTCTTATTTCTGTATTGCAACAATTAACCGTTAATAGCATAATAGAATTAAGTAATAATTAAGGTTTAATTCACAGATAACCCACAAATCGGATATGAAAACTGGATGACGCGGTTTGTTGTAAAGTGTTGGTATCATGGTTTTGTAGCTATTATTCTTTATTAATGTTTAACGGTGCGTGTGAAAATATTACTTGTTGATGGGTCAGCAAAATGTTGGCGTGGAGACCATGCTCATCCGTGCTGTGTGAGTGTTGGCGTGGAGACCATGCTCATCCGTGCTGTGTGAGTGTTGGCGTGGAGACCAGGCACATCCGTGCTGCGTGAGTGTTGGCGTGGAGACCAGGCACATCCGTGCTGCGTGAGTGTTGGCGTGGAGACCAGGCACATCCGTGCTGCGTGAGTGTTGGCGTGGAGACCAGGCTCATCCGTGCTGCGTGAGTGTTGGCGTGGAGACCAGGCACATCCGTGCTGCGTGAGTGTTGGCGTGGAGACCAGGCTCATCCGTGCTGTGTGAGTGTTGGCGTGGAGACCAGGCACATCCGTGCTGTGTGAGTGTTTGCGTGGAGACCAGGCACATCCGTGCTGTGTGAGTGTTGGCGTGGAGACCAGGCACATCCGTGCTGTGTGAGTGTTGGCGTGGGACCAGGGCACATCCGTGCTGCGTGAGTGTTGGCGTGGAGACCAGGCTCACCCGTGCTGTCTGAGTCTTCATACAACTCTTCCTTCTTTTTCCTTCCATCCCTCTCCATTATCTTTACATTCATTATTTCTCCACCATTTCCCATCTTTCTCCCCTCTTTCATCCATTACCTTCCTCTGCCTTCCTTCATTCTCGTCATCCCCCTCTTTTTATCCACCAACTTCACTTTCCAACTTCCCATCTATCATTGTCCTCCATAATCTTTCACCCCATCTTCTTCCTGCACATTTTCCCTTCCCGTCATCCTCACCCTCTGACCCCTCACTCCCTCCTCTCCTTTCTCTTGTCAACGTGAGATAGCTAGACTTAAACATGCATTAATTTTGTCTGCTACCCATATAGGGCCCCACAATCTTACTGCCAACCTGTATAATTTCCTCTGGCATCACATGATCTTGTCACGTACCATTGCAGGTCAGTGTGACAGGGCGACTCAGATTTTGGCAGAGATTTGGTCACATGTGACCTAGTGTCTTTCGAAAAAAAAAGTAGAATTAGGTGCAATCCGTCCATCATCTTTTACTCATACGGATGAAAGAAATCTTTTGGAAGTGTATTGTTTCAGACGAATTAAATGCATAAATATAATTAGTTTTTTATTTTTTATTTTATTGAAAAAAACAAAATACAAAACACATGACAAAGACAGAAACAGCATACAGAGTGGAAAACTGTCATGTTGCAGCACTAACTGTCATGTTGCAGCACTAACTGTCATGTTGCAGCACTAACTGTCCTTTGCTTGGCAATGCAACAACAAAAGGTCATCATTTTACCTACTTAAGAAAACATACAAAAGCAAAACTATACAATGCACAAAATCAGAAATAAATATCAGCCAATGATTAACATCCATGAACAGGTAAAGGATAACAAACAGGATGTATATAAAACCCCGAAGGGCATAAATCACAAAAGGCACACGAAAGAATATAAGTGACAATATGACAAAAAATACAAAAATAGTCCCGACCCGAGGCTTTGCACTTACACGTCTGTATTGTACAGACGGCGACCCGAAAAACTTTATTACATTACAAAATTATAAGACAATGTAAAACACAACAATGAAACAATATAATAATAATTACAAAAACCCCACACTGTTGACCATTAAACATTGATAATTGTTACACAGTGAAAAAAAAAATACCAAGCACAAGTATATAAATACGTAATACCACAATATTGTAAAAACATCTCCAAAAAAAATATTTTTATACAAGACAAGAACACAGGTAAAGGAATGTAAACATTCCAAAGGGTGCAGTTTAATATAGCTAAGGAAAGAGATCCGACAATAAAACAAAAATATTTACAAAAACAAAATAACAAAGGTAGACAGTTTACAACACAAAACCCAACCTAACCATAACGCCCCTTTAAAAGGGAAACACAATGTTGAAACATATGAGAAACCCATCTCAGGAAAACCCTCTCAGGAAACCCACCTCAGGAAACACAACTCAGGAAACACACCCCAAAACCCCCCTCAGGGAAAAACCCCAAGCGTTACATACATTAAGGAAAACGCATCCCTGGGAAAATATAAGAACCCATACAAAAACACCATAATGGGAACTTTACACCTATAACCCTACATCACCAGTCCAGTAGGTTATGGGAAAAACCCCCTGGTTACCCCTGACACCTATGTTCCATAGGGGTTCCCCCCCGTTCCCGTCATACCACACATCCTGCATTCCTAGCGTGTCATACGCCCCCAGAGTCCCTGTCACCCCCCCCTCCCCCTTTATTCATACGCCTTTTCCCCCCATGTATACACCCCCCCCGTCGCCAGCCAGCCTTTTTAAACCCCCCCTCACAACCTAGTAACCCACCCACCGCCAACTCCCCA
>WNWK01002225.1:0-102500 GCA_009830355.1 Cherax destructor
TATCATTTGTTGATATCAGTGTAGACCCTCCTCAATCAGAAGTTGAGTTACCTACTGTAACAGAGTTTGATCCACCCAGAGATGATAACCATTCTGTATATGTAAACCTTACCCTAGCAGAGTTGGGGTTAAATGTAAATAGACTGTACAATTAGATGATTGAGTTAAGAGAAATTGTCGACTGTGTGTTTTGTTACTAAGTGTTCATTATCTAGAATTTTTTTGTGTGTTCATGTTCCCTGCAAGTTCTGAGCTTTAACAGTTGACCGTGCTAGCCGAGTCTCTCTTTTCTGTTAAAACTTCTTCCTTGTAAATATATTTATTCTTCCTCAGAACCCGCTGAGTGCATGAATATAGATTGATCGATCAAATTTGCAATTGTTTTATATATAATCCATTATATCTAGATCCATTAAAATTTCTCTTAAGTACCATTAACTAAAGAAGTGCGAGAGTAAGATTAATCTTGATCAGTTCAAAGTTATAATGTGTTTGCTATTGTATAGATTCACCCAGTACCACCTGTCTGTTCAGCCTATAGAGTTGTATAGTATGCCGAGACGTCATACGATAACATGGCCGAGCTGTCGTGTCAGTATATATATATACACTTGTGTGGTATATCTTTATACAGCTGGTCCCTTTGCGTGTGACGTCACGGTACCCGCTGACGTCAGAGGCTCAGCGCATGTGCACAGCCTATCATAGGCACTCTCCCTCACTAACGTTAGACCTACAGGCGAGACAGACGGTGTGCTGGACTCTCCTTCACTTACTGTAAATATACCGTAACCATCCAACAAGGAGTATCTTTGACCTCCTATATATCTCTCCCAAGACCCACACGACATCTTCACTATTTAGCAGTTCCTCAAAATATTCCCTCCATGTTCCCGGCACCTCTAATTCTCCATCTAATAACTCTCTTCTTGTATTTTTAACTGTCAAATCCATTCGTTCCCTAAGCTTTCTCAGCTTATTAATCTCACTGCAAAACTTTCTTATTCCCAGAATTTTTTTTTGACAGCATCTAACCCACTATTCTCATTTGTTCTCCTTTTACATTCCTTCATCACTCTCTCGACCTCTTTTTCTCTCTCCATATACTCCTTCCTCCTTATATCAGTTCTACTTTGTAAATTACCTCTCATATGCTAACTTTTTCTCTCTTACTACTCTCTTTACCTCATCACTCACCAACAACTCTTATTCCCTCCCACACCCACTTTCCTGTAACCACACACTTCTGCTGAACACTCTAACACTACATTCTTAAATCTACCCCATACCTCAGCCTCATTTCCTATACTCTCACTAGCTCATCTTTCTTCCAATAGTTGCTTATATCTTACCCTAACTACCTCCTCTAGTTTATAAACCTTTACTTCTCTCTTACTTTCTGATACCATTCTCCTTGTACTCCATCTACCTTTTACTTTCACTGTAGCTTCTACTAAAAACTGATCTGATCTATCTGTTGCCCGTCTTGAAACATGTACATCCTTAAGTCTACCCCATCAGCCATTTATTCACCAATTTATAGTCCAACAATCTACTGTCATATATCGTATGTTTATTTATCCTTTATGTCTTAAAATATGTACTACCTATTACCAAACCCCATTATCATTTACCCATGGCACACCAAACTTACTTACCATGCCCTCTATAACCGTTTCTCCCACTTTAGCATTCAGGTCTCCTACTACAATAACTTTCTCAGTTGTTTCAAAACTCCCTAAACAATCATTTAGCATTTCCCAAAATCTCTCCCCAACTCTTCTTCAGGTGCATAAACACTTATTGTAACCCACTTTTCCCATCCGACCCTTATTTGAATCCACATAATCCTTGAATTCATACATTTAGCAAGGACATACAACTTCTTTTCATTCATTATCATCCGCACTACATCCACGCACATCCAAACATCCCATCTTTATAAAGTTTTTCTTCTCATTTTCAGTAATTTATACAGAAGGGGGTTACTAGCCCATTACTCCCGGCATTTTAATCGCCTCTTACAACACACATGGCTTACGGAGGAAAGATTCTTTTCGACTTCCTCAAAGAGATGAAAGGAAATAGATAAGAACAATAACTATTAAGAAAATATATGTAGTGTGACCTAGGTGTGTGTACAAGTAGCAAGACGTACCTGTTTTCTTGCGTGTTTTATGTGACCAAAAAAATAAAAAAATATAGACACGCATTTGGCATGACGGTGGTACCTCCCTGGGTGGTTGTTCTACTTAAGGTTTGTTCTGTATTTTGTATTAATGTTGGTAGAATTACCGACAATATGTTAGGTAAAAAGGAAACAAGTGCAACTAATGTGACATTTTATTGTGGCTTTGTCAAGCCGATGGCTTGACAAAGCTCCTGCTGTTGACCGTGCTCATACGGTATTTATACACACACACACACACACACACACACACACACACACACACACACACACACACACACACACACACACACACACAATACACACACTACAAGCAATACCAGAGACACACGGCCGCACTCACCCTAGCGAATCACCTCATTCCACATACAGGTTTTTCCGGGCAACGTGTAATTGTTTAGCTTGGGTCCAGAGTTCCTTGACTGACTCTCATAATGGTGCCAAAAACTCACAAAATGTGAGCTGAAATTTTCTGAATGATATTTAGATGCTTTAAATTGCATTTCCTGAGACAGATAGAGAGAGAGAGAGAGAGAGAGAGAGAGAGAGAGAGAGAGAGAGAGAGAGAGAGAGAGACTGATCTGCCTCCAGCTAATCTTTCAAATTTTAATTACACGTGACTACTAAAAACATTATTTAGATTTACTCTAGCAGATACAAAGATGAAAATTGGTGACAGATGGATTAGTGGAAGCATTACCGTATACAGGTATACCACAGTACATGCATTGTTATCTGTGGAATAACAAGCAAAATTATGTACAAACATTTTTATCTCAGTGCTAACAACAGAGTGGAACCACTTATAGAAATCAACATTATGCTGGTCACCCATTTTTATGTGAGATCTTTGGCCGAATTTGTTATGATGTCAGAGTTTGACTCTGCCTAGATGGAGTGTGGAGGCCTGGGTTCGAATCCTCTGCTTGCCTAGGGAATTGTTTTATGCATTAATACATATACATAACACTATTCAGTAACCAATCAGTACATACGTACAACTAATGTTATGTAATGTTAGTTTTGGATTCTGGTAGGTTATATGAGCCTAAAAATACTAAAAAAAAAAAAAGGAAAAAAAACTGCCGCTACGCTTCCTGGAGTAGCAGACGTTGCAACGTTTGCAACGTTCGCAAACGTTGATGATGTTTCACTGAGTTTCATTCTAGATGTTCTAAATGGATTACACTAATGAAAATTGGGTTGAGCAAATATTCTGTTAGTGGGACGGATTGTGAAGGACCTGCCTAGTATGGGCCAACAGGCCTGCTGCAGTGTTCCTCCTTTCTTATGTTCTTATGTTCTTATGTCAAGTCTAGAAATGACGAATACAGAACTAATACGAAAATACGTGTTAACAGTGGAGGAAGTTCAATAAATATCTAAGAGTCAAAGCTAAGATGGATATGTTGGCAGAGCAGTAAATTCAATAGGTATGTTGGCAGTAGAGAAGTAAGCTCAATAGTTGTGTTGGCAGAGTCAGGTTGCACAGCTATACTCTCATTTAGATGTAGGAGTAGAATATATATACGAGTATGTTTGCTCAAGTTGAATTAAGATAGAGTAAGAACCTAATGTGTTGAACTCATGACATAATTATCAAGTTTATTATACCTCGCATGTTTGGTGATTACCTGGCATCCAGAGGCGGTGAGGGTGAGGTGCTGGGGCGGAGGGAGAACTAGAGGTACTGGGGCGGAGGGAGAACTAGAGGTGCTGGGGCGGAGGGAGAACTAGAGGTGCTGGAGGAACGAGAAGGTAAGGATGGTCGGGAGTGTTTTGGAAGAGGAAAAGATAGAGGGAATGCAGGTATTGCGGAGAGGGGAGAGTTACAGCGTCGTATGGGCATTGTGATAAAGGGGATATAGATTCAGAAATTAAATTTTGTCATTGGAGCAGCTAGTTTATGCTGTTAAGGGTTATTAAAAGAAGTGGTTTAGAGACAGCGACACTCGGTATTGAAACAACTGCACAATACAGTTCGCAAGAGCTTGATCATATCAATGATGGTGTTCTTTCTGATGAACATATGGCTGGTAATGACGGTGTAATGATAGAAGGGGAAAAAAGGGATTGGGATGGATAAAGTTGCAAAAATAGGATGAGAGGTATATGTGTGGAGAGAGAGAGAGAGAGGAAAAAATAATAAAGTTACCAATCCACTTTTGGTTTGGTGTTTAGAGCGATTAGTTAGTAATTAGTGTCTTTTAAAAAAGTGTGTTTTGTTTTTGCTCGTGTAAAAAGAGCGATATATTAAGGCTTCCGCTAAGTTAACAACCATGACATATAACTTGTCCAAATTATCGATATTGCGAGTCCAGTATTGACAAAATATTTTCAGCACACTATTTGTATATCCTTTATTTATCCTTTTTTTTTTTTTTATCCTTGTGCACCTCATTGTTAAGGAACTGGAAGAGGGAAGTGTTGCGTGAGCGAAACACTTTATTACTTAGCAAAATTGGATACATCCGCAGTGTGCCAATACCCTATTCAGAGTTACGTAATGGAAACAAAAGCTAGTTATGGTTCCTTGTCATATTTTCTGACACAGGATGGGGTAAACAAATAGTCTTAAGACCTGTTACAAGTAGAAGGGGTGAGGGGGATCTTGTGTTACAAGTAGAAGGGGTGAGGGGGATCTTGTGTAGTGAAAGATGCTGTGAGAGAGATGTAATGATGATGGAAGGGAGTGGAAAGAAGGAGCAGTTGAAATGGAATAAAGTTGTGGGTACAGAGTAGTAATAGGAATATGATGATAATAACGATCATTATTGATATTTTTATTCTTATTCTTATGGTAAAACCACTGATATGATACCGGCAAGTCTAGGAAAAATGCGAGTGGGCAAAAACTTTATAGACATTTTATTATGAAACGTTTCGGTCCTGGGGGCTGCAGGAGGTTACGGAGAGTGAGGGAAGCAAGGATGGGAGGTGACCGAAACGTCGTGGCGCGAACAAAACAACAACGAGATGCGAATGATCATCCACACCCTCCCCAACACACACACACACACACACACACACACACACACACACACACACACACACACTTCGGTATCATAATGAGACACAAATTAAATCTGGCTCCTCCCTGGGGCTCGTACAAGCATGTCGACGGGAAGTCAGTTATTATTAACAACGCCAACTGCTGTAATTACACACCATAACTCTTAAGACCTCGGGAGATGTGATGCAATTTATCACTGTGTTTCAGTGTAATCATCAGCATCCGATTACCTTAAATTACATCCACCAATGACACGTCAGCATCAAATGAATTTATAAATATGCATTTCATAATATGCTGTCTTCTTTGTCATTGACCTTTTTTTTTTACCTTTCTTTTCTGTTTCCTCCTCTTCTTTTTTCTTCTTCGTCTTCTTATTTATTTTAATTTTTTTATACTTCATCATCTTCTTGTTTTTCTTCTTATTTTTCTTCGTGTACATTCCATTTCACATTTATTTACGCCTGAGTAGCGCTGATAAATCCGCCAGGGCGTAGACATAATTGGCAGAAAGTTCAATAATGTATTTTGAATGTGGTGGTAAGGCAGCTAGGAGCCCCAGTACGCCTCTAACTCACTATGCTAACACGAAAGTAGATAAGAACATTTGCCAAGCAGAGTGCACATAGCTGGCAAGCCCATACGGGCTGAGTGCTTTATATTAACATAAAACCCTCTAAGGAAAAATAATATTGACGTTTTCCTTGTAGCTATTCTGAGCATTTTTCTTCTGCCACGTTCTATGCATTTTTTCAGTTAAATTTATATTAATTAAATATCATAAGTATTGAATTATATGTATATACTATCAGATATTACATAAGACTTTGATACCTGCTTCGAGGCTTCGAGGTGTTTATTCCCTTCCTTCGTCAAGCAAAGATGTATACACCGAGAGGTGTTTATTTCCGTGTGTATACGCCGAAAAGTGTGTATTCCTGTGTATATACACCGAAAGGTGTGTATCTTAGCGCATATACACGGAGAGGTCTGTATATATGCATATACACTGAGACGTGTATCTCTTGAGTATTTGCACCTACTGGCGTGTCTGTGTATATTATACACTGATATTTTAACCCCTATTTTAGGTATTAAAGTATCCTTGACTGCTGGTGTGCAGGGCACATGCCGCCTTGAGTATTCGGTATGACTTTATACCATTTAAATTAGCCAACCACATCAAATGCCTTTTTGGTTTTGCTAGAACGATCTATTTTAAAATCTTGTTGGGACTCATTATTCAGTTTATTTTCATCACTGAGTCTTAAAATTGTTTCTGCTATTAATGATATTAATAGCTTTTGTCTCGCAATTCAAGAACGGAGGGTCGAGCCTACCACTCCTTGGGCTCAATGACCCGCATGTACTTAGCACTTTAGTTAGATTATCATAATCTAAGTGAAGTGTTAAATAAATGTAGCAGTGCAAGCGGTTTTTTTTTCTCAAGAGACTACCCTAAATTGGTGTGAGACATGTTCGCCTCTGCTTCTAAAGCAGGACTGATGTAGGCAAGCACTCGCTTGGTTATAAACTCAGTATCTCTCTTTTATTCACCAGAACAGAGATCTGATAAAGCAAGAAGTAACAAACTGCCCCTATTTTTACTGAAAGATATCTTGGATAAATATTTTTTAAAGTTTCATGAGAAATAGTCAAAATATAATATAACTGTATGACAGGTGTAAGTTAATCAACTCACTACACAGGACTAATCATATGAAGATACATTACACAAATCTCTTAAGACTCCCACAGTTATCAACCCCATAGTTAGCACAATGCATGTGTACATAGACTCCATCTAGTCAAAGACTAAATCGACAAAGTACTCGTACAGTGTATAGACACCAACAAGGCAATATGAAGAGGAATCCACAAAGTTGGACAAAGACGTTCACGCACTACACTACCTAAGTATGTAGGAGACTGAGTCCGCACTAGCCAATTCAGAATTGCCTTCTAAGTCACCAAACATAAGTGGAAAGCTACACCTAAAAGTGTTAATTCCAAGATATATTACTCCACTTCAAAACCAGTTCGTCAACGCGGGACAAATGCATCAAAATACAAAGTCACAAACTACTCCAAACTGTCGTCCCAAAAACAGAACACAGTTTAAATTCACTTGACGTAGTGCTGACACTAAGATTATGTCCAAATGTGACAAGGAGCAGGAACTAAGTACACAATAAAATCATTCAAAACATGTGTTCATGTAAGGGTAACAGTGTTTTATGGATACTGTGAACAATGTTCAGAATAACAACCCAGACGCGATGTCAACACTGAACTTGAATCAACAGATCACACACAATGGACATAGGATGCAGACACACAATAATGCACATTAATTCTATGTCCCAAAAATGACATTGTGTAAGATATATTGCGACAAAACACCATCTGCTGACCATTGAGAAAGGGTGGGGAAGGAGGAGGGGGATAGAGTTGGAAGCTGCACCAGGCAATTTGCCAAATCATAACCACGCTCAACCCCTCGTTATGCAAGCAGTTAGCACAAGGCGGACCCATGCACTTTCCTGGCTCACTCAATGATACAAATCTACTATACAATATTTCATAAATTGTAAATAATAGGGAATAACATGGGCCCCGACATAATCTTAGATATATATATATATATATATATATATATATATATATATATATATATATATATATATATATATATATATATATATATATATATATATTCCCTTTATGAATTACAATCCTTAGAGTAAACATCAATAATTAAATACTAAATAAACACCAAATAATGTTCACTGGAGCTTTATCAAGCCCAATTTCCTAGTCATTGAAGTCAGGCTGATAACATGAAAATTTAAAAGTAAAGACTACCATTTAGAAAATAAGTATCACATTAATCTCTTAAATATCGTGCACGCTTTACGTATACAATGGTTTTGTAAAGAAATTTGGTAATGGTTACTTAGGTACTCTTTGCACTATTTAAAAACTCATTTTGGACGTTGTTTGGTTTTAATCTATCTACATGTTTGTGAACCATGTCAATGGTGCTTGTGGTCCTGTATAATATGCTTTCCGCAGGTCCTCCATAATTTAAAGTGAGTGAAATTTCATTTGTATCATCCTGTTTGAAAACAGGATAAAAAAAATTCAAGCTGGAATATATTTCATGGAATATATAAGTAAGCAAACAAATACAAACATCTCTGTTTGATCGTCAGAAATTAAAAAGGAACTGAGCAGTATCCCAAAGAAAATATTAAGCTTCCAAACTCATCTAACCGAGCTGACTCAGCAAAGGGAGCGACCATCCCGCCCTAGATAAAACCTGAGACACCCGCAGTCCTATCACAAACAGACCCGCACACAGAAACACAAACAGGGCGCCGCATCGCTACACGCCAGACACACGGACCTCTCCCGTCAAGGTGCCTCGGGTTGTACCTAATCTTGAGGACACGGCTCCTGGGAATATTAATGGGTCTCTTCACCTCTGTGAAAGGAACCGCTTAGTAGCTCCGACGGGTGGGAGTGATGCGCCCGCCCTAGTTAAGTTACACCTCGGTAAAATGGAACTGGAAGGAGTTACGGCGACAAATGGCCCTCATTGCGGCGAGACAGAACGCTGGTTGTTTTCCAGAAGCACGCTCGGGGAAATTGAGGACGTCTGCTGGATGCAAGTGGAAGGTGGATGAGGAGAGCGGGGATTGTGCTCTGCTGTGGAAGCAAGACAGCCTGCCAGGAGGAAGTTTGTTATTATTTCATAGTGAGAGGGAGTTGTAGGGTGCACGTTGGGGATGCTGGAGGCGCGATGAGCACAAGATGGGGATGGAAAGTTATGATTTGCAGTAGCATGCCTGACCTGGGGATGAAGGCAGGACGTTTGTTGTCCTGGCAATGGAAGATTTTAGAGGTAAGAGAAGATGAGGTTTGGGGTGACTTTAGGAGCTGGAGAAGTTAAAATTTTGGGTGACTTTAGAAGCAGAAGTTCTGGCTTGTGGTATGTTTAAACACAAAAGAGGAAGTTTAGGTTTTGGTTGACTTTAGAAACAAGAGAGGAAGCTGAGGTTTATGTAACTTTAATAAGAGGAGAGGAAGTCGAGGTTTGATGTGTGTGAGATAAGTGGTGTGAGTAACGGTAAACATGATGGTAAGAGTATAGGGTTGGTCGTGAATGGTGGTGGTACTTGGAGTGGCAGTTAGGGTGATGGTGGTAGCAAGACTGGTGGTAGAGAGGGGTAATGAAGGTAGCATGTGCGGTAGTGGATGTAACAGAAATAGTGGGCGTGGTAGTGGTGGTAGCAGGAACATTGGTGGTGGTCTGGGTAGTGCTGATTGTGGTGGTGTTTGCCTGAAGGTTACCTGAAGACCATTCCGTAGGTCCCCAACCTCGTGGTCCGGACCCAGAGTAGGCCTTCTGGTTGATAATGTAATCAACCAGGCTGTTGGTACTAGCTGCACACAATCCAACGTAGGAACCATAACCCGGCTGAACAGAAATTAACTTGGCGAATTTATCTGGGTTCCTCTTGAAGACAGCTAGGATTCTTTTGGTAATTTTCCTTATGAATGAAGGGAAGATGTTGAAAAATTCATGGCAGCCCAGTTTTTCACTGGTGGTGTTCTTCACCATAGGAAGCAATCTCAGTGTGCTAAATTGGGACCAGTTCCTCCAGGATTTTCCAGGTATTAATTACGAAGAGTTTTCTCGCTCCTACGTTTCAGGAAGTAAAGTTCAAGCGTGGTAGTGGTGGTAGCAAGAGTAATAATGGTTGTGATTGTGGTAGCTCGCTTGGAAGTAGTGGTGATGGTCGCAGCGAGAGTAGTAATGTTGATGGAAGCAGGAATGGTAGTACAAGGGGTAATAATGGTAGCATACTCGGTGGTGGAAATAGGAGTGGTAGTTGTGGATGGTGTTTAGGGATATTAGCAAGAGGGGTGGTTGAGATTGTGTAGGTAGTGGTAGTGATGGTGGTGATAGCAAGAGTAGTAGTTGTGGTAGCCATGACTGTGGTTGTAACCGAAGTGATGGTTGTCTTTTCTGTGGAAGTGGTAACTAGAGTTTTTTTTTATTTTAATGGGTGGTGGTTTTTGTTGTGGAGTTGCTGGTGTGAGTGATGGTTGTGGTGGTATCAGGAATGGTGGTAGTGATAATGCTGGTGGTAATAATACTGTGATAGTGGTGAAAGCAAGACTGAACTTGTCGTTGTTGTTGTGGTAGTGGCAGTGGCGGTGGTAGTGGTAGCAGTAGTGGTTATGGCAGTAGTAGTAGTAGGAGGAGTAGCAGTTTATGTGTCCAATGACCTGAAAGGGATTGTGACTATCTCAGATGATAAAACTAACTTGATCACTTAAACACACAACACGCACATATGGTCCAACCTGTCTTAAGAATTTGCATCAACGATGCTAAATGGCAGTTTAGTTCACTTATTAACAACTCAGTAACCAAGCCAGTGCTCTATTATACTTTTTTTCTGAATCTTAATTTATTCAATACGAATGCGCTAATTCGACTTTTGTCTTGTGAGCAACAAGGAACCTAACAGTAATCCCTATGCACCGCCACTTGTGATTCCCATTCTGTCTGTCTGTCTGTCTGTCTCTCTGTCTCTCTCTCTCTCTCTCTCTCTCTCTCTCTCTCTCTCTCTCTCTCTCTCTCTCTCTCTCTCTCTCCAAGGCAGGGTGACAGAGGCGTGCCTACACTACAGTTAAAAAACTGCTACATATCAAAACTCCTCATTCAGAGTGCAAGCACTGTACTTCTGACCTCTAGGGCTCAAGTCCGGCTAACCAGTTTTCATGAATCCCTTCATAAATGTTACTTTGCTCACACTCCAACAGCACGTCAAGTCATAAAAACCATTCGTCTCCACTCACTCCTATCTAACACGCTCACGAACGCTTGCTGGAAGTCCAAGCCCCTCACACACAAATCCTCCTTTACCCTCTCACTCCTACCTTTCCTAGGATGACCCGTAACCAGCCTTCCTTCAGCTACATATTTATATGCCCACCAATTCATTCTATTTTGTTCAATTTTCTCTACATCTCCAAACGACCTCAACAACCCTTCCTCTGCCCTCTGGATAATTCCTATAGAAACCCTGCACCTACTAATCTCCAAGCTACGGTTTCTCTGCATTATATTCACACCACACATTGCCCTCAGACACGACATCTCCACTGCCTCCAGCCTTCTCCTTGTTGCAACATTCACCACTCATGCGTCACACCCATATAAGAGCATTGGTACCACTATACTCTCATACATTTCCCTCTTTGCTTCCATGGATAATGTTCTTTGTCTCCAGACTCCTCAGTGCACCACTCACCTTTTATCCCTCATCAACTCTATGGTTCACTTCGTCTTTCATAGACCCATCTGCTGACAAGTCCACTCCCAAATATCTGAATACATTCACTTCTTCCGTATTCCCTCTTTCATTATGCATTTTTTTATTTATCCTCATCACCCTGCTCTTTCCTATGTTCACTTTCAATTTCCTGCTTTTACATACTTTTCCAAACTCGTTTACCAACCTCTGCAACTTCTCTTCAGAATCTCCCAAAAGCATAGTGTCATCACCCAGAAGCATCTGTGACAACTCCCACTTTGTGTTAGATTGTTTATCTCTTAATTCCACATCTCTTGCCAACACCTGAGCATTCACTTCTCTTACAACCCCATCTATAATTATATTGAACAACCACGGTGACATCACACATCCTTGTCTAAGGCCTACTTTTACTGGGAAACATTCTCACTATCCTCATATTCTCACTATCAGCCTCACTATCCTCGTAAGAACTCTTAACTGTTTTCAGTAACCTACCACCTATTCAGTACATTTGCAACATCTGCCACATTGCTCTCTTATCCACTCTATCACATGCCTTTTCCAAATCCATAAATGCAATTAAAACCTCTTTACCCATATCTAAATAATGTTCACCTATATGCTTCACTGTAAACAGTTGGTCTACACATTCCCTACCCTTCCTAAAGCCTCCTCTGAGATCCTGCTTTCCGTCTTACTCTTAATTCTTTCAATAATAACTTTACCAAACACTTTACCAGGTATACTCAACAGGCAAGCTCTCTGCCAGTCCTTAGGTACCTTCCCGTCCAACATTTATTAAATAAAAACACCAATTATATATATATATATATATATATATATATATATATATATATATATATATATATATATATATATATATATATACATACATACATATACATATATATGATTGCAATAGAAAACAAAATCTTCAATACTCTCCACTGCCTTTTTTTTTTTCACTCATGTGCAAGACCCGTTTAAATCTTTACTAAACTCTCAGCAATGCACATCATATTCCTTATAGTTATCCTCTGCTTAATATATCACAGCAAGAAACTAATCTGAACTTTGTAAGCAAGAACAGCTCCTTGTGTAGTCGAGTTGCATCTTGCGTATAGATTTACAACCGGTTCTTTCTCTATACTCACTGTTACTTTAAGTTCTGTCAAGTTAATAGCCTGAGACAATCTATAAGTGGACTCTTCAAATGAACCGGTTAACACCGTCACCTCGCCAACATAAATATATTTCCCATTTCTTACTTATGAAGTTTGTTACAGAATTTGTCACAGTTTTCATTAAATGATTTTCTCTACTTCACAGAACTTGTCTAATCAGAAATTAATATTTATTTCCATTTTCTGCCCACTCCTCCTCTTGAAGATTCTTCAATTTGACTTAATTCCCGATCATTTAATTCACTCCTACCCTTCACACCATGAATGCCTTCACCACTATATCATAATAAAGTTCCTACCTTTTCCGACATGATTTTGTCTCTCCTAATAATGCTATCCTCTTCTTTTATGAGAATGTATGATAGCAGATACAGTACAAGCGTCTACCCGCTTTCAGTATTCACATACCCTTCTCTATGTATATTACAGCTCTTGTTAGTGTTATGGTTCCACTCCGATTTAGGAGACTGAGTCGCAGAGCTTATGATTCCCGGAACTATTAACAGTTAAAATGTATATATATCCCCATCGCCAAAGATATATCAAAGTGCATGCGTACGTAGGTCTCGACATCCCCACCAAGAACTCACGCTGTCTTACCTACTAAGCCACGAATGGACGAAGTTTTGCAGTCGTTAGTTCGATTCCCACGTTCAGCTTACAGTCTTCTATTGTTTTCACACAATGTGAAATATCATATCCCCCCCAAACACAAAACACACACACACACACACACACACACTCAGTGAAGAGGCGGGGCCAGGAGCTATGACTCGACCCCTGCAACCACAAATAGGTGAGTACTGTACTGTTTTTGGTATATGTGAATGACATAACGGAAGGGATAGACTCAGAAGTGTCCCTGTTTGCAGATGATGTGAAGTTAATGAGAAGAATCAAATCAGTCGAGGATCAGGCAGGACTAAAAAGAGACCTGGACAGGCTACAAGCCTGGTCCAGTAACTGGCTCCTTGAATTTAACCCTGCCAAGTGTAAAGTCATGAAGATCGGGGAAGGGCAAAGAAGACCGCAGACAGAGTATAGTCTAGGTGGCCAAAGACTGCAAACCTCACTCAAGGAAAAAGATCTTGGGGTGAGTATAATACCGAGCACATCTCCTGAGGCACACATCAATCAGATAACTGCTGCAGCATACGGGCGGCTGGCAAACCTAAGAATAGCGTTCCAATACCTCACTAAGGAATCGTTCAAGACTCTGTACACCATATACGTCAGGCCCATACTGGAGTATGCAGCACCATTTTGGAACCCACACCTTGTCAAGCACGTCAAGAAATTAGAGAAAGTGCAAAGGTTTGCAACAAGACTAGTTCCAGAGCTAAGGGGATTGTCCTACGAAGAATGGTTACGAGAAATCGGCCTGACGACACTGGAGGACAGGAGGGTTAGGGGAGACATAATAACGACATATAAAATACTGCGAGGAATAGATAAGGTGGACAGAGACAAGATGTTCCAGAGAGGGGACACAGAAACAAGGGGTCACTATTGGAAGTTGAAGACTCCTATGAGTCAAAGGGATGTTAGGAAGTATTTCTTCAGTCATAGAGTTGTCAGGAAGTGGAATAGCCTAGAAAGTGACGTAGTGGAGGCAGGAACCATACTTAGTTTTAAGACGAGGTTTGATAAAGCTCATGGAGCAGGGAGAGAGAGGACCTAGTAGCAATCAGTGAAGAGGCGGGGCCAGGAGCTATGACTCGACCCCTGCAGCCACAAATAGGTGAGTACACACACACACAAAACTCTCACACACACACACACATACACTCAAACACACACACACACACACACACACACACACATACACTCAAAACACACACACACACACTCAAACTCAAAACAGGCCAAGTATCTACCGACAAGTACCTGTGACAGCTGGTAAGTGACACAACCATTATCACCACCACCACCACCACCACCACCACCACAACCACCACCACCACTACCACCACTACCACTACCACCACCAACATCACCACCACCAAGAGTGCCAGTAAAACCAATCGTACAAACAATATCAACACTGCTGCAATCCTAAACAGGGCTAAAGACGACATGAATACCAATACTGACTATAGTGTCATACCACTAGTTAATTGGACACGTTTTTATTAAAAAAATGATTTGCAAGCTGTTAAACCCGTGTGGTTTATCTTTCGCAAGAATTGGTGTAAGTTAGAACCTACGCCCGCTAAGCTCTGCCCCGTTTTTGACTAGACTCTGCACGTGGTGAGAGCCCCGCCTGTTGCCTCAGTCAGCAGCTAACTAGCGGTGTAAGCTATAAGGTGCTCCATCAGCATTGTGGTGCCACTTCTCACCTCACACAGTGGCCAAGTGGCGGCCAGCAGAAAATATAGCCGGTCGTACCACAAGCTCCTTAACAACGTCGAGATGTACAACACAGCTCTTGTGCTTCACGGCTTGTTATGAGCTCCGGGGAACTTAACGTCTCCATCCTTATGTTCCATCAGGGAGATTTCCAGCCTTATCTCTTTTAGCCTCCCACCCACACCCCCACACGTAACATTTTCTTCCACCTCCTCCTTCAAGACTCAGTGGAGGCGCTCCGCGATAACTCACCCCGGCGGCGGAAACGGAAGAGAACAAACAATTTATTGAAATCGTATTCATAGGTTAGGGAAATTGTGTGGCTGTACACCTCCAGGGACTGAGGGATAGAGGGAAGGAGGGAGGGAAGAAGATAGGAAGGGAGTCAACGAGGGAGGGAGAAGCATCCCTGCGGTGGATGATGGAGGTCGTGTGTATGTTACAGCGGCTTCTGATAATAGCCAACCACGGCCGTAATGAATCACCGCCGCGCGCGTACCTCCACGGAGGAACGACGCCTAACAGGGATGTTAAACTGATCTAGACTCAATAAAATTGGAAAAGATGTAAGAGAGATCCCATTTTCTTCCGCTGGGAGGAATATGAGGATAGCGAAGTTTATTGTATGGACGAACATAGCCGAGGCGTCGGTTCTTTCCTGGTAAGTCACAAGCTGCTATGAGAGGGAAACCTGGCTTGGATAGGTTACCGAGAACCTGGCTTGGATAGGTTACCGAGGACAGGGATAGGAAGAAACCTTGTAGAGAGGACCATTAAAGAGGACGATATATGGAGAGAGAAATCTGGGATATCAGAACTGCCGAAACTAATAAGTCCTGGGGAGGAAGGAGCGCCAAAGGAGCACAAAACCTTAACAAAGGAGGCCAAGTGGCACTTGCTAGGTAGGTCTCACTCATAACTAGCACTTTCCACTAGGATCAATATTGTATTAATGAAACTATTCTGTAGTCAGTTCACTTATCTATAACTTTTTGTTACCTCGACTTAACTTCAAACTAAGTGTTTGAATCATTTTTAACCTCGGTTCCTCTATGAATATTAATTTCTGCACATAAATTGCGTCTTCCTGTACGAAAACATACAGGAAATGATTGTGCAAAGCGGAACACATTTGTAGACTTTCATTAAGCAAACTGCTCTGAGTTAGCTTTTTTTTTTTTCACCGAATTTTAGTCTTATATTAAATAATTTTTTTTTTTTTGGGGGGTGTTCTGAGAATCCCTTGCTACTTTAATTGTAATTTCATTCTAGCTTTATCGGCTTTTACATTAAAATTAAGGTTTTCTTGTCCTCGTTTTACACTCCAAATACATATTTAAGTCTTTTATGCATCCATTTACACACATTTTTGTTGGATGCGATTTTCCTGTGAGGAAAATGCACTATACTTGCGTAGCCTTTACAATATCTTCTGGAAAATCTTCCTGGCAGCCCCATCATTACTGTTTGTCAAGTTTCTGTTGCCATACTTACCTGTCAACCTCCCCATAACATGAGAACCATACGAGGCTTCACAGTCCATCCCTCACCATTCTTAGGCCTTGAGTTGATAATGGCTCATGGCGGACCGAAGCTTCGTTCATTTTTCATTTACGTTTTGTAGGTTAGTTTCTCAGGCAATGCTATGGTAACATTTATTTTTTACGTTAGTCAACAATAGCTCGGACAGTTTGAAATTCCCTTAGTCCAGTGTAGTATGCGAAGCTAAAATATAAAGCTTAAACTGTTTTATCGTTGGTTAAAGACAGATTCAACAAAAGAAGAACTTTATGAGTACGACGTTTCAGCTGAGTGAAGGTGAAAAGAAATACTAATTAACGCGTCCTTTTTGCTGTATGTCTTTTTAGGTATTTTTTTGGCTATGCCATACCTCAAATGTGTTGTTGATAATATAATTTGGAGGAGAAACAATAAAACACATGTTTGAAGCTTTTTCACAATCGTCGATTTCACCAAAGTTTAGATTTCATTATCTGATGAAATCAGGATAAGCAGATGCTCCTTCTGGTGTGTGTTCACTCATTGCTTTAAAAAGTAGCCTGGTCTACCTGGAGAGTGTTCTGGGGTCAATGTTTTTGTGGCCAGGTCCAAGACCAGGCCTTCCTGGAGTACGGTTCTTGATCAAATGAATTAGAGCTGCCTTCCCTTCCATAGACGAAACCTGATTATCTCTTATTTCCAGAGCGCTGTACGACCCCTGCCAGCTAAACATTTTCCCATAATAATAGTAATAATAAAAATAATGTAAATTCTTAAGACTCTAGGTTTTCTGTCACTGTGTTCTCTTCTTGTCTGAATAAAATAAATATACCCCATAATTAAATTTTCGTATAAAGAAGCATTTGCATATGGTTGCTAAGTCCCTGGAGCGGAATAATACAGATAAAATTAACATGGGCTGCCTTGCCATTTTCAGAATGCCTTTACTCTCTCTTGATATTTTTCCCATCTCTTGTTCAGTTTTGCCTTCATTTTCACATGAGTTTGACTTCCAGCAAACAGAGGCACTACCAGAAGGTCACATTTCACCACTGAGACCACAACCATCCACACCACCCCCACTCCAATAACCACCCATGCCATCCACACCCATATTCCAACCCCCTGTCACCGGTAGCAACAACACCCTACATTAGTATGTAGAAGGGTAGAGGTCAGCCAGGATGGCCTGGCTAACAATGCTATAATGCTATTCAACAATTAAGTCTGCCTCATATCTCCACCGTCTTTACTGCTCGTCAGGGCTACGGCTGACGCCAGGATGCGATTGGTTTTAAAACGCCAATCAGGATCATCCCGAGCGGAACAAATCCTCCGTGTGTGTTCTTACGAGCAAAAACCCCAAACGATCCCTAGATCCTGTACTGCTGGACGGCCAACCATGATCTGGAACGTGATAACACTAGCCGGGTAATGACGAAGACCTGATGAATGGCTGCCGTAACCACTGCTGTTGTAACTGCTAGCCCCGGACATCGTCTAGGTCGGTCGCGTCCCGAATCTCAATTGCCGACGAGAAGAGAGGAGAGTATATCCATGTGGCTTCCCATGCGTTTCCTTGGCCATCTTTCTTTCTCCGAGCGTCTTGTTAGCAAAAATTATCTCCTGCTCTTATCTACGCTGACGCCTCGTTATTTACAACGTCTCTGTGTGATTATCTCGGATGTTATTCAAAGTGTCTCTAAGGATTTTTCTATTTGGGACAGTTCACAGTAGCCGATATCTCTAGCATCTCGTTGATGTATCGTTAATCTAGCACCTGTGCTTATCTGTACTGATAAGCACAGGGGATATCATATCATTATCCGAGTGTTCCTCAATGATTAATTACATTATCTCCTGTTCCACATTTGTTGATGTCAGATTATCTGCGCTAATCTTCAATGGTCAACAATTCCTATATATATATATATAAGGACTTTTAAGTGTGCATTATCTCAGTCAAGAAAAGTCATATATAAACTTAGAACCTTCAACACTGATCTATTTTACAGGAAGCTTCATATTGTTGTTGATCTGAGGGTGAGCCGGTGTCCAAAATTGTATTCTCATCTCTGATCTGTCCTTGCCATGAAATTTATTTTTTCTTTTATTGGGTTGTAGAGAATTTAAAATAAAATATAAATGGGAAAATAAAAATGTGCATAATAATAATAATAATAATAATAATAATAATAATAATAATAATAATAATAATAATAATAATAATAATAATAATAAAATAAATGAAGTTAAGTGCTGAGCCCGAAGAGGTCATACAACTCAAGAAAATTGAGAAACGGTCGAAACTTTCATTTTTCTGGCGTTTTTAAGTTTCACGAGTTGAGGGAGCCCTTAAATATCATATTTTCGCACGGCTTTATTTCAGAGCCAATATGTAAACTCAGATAGTGTTCTTGTCTTCCTCTAAGGTTTTCGTTTTTAACTTAAGAATTCCACATCCAATTGACTTTACATTTTCAATGGAAGGATCACGGAACTATCAGTACGCGTTGGTGTACTCTAGTCAATTTCATATAGATCATTTCTGATTTGGTTTCTTTGCGATAGCTTGAGCAAGCCTATTTTGATCCGCTTCAATCTTTCACCACTGGTGTATCCTACTGAAGAGATGGTACATAGGTGGCAATTTGCAAATCTGATTAAAAAAAAATAAAAAATGCTTCATCTGAATTGTGTTAATCTTTATTTCTGACGCATTTTATGAAAAGTCATTTTTGGGTTTAAGGTCATTTATTAACCTTACCAATAAACTTGGAATTGTTGAAATCTAATAAATAACTGGAGAATGGATCTCCTGGTTGGCTTCAAATTTTTAACACTGGTGAGCTTTCTTAATGGAAGGCTTAACTTTAATATGTGTTGTGTAAGTTTTAATTTGCCAGTTTTATGAAACGTATTGCTGTCTTGTCAAATGCTGGTTTATCTTATTTGACAAAGGTTTTGATTTATTCTTGCGTTGATTTTCAGCAGTGTAGGTGTCAATTTATCGGTTTTATTGAACAGATTAAAAAACAAAAATTCTTTGTTTGAAACCTTCACTGCTGATAATCTGATACTTTCAAACTTAAAGTGTTGTTGTATTTTGTGATATCGCTCTGCTTGTGTTAACTTTAAAATGCCTTTTTCAATTGGCTTTACATTTTCGATGCTGGTGTGTGTCAGTGGAAGGCTCGAAGTGGTTTTCCATTGTGTAGGTGCCAATTTGTAATTTTGTTGAAGAAATTATTAGTTTCTTTGAGTGACCAGATTTTTAAATGCCGGTATTTAACTCCATCAAAAAACTTATGTCGCACTCTGTACTATTCCTTTAACGTGCAGTGAGGCAGACGGGGCTCGGCTTAACAGTATACAGAGATACCTTTCTCGGATCGCACATCGACTGAATCACACGAATTTATTTTAGAGATCATGAAGTAAGTCATGAGCTAAAGCTAGTAACCATAGCTCAGTGGAAATCCAACCAACGTCCATAAAGTCAGTCACTTTAGACCGGCGTCTCACAGAGCCTAAATTAGGCGACGTAACACCTGACACCAGATCGCGTGCATGTGTTCCCTCAGTTCTTTGTTGACCGAGCATTCACAACGCACTCTCCGATAAGAGATACGATCGCCAGTGAGACGATAAGGGGACAGTACGTGTGCTCCGGCCTTATCCATACGAGAGTCGGCAAGACTACCATTGTCAGAGGCAGGATGTCTGATTGCGACGCGGATACGAAAGGATATCAAAGGGATACCAGGGAACGCGTGGGAGCTCGATAAATTGAGCCAAGCTTGCTTGTGATTAATACCGGGTCAATGGAATGTGATTGGTCAGTGATCATGATCAAGCCGAGACGTACGTAGGAAGGTATTGATCGCTTGAAGGATAACAACAGGCAGTGAGGCTGATGAATGGTTCTGGTGTCAGTTGCTAATGATGTAGGAGAGGTGAAGGTGATCTTGGTGAGGCTCTGGTGGGCACACACATGATTAGGATGATGACGGTGATAATGGTGATGTTGTTACACTAGACTCATCTCACTGATTTTGTGTTATAGCCATCATTTACCATTATAATTACCACTATTCAAAGAATAATAATAATGATACTACTACTACTACTACTACTACTACTAATAAAGCATTTTTACTTTTTGTTATTTTCGTTACGCTCATTGTTGTAACCCTTCTCCTCCTAATTCTTCTTCTTCTTCTTCTTCTTTTTCTTCTTCTTCTTCTTCTTCTTCTTGGTTCGTTGGTTTATTAGATTTCAAGCCTAGGATCTATACAAGGGTCATTAAGACTGTAAGCAGCCTGTACATCAAGCAAGGATACTGGAGCCTCCAGGTGTTTATAAACAGTCTACTGATATAATCATCATAACATATATAAAGTGTCTTCAAATAATTATTATTATTATTATTATTATTATTATTATTATTATTATTATCATTAGTAGTAGTAGTAGTAGTAGAAGTAGTGGTAATAATAATAGTGATAATAACAGTAGCAATAGTAGTAGTAGTAGCAGTAGTAGTGACAACAGTAGTAGTAGTACGAAATAATAGTTTAAAATATATTTTATCATTTGTTGTTTACAGTCGGATATAAATTTTCAGTGTTTTGTTTAATGAAGGTTAGTGTGTGTTACAACACTATTATATCATTCAGTAGACGGCCGTAATTACATACAGCCTGCGGGAAGAAGACCGGTTGACTGGTGGAGCCGTAGAAACTCAACCGTGGGAGAAGCAAACCTGGGAGGAAGGATGTACCACCTCTCTCAGGGATGTTACACACACACACACACACACACACACACACACACACACACACACACACACACACGTACAAACACACAACGTACATACTGAGTAGTGTCAATGATGTGCAAAGTATGAGAGATTATAGAGAGAATTATCAGAAGAGTGGTGGAGCACCCATAAAGAAGTCGGTTCATACATGTCAACCAGCACGGCTTTAGAGATGGCAGATTCTGTCTCAAGAACATACTGAAGTTCTGAACCAAGGTAACAGAAGTAAAGCAGGGGAGACGAAGGGATGGATAGATCGCATCTTCTTCGGCTGTAGAAAGGCTTTTGAATACCACACAAGAGGACTGGCCCAAAAGCTAGATGAGCAGGCAACAATAACAGGGAAAGCACTACAATGAATCAAGAAGCATACCTAACAGGAAGGAAACAACGAGTGATCGTCCATGAAGAGGTGTCGGAATGGGTGCATGTGACAAGTGGGGTTCCTCAAGGACCATTACTAAGACCGGTACTAGTTCTTGTGAA
Source organism: Cherax destructor (assembly GCA_009830355.1). Taxonomy (NCBI): domain Eukaryota; kingdom Metazoa; phylum Arthropoda; class Malacostraca; order Decapoda; family Parastacidae; genus Cherax; species Cherax destructor. The sequence continues at coordinate 21,878 of WNWK01002225.1, forward strand.
GTCCGAAGAAGGGCAAAGAAGACCGCAGATGGAGTACAGACTCAGGGAGCAAAGGCTGCAAACACCACTTCAGGAAAAGGACCTTGGGGTGAGTACTGTATCACGTATATCGCCTGAGGAACATATCAACCGAATAACTGCTGCAGCAACTGCGCATCTAGCAAATCAAAGACTAGCTTATAGACATCTAAGTAAGGAGTTATTCACAACATTGTATAAGATTGTACGTCAGGCCCATATTGGAGTATGCAGCACCAGTATGGAACCCACACTTGGTCAACCACTGGGTGGTTCTGGCCCACCGTGCTGACACCTGGCCAGGATGACTTACAAGACACTGGTTTTATCGCTCGCACGTCGAACAAATAGTGACCCCTACGGATTTAGCGCTTCCCATAAATACAACATTATTATTATAATCAAAACCAAGCGCTAAACCCACTAGGCATAAATACAACAATAGTCCAGGTATTCAAGCGCAGGATTTACTTGGGTATCTTTATTTGAAAAATATTTTACCCGCACATCAAACTTCAGTCAAATACCGAAGTGATTTTAATACGGAAAACCGTGAAAGAAACGGAGTGGGTAATTTTAAGTTGTTCACTCCCGTAGCCTTGATAGGAAGTGATCTGTCCTTAAGCCTTGGTGGGAAGTGTTCAGTACCTTAGCCCTGAGTCAACGTATTCGGTCTCTTATCCAATAAAAATACCCAAGTGTTGCACATGGGTCTTTGTCACCAACTTGTAAGTATTGTTTACCGTTGATATATGATACAGGATTTCTTACGGCTGCAGGTGACCAGAAGATGGTCACGGTAAAGTGCCTCATGGTCACGGTAAAGTGCCTCATGGTCACGGTAAAGTGCCTCATGGTCACGGTAAAGTGCCTCATGGTCGCGGTAAAGTGCCTCATGGTCACGGTAAAGTGCCTCATGGTCGCGGTAAAGTGCCTCATGGTCGCGGTAAAGTGCCTCATGGTCACGGTAAAGTGCCTCATGGTCACGGTAAAGTGCCTCATGGTCACGGTAAAGTGCCTCATGGTCGCGGTAAAGTGCCTCATGGTCACGGTAAAGTGCCTCATGGTCACGGTAAAGTGCCTCATGGTCGCGGTAAAGTGCCTCATGGTCACGGTAAAGTGCCTCATGGTCACGGTAAAGTGCCTCATGGTCACGGTAAAGTGCCTCATGGTCGCGGTAAAGTGCCTCATGGTCACGGTAAAGTGCCTCATGGTCACGGTAAAGTGCCTCATGGTCGCGGTAAAGTGCTGAGGAACAACTCTCCTCATGGGCAACCAAGTGCTGATTTATAACCTTCTGAGGCTCTAGGCTATGTCAAATTCAAGAGGCCCTTGAAAATTTTCGAAGTCGATATACTTAATAGTAAAGCACTGGGAGATGCAGTTACCTGAGGTCTCTCATACAACTCTAAAGACCAAAACTGTAGCTCAATTACCTCTAAGTATAAGTCTGATCCTAGGGACCGGCAAATGTAACCCTGGGGATGCTGTATCTATATGCTCTTTTACTACCGTCTACAGGATGGCTATGATGGGTACAATAAACTACCCGATGCCGTCCACAGGATGGATATGGGAGGCAGAGTAGACTAGCCGCTTAGGAGGCATAAATTAATTCTGAAATGATAACCTTAGCCAATAGCATCTACTACACTGCAGCCTCAATCCTCTGTGAGCGTGTATTAAGGACCAGTTGTTCACTAGCTGGGTGCCGAGGCTTCACGAGGAGAGCTGGGTGCCGAGGCTTCACGAGGAGAGCTGGGTGCCGAGACTTCACGAGGAGAGCTGGGTGCCGAGACTTCACGAGGAGAGCTGGGTGCCGAGACTTTACAAGCTACGTTCTTAGTTCTGACTGGTTCACCAGTGGTGTTAAAAAGCAGCCGTCGAGCAAGCTCACCTTGACCCTCCTTCCACGCCAGGTGAAAGTCCAATTGATGATGGGCACCTGGAGGCTTGGCATATCTCTTACCTATCATGGAGATACAAGAACTTATGAAGACGACAGGCAGCATTAGTTGTTCTTTCCTCTGTTTAAAGGACCGCACTTTATCTGTCAGGGGTATTATCTGCCAGGGGTATTAGCACCTGCAAGGCGTATTTGCACTTATCAAGGGTATTAGCATTGACAGTATTAACAGTCTATCATTATACGCGGTTCTGGTTTTGGTTGATTGTTTGTAATGGTTTATAATTACTAATATAGTATATATATATATATATATATATATATATATATAATATATATATATATATTGTATAAACCATTACAAACAATCAACCAAAACCAGAACCGCGTATAATGATAGACTGTTAATACTGTCAATGCTAATACCCTTGATAAGTGCAAATACGCCTTGCAGGTGCTAATACCCCTGGCAGATAAAAAAAACCTCATTTAAAAAAAACCTCATTTAAAATTTAGTCTTCTAAAATTTTCTCTTACACGTTTAAAGATATATATTTTTAATTTATGGTAATGTAAAAATTAATAATTTTGTACCAAAACAACCTTAGAAAACTTACCTAACCTTATTATAACAAGCGCAATTTAATTTAGGCTAATCCATCTAAATATATTTTAGATAAGTTTGCAGTAATTTAATAATTAGCAAAGACAATGAAATATATTTTTCGTTAGGTTCAGAATGATTTTTTGCGAAATTATTGCATACACAAATTTTCGCTTGCCTTATTCGGCAAGAAGAGCGTTGTTATTTAAGGCAAAATCGCAAGTTTTTACATATTCGGCACGACATATATATAAATTTTGATAGAGACACAGGCAGGCAAACAAACAGCTGGTGAAAGCATATAGGTACAATCATCCGCTCAGACAGGTAGACGATCAGTTAGAAGCAAACAAATGAACATGAAGGAATACAAGATTTACGTTTTGTTATCTTTCCTGGTGTGTGGCTCTTCTAGCATTCACCTGAGCACTGAATCGTAAAATTAACTTCCCTGTGATTTACACGCTTGGGAGCTATCGTAGTTTGTGACTGGTAATGTGTGTCTTGAGTATGATGGCTAACGTGTAGTTATTATTATTATTATTAGTAGTAGTATTACTATTATTGTTGTTGTTGTTGATGTTATATTCATACGGAAGCATCAATCCTACATTTCCTGCTAGGGAAAATGGGACGGAAAGAGAGTGGAGAAATTATGTACGATCTGAGTCACGGGAAGATATCTTTAATTCCTTGGTTTACGAAATCTTTTTTTACGCATCGAGGCTCATGAACCTTATATATTCAAGTGTAGTGAAATTCATCCTTGGAATCTCACACGTGTATTTTTGACCTGTTTAGAGTGCTATGCAGGTAGGGATGCATAAGCCCACTGAGAGATGGTGTCGACTCTTCTGTATCTAAGCTGATGAAATTTGTCCCCACTGAACATTATGTCATTATCAGTTGTCCATTGAAAGACTTTCTTGATATTTGATTATAATTTTCTGCACCTTTTCCATTTGCCTTGAAGTCCTGCAACAATTGCTAACCAACCCACGAGATAAACATTAGACGATTTTTCGGCCCGTACCTGAATGTTTCTTATGTGGCAAGCAGTTCTTGCTTAATATCACCAAAGTTACCGGAGGAAAGGGCTAAATCCTCAAGGGTCACAAAGCGCCTGGAGAATGGGAGGTATTCAGATGTGATTCAAAGAAAGGGAGATTAGTTCCAATTTTTTGAATCAAAAGTCTATCGCCAGCATCAAGACACTCCCTTGAAGGTTGCTAATCCTGTGTTAGCAGTGGTGGTTATGTGTTGTATGGTAGATGGCCCTCGATCACTGTGTCTGGGGTCTGAACACGTCAAGATAATCATCAACTCCTGCCGGGGCAATGAGGCCACCACGGCGCCCTGGACCGACGGTTCAATTCCAGCGTCAGATCAGCGTCAGATACAACGCATTAACAGCGGCCTATTGTCCTCTAATCGCCACCATGATGGTTCCCTTTCCACGATAACATGCCAATGCTCTGAAACGTGCTCGCTTCTATTCTCTTTACTGATATTAAGAGAGAGAGAGAGAGAGAGAGAGAGAGAGAGAGAGAGAGAGAGAGAGAGAGAGAGAGAGAGAGAGAGAGCGAGAGAGACAGAGACAGAGACACAGACAGAGACAGAGACATAAAAAATTATTAATAAATATTAAAATTATTAATAAATATTAAAATTATTAATAAATATTAAACAGAGCAAGGCAAAACAGCAGCGTGTTAGGTTTCTGTTCTGTAAATCTTAACATCTTACTAATTCCTTGATGGTTGCATGCTCGAATATCTGGCAAAGGAAAAAAATCGAATGAACTTGCAAGTAACTATCACTAAGAAGCAAATGTGCTTTTCAGGTACTACTATTAATGGCGGGGAAGTGATTCACCAGATTTACTTGTCTGCAGATGAAAGATGACTGTTCCATTTGCTTAACTAAGGCAGACAAGATATGACGGTGCTTTTCAGAGTATTCCTGAGGTGCGATTTCTTATGATAATCTGAGTACGATGAGGGGGAGGGGGGCTACAGAGAAGAAGAGCAACAACAACAAAAACAACTTCAACAAGAGAAGGCTCTCCTGATAATTTTAACCCTGTGAAGTTTTTTAAATCAGTATAATGCAAGAAAGCCAAGCAGGAGTATAGGTAATTTATGTTGGTCGTCTTAAATAGGATACGACCCACAACAGTCGACTAGATCCTGGGTACAAGGGGCAGCAGGTGTAAAGAGACTTGCCTATACGTCTCGCCTCATCAGGGGCTGAGTAAGTCATTGCTCTAGGAGTTGATTTGGGTGGTACAAGAGTACTTAATGCTGCTAAAGAACTATCACAATTACAACATGTGAGCCTGACAAGTCTGGACGCCCCTTGGTTCACCTCCTCTTCCTCTCCCTCTTTCGTTTCTTCCTCCCATCTATTCCAGTTATCATGCCTTGTTCCCCTCCCTACTCCCCTGCTGGGCACATCTTGTTTATGATGACTATTGGCAGCGAGGGCAGTAGGTAGCCATGTTGGAAGGCGCGGAGTCTTTTGAAGGCTGGCGCATGCTCCGTGAGAGGCCTGGACCCCCCGGTGGTGAAGAAATGAACTGGTGGTAGGAGAGAGATAAGTTCTGTCTTGTGACGCCCAGCAGGGAGTTTCCCTTCATGATAATGTCAGAATCCCAGCGGCTAACGCTCACTCGCAGATCTTATCCTTCATGCCGTATCGCTCACCTCATCTTCTCCCTGCCACATCCTTTTTTTCTTGGTCGTTGCCTCTGCTCCTCGGCCCACACAGACGACTATCATTGCCTTCCTCCAGCATACAACGTCAACAACATGTTAAAACACTTACCCAGCATCAAGAATAAATAGAGCCGACCACCAGAAAGCCGGCTGGCTCTTTCCTGCTTGGGTGCGCTTGGACGATGAGGAAAGAAAGACGACGGAGGACTGTGAGTCGCTTGGGGATCAGTCTCGCGGTCGGGGTCCTGTGTTTCCCTGCGTGTTACGAGGTGAGCGCAGCGAGGGGCATGTCCAGGGCTAAGAGTAAAGCTCCAAGGCGCAATGGGAGGCTGACAGGACCCCGATGGGATGGTCAAAACAAAGGAATTACATGCGGTTACTAGCATCGCTTTGTTTTGGTTGGCAGAGTGATCGAAGCCCAGCTCCGATTTTTAATGGCTGTACAAAGGCGGGAGTCAAGAGGCGAGGAAGAGGGAGAGAGGAATGAAAGGGTGAATGAAGGTTTGATATCTCCTGCTCCTAAAGGATCTAAGCTACTAATTGGCATTTACCGGCAATTCATTAATTTCGGGCTGTTGACACTTAACGAAGGGGCACTCGCTCTTAATAGATGTAAAAGCACCCAGATGCGGGTGTTCATATGATCCGCATTGAGGAAGGAACATCTGCTGGACGCTTCTTCAGCACATGAAATAGCATCAGCTAAGCTGAAGTTGAGGCAAGGTGGATTACTTCGACGCAGAGGAGATGGCGCTGTGTACGGAAATGGGTGGAACACACCGGGTGATGAGTAGAGCGTGTCAGGGTGGGAGGACGGGAAGGATTTTCCGGACAGACAGGAACGTAAACAACACGGTGAGTGGGGCACGTCAGGCAGAGAGAGCTGGAGTGACGCAGAAGTTCTTGGGCACACAAGTAGACGATGGGACACACAAGGGGATGGGTGAGACATACGGCAAAACGGGTGGCGGACACAAAGAGATGGAGACAACAAAATCATGGCTGGGACACAGACCGGGGGAATGGGGACATACAGGAACATGAGTGGGACACACCGACATGGTGCTATACAAAGGAAGAGGTGAGATGGCGAGGGAAGATGAAACGGTTATCAAAATGAGGCTTAGATAGATTGATTAATATATATATAGAGAGAGAGAGGGAATCACCTAAAAACTGACGGTATACAATTTATCCAGAAAAAGGCTATGCAGGAGTTCCTCGGACACAGATGTAAATGATGTATGAAGAGAAAGGTCAGTTTAGATTTACTTATAAGGGAAACAAATTCTTTTTCGAAAAAAAGGCAGAAGGGCAAAGGGACAGATTTTAGATTTTGCGGCTAGTTAGCTGGGTAGCTTTGCGCATCCTGAGAGTGGACATAACTCATAAGACAGCAAATGACAGCCCAATTAGCTGACACGTCATTTGCAATATCAACCACATCCTTATCTGTTGACGCATTCAGATATCGCTAACCATTCAGAGTATCAACATATGTCTTGTTATTATCCAGCTGTCAGAAATATTTCAGGTTTCTGAACACATACAGGTCGTCTTCCACCAAGGTAGCGTGGCTAAAAAAAAAGTTCCAACTCTCACCATCATTCATTCAATCGCCGACATCACAGCTTAAATGACCGTCATAATTGCAACACACTCATCCTTTACTGTGCAGGTACTGTACTTCCCACCTACACGACTCCAGTCACATATTTTTGAAACGATACTAACCTACCTGGAGGGCATTCCGGGGATCGACGTCCCCGCAGCCGGGTCTATGACCAGGCCTCCCGGTGGATCAGGTCCTGATCAACGAGGCTGTTACTGCTGGCTGCACGTAGTCCAACGTACGAACCAAAGCCCGGCTGATCAGGCACTGACTTTAGGTATCTGTCCAGCTCCCTCTTGAAGACAACCAGAGGTCTACTGGTAATGCCCCTAATGGTTGGTGGGAGGCTGTTGAACAGTCTTGGGCCCCGGACACTTATTGTGTTTTATCTTAGTGTACCAGTGGCGCCCTACTTTGCACTGGGGGTACGTTGCACCGTCTGCCAAGTATTTTGCTTACGTATGGAGTGATTTCTGTGTGCATATTAGGGACCAGTCCCTCCAGAATCTTCCAGGTGTAGATTATGATATATCTCTCTCTCCTGCGCTCCAGTGAATATAAGTCTAGTGCTTCCAGGCGTTCCCAGTAGTTAAGGTGTTTGATGGAACTTATACGTGCAGTAAAGGTTCTCTGTACATTCTCTAGATCTGCAATTTCATCTGTCTTGAATGGAGATGCTAATGTACAGCAGTATTCCAGCCTAGAGAGAACAAATGATTTAAAAAGGATCATCATTGGCTTGGCATCTCTTGTCTTGAATGTTCTCATTATCCATCCTATCAGTTTCCTCGCAGATGTGATAGTGGCATTGTTGTGGTCCTTGAAGGTGAGGTCTTCGGACATTACCACACCCAGGTCCTTCACATTACTTTTCCGCTCTATTGTGTGAAAGGAGTTTGTAATATACTCAGTCCTAGCTATTATTTCCTCCAGTTTTTCATAACTGAGTAGTTGGAATTTGTCTTCATTGAACATCATATTGTTCTCTGTTGCCCATGGAAAAACTTGGTTTATATCTTCTTGGAGATTTGCCGTGTCCTCAATGGATGACACTATTAGTGCATGCATGATGACCAGTAGTATCACTTCTCTATCCTTGTACTTTTCACAATATTGTTAGAAGAAAATTCTGCTCTCTTATTAAGATTTTAAGAGTTGGGGTATTTCGGGTACGTTATATACGGAGTGGCAGTATTAAGATCTTAAATCTATTAAGAGGATGAAGAATCAAGCTTCCTCCATCCCTGCTAAATGCCCCACTCCGGTTTAGGGCTTCAATGATTACAAACACAAGTACTAACGTCTTGAATCTAGCCCTTCATTATGTATTCTACAAAATCTCTATCTGGCAGCGGCCCAGCAGAGAATCAGTTAAAAGCTACTGATGATGTGTGAAGCCTTAGAAATCTTTGAAGAATCAGATACTTGCTTAACATTTGGGAATCTTTATTGTAGAAACGTTTCACCTGCCAGTGACTTCGTCAGTCCAATACAGGGAAGACGAAAAGGAGTTTGAGATAATGAGTCCCTCAGCCTGGAGATGTGTTCAGTCCATGAATTTTGTTTAAAAATTCCACATTGCGTGGAGAAGTGGCTTATATACTGCAGACAGGTGAGGTGAAGCAGTTGTAGCCGGTGTCACCAGTGGAAAAATCCACCAGTTTAAGATGGTTATGTCTATATGTTAGGCAAATGTTGAAGAAATCCCTGTATCAAGATCCCAAGATGTTGCTATATCTGACAGGTATATAAATGTTTTAGAAAATCGACGAATGAGTCACTTGTGCAACATTTGAGAATTTTTATTTGCTGTATATAAGCCCCTTTTCCACGTATATGCCGTATTTTTATCAAGATTGATAGACTGAACAAATTATATCCAATCTTAGAGACTGATTACCTAAACCTTCATTTAATCTTTCACTGTTCTTTTGTTTATTGGACTGATGAAGCCACTGGCTGGCGAAACATTTCCACGATAAAGATTCTCAGATGTTGAACAACTTGTCTGTTTACTAAAAAAATATATCTTTACTGACAATAAGGTAAAAAAAAAACAGCTTATATAAAAACATTTCCTAACAATCAGATGAGGTTCACGAAATCGTAATGACACGACGCGCTAGCCACTGAACCAGCTGGCTACAATAAGCCAGCTGGCCCAATGGCTAGCGCGTCGGTCTGGAGTTTAATGACTCTCTGATCGCGGGTTCTATCCCCGCCCGTGGTATGTTTTTTTTTTTTTTTTAAACTTACAAGGTGTCAGATTTCAACTTTTGGTGCCGAAACTGCCAGTTTATTGTGCACCCCATACACAAAGGCCTATGTACTTGACCCTAAAAGGATTAAGAGGAATACGTTTGGGTATATAATATTTACATTTTTTTCTGTTACCAGCTGATTTATGTTACTTGCCTAAAATTTCTGACATCTCATTTTTACAAATAACAAATGTGAACATACATATCGATCTCTGTATTTCTAGATAAGTGTACAACTAAGCACAGCGCTCAAGAGATCATACAAATGAATACATACTGTATATATATAGTTGGATTGTCTGTGTCTATGGTAAACCGCTAGAAGGATAAGAATCCAAACCTAAGCTTAGATAAAAGGATTTTTTCATTGCAATTTGCAGTTTAAACAAACTTCTAGCTGAATTCCTGTGACATTCAAGTTCGTTACATATTTCTCTCTTAATATTCCTATGGCTTCATAACATGAACAGACCAACTCTTTGAATGATTTATCGATTTTGTCACGTAGGAATATTTCACTGACATTAAAAGAGAAATAATGAAAATGAATGAATTCATGAAGGGGGTGACTAGTGATGGGTAGGAACAAAAGTTGGGCGAAAAGTTGGCTAGAAAAAGTGGTAAGTGGAATCTCGAAGTGCAGCTCACTTTAGTGTTTTAACTCTTACATTTGAGCCCCAACATTCTCTTCCACTCTTGAATTTACCTTGTTCCTCTGCACTCCTTTTACTCCATCTTTTTCATAAATCTTTCGGAAAAAAGCTCCTGCTGCGCTTTATTCAGAATATTCAACAGAATTTTACGCTTACTGTTCTCACGGTTACTCTTAACAATTGTTTCCCAGTACATGCAAACGTGTTGCCAATCCTTAATCTTCTTTCCTTCTTTCATTTAAAGAAATAAACCAAGCTTCACCCTCAATCCCATCCATTTCTGCTATTTTAATCCTTTCCAGCTTACCCACTCTAACACCAACTCCCTCCAACATCAGCTTTGGCTCTTCCTACCTCCTCGTAGTTTCTTTTTCTTCCTTCTAGATGCACTAAATCTACAACTTCATTTCATAATGTAGTTTGTGACCTAAAAATATTCTCTGTTACTCTAATACCGCCACCTCATTAGCCAACATTTCGCCACCTCATTAGCCAACATTTCGCCACTTTCTCATTTAACTAAAAAAGTCGATTTGCTCCCTAGGTTTTCTCACCTTATTTATATCTTTACAGTTCTTATTCTCGGCAAAATTTGCTAATAATGCCTCACCCGTTCTTACATTTATCTTTCTTTTAACTTCCTTTTTCTTCTCTATATTTGCTGCTTTCCATATATATTTCAATTGTGAAAATACCTTCATATGCATATTTTTTTTCTTACAATCCTTTTCATTTCATTATTCTACGAATTATTCCACTTCCTCTTGCACCCACTATTATCTAACCACGAGCCTCTGCTGCACATTGTAATATTGTATTCCTAAATTCCAGTTATATATTTTTTGGGTTATAAACACGCCGAGTATTTAAATATACGTAGTAAGTAACATTATTTTTTATACTCGAACACTTAAATATCATTAGTGTGAAAATTTATATATTAGGTAAGAGAAGAAAATATTCAAACAGCTCCGGGGAGAATCTTGAGTCTTCCCCAAAGTACGTTTATAAATTATATATATATATATATATATATATATATATATATATATATATATATATATATATATATATATATATATATATATATATATATATAATTTTAAAAGTCGGCCGTCTCCCACCGAGGCAGGGTGACCCAAAAAGAAAGAAAATCCCCAAAAATAAAATACTTTCATCATCATTCAACACTTTCACCACACTCATACATAATCACTGTCTTTGCAGAGGAGCTGAGATACGACAGCTGAGAATAGTCCCTCCCAGCTGTCACTATCCCAGACCCCTCCTTTAAAGTGCAGGCATTGTACTTCCCATTTCCAGGACTCAAGTCCAACTAAATCTATATATATATATTAAATGCATGCTCTCTTCATATAATGATTTTATTAAAAGCACATTTGCTCGAATTATCAAAAAATAATACAACGTATTACGAAATTAAGGAAAAAAAAAAAAATTCTCTGGATTACCATTAAAGCCTTTGCTTAATAATGAACACATCTTAACGCGGATTATAAAAAGTCTAGTTTCTGGCATCAGTTCCACAAGATATAGATTAAATAGGGCAACAGTTGCTCTAAAATATCTTTTTTTTTAATCTCACCTCATCCATTATCTTCCTTTAATTGCTTATTTTTGTTCTTTATACCATTTCTATCCATTTATATCAAATTTTCATATTCATCAGCCAATATTTTCTTCACAGTTCTTTCTCTTTCTCTCTAAATCACTAACATACAATCCATCCATCTCACTTCAACCTCTTCCTCTCTCTGCTTACCTTCTTCCCTCTATCCTCTACCTTCCCTCCCTCTCCCGCTCCCCTTCTCTCGCCCTCTCCTCTCCCACTCACCTTCCCTCTCCCTCGCCTCTCTCCCTCTTCCTTCTCCCTCACCCCAACCTCAATGATTAACAGCCTTTATCAGTAACTTCTGAATGTTAATGCGGAGTCCTGCTGTACATCTCAACTGCCATTATGGATAAAATACTGGCCTTAATTCTAATTCCAGGCATATATCTTCTGCTCGCTGGGGTGGAGGTATCAAGACCGACTCTTCGGGAATTTTACCCTGCTGTTCCAAGTCCCAGAACTCAGTGGTCGGGGCTGATGGAGACTCCGTTATCCGCTGCAGTAAAAATCTGGGATTTAAGACTCTTATATACATGGTTATTCGGCTCGGGGATGTCGAAGAGCTTCGAAGATACGAAATATTTTTGTTGGGCAATAGAGTGTATGGATATTAAGAGGATTGACTTTTTCTTTCCTCCTCTCTCACTCATGGCTCGGAGGAAATACAGATGGAATTATCCGCGAGTCTCGTAACTCTTTCCTTTCTAGTTTCTTTTGGATTTATGGCCACGCTTCATAATCATAAAACAAAATGAATTCGTGGAGGTTTCTTGATAAATCTCCCGTAGTGGTGGAGGGAGATGAATTTCGCCTGCCAGGGTGGGAGTGAGAGGGAGAGAAGCAGAAAAGTGAGAGGGACGCATGTAAAGAAGTCTTTCCATTGGGGTCTCGACCCGTGTCACCAGGAACCACGATGTCAACAGATAAGCAGTTGCCACGCACTGACGGACAAAACTAATAACTTTATACTAATATATATATATATATATATATATATATATATATATATATATATATATATATATATATATATATATATATATATATATATATATATATATATATATATATTTATGCATTTATATTATTTCTCAAAAATAGACATAGCAAATAAAAGTCATTATAGAGAAACAAAGGAGAGAAACATTTGGGGGATGTCGAGGGGAAGGGTTGGCAATGTACTTGGAGAAATGGCTTTGAAAATTTAAAAAGAAAAAATGTAGTTGGGATTCCGGCCATAAATTCACCTACAGTTGTGAGGGGAAAGTGAGGGGAAGGATGATAAGTGACATGCCACAAATAATGACCATTTGTATGCATGCACCTCTTTAAAGTAGTATGTGTTGACACACACACACACACACATACACACACACACACATACACACATACACACACACACACATACACACACACATACATACACACACACACACACACATACACACACACACATACACACAGATACACACATACACACACACACATACACACACACACACACACACACATACACACAGATACACACATACACACACGCACACACACACGTGACTAGGGGTCAGAGTGGATGCATGTGTCGAGTGGGGGATTTCCACAAGAGTCAGTTCTAGTTCCAGACTTAATTACGACGTATAAAATACTGTGAGGAAATGAAAAGGTGGACAGGGCCAGATTTTTTTAGAGTTGGGACACAGGAACAAGGATACACAACGCTAAGTTAAAAACTCAGATGAGTCATAGGGATGTTAGGAAGTATGTCTTCAGCCTTAGAGTTGTCAGGAAGTGGAACAATTTGGAGAGTGAAGAAGTGGAGGCAGGATCCATACATAGCTTTAAAATGAAGTACGATAAAGCTGTGGGAGCAGAGAGTGAGGGGACCTAGTAGTAACTAGAGAAGAAAGATCGCCAGGAGCTATGGATCGAAGCCTACAACCACATATAGGTGAGTATATATGAGTACATACACACACTCACACAACATTTTCAGATGAGACAGAAAGAACAGGCAACAAGGGGGGGTTGGCCTCAATGTCAAAGAGCTGCTCATTTGCACAGAGATACTGAACACCACAAATGATGTCGCTGAAGTTCTAACAATAAAAATCGAGAACCAAAACTTAGTCATTGTTCTTGTATATAAGCCACCAGATGCAACTTCCCAACAGCACAAGGAACAGCTATCGAAAATTGACTACTGTCTGGTAAACCTTAAATCCAAATCCCTAAACATCTTGCTGCTTGGTGATTTCAATCTAAGACATACAAAATGGAGGAATGTAGCAAATAATGTTGTAGCAGAAATAATCCCTGGAGGCAGCTCAGACGATAAGTTACACACACAAGAGCTGCTGAATTTCTGAAATAAACACACCCTAAGTCAGCAGATAGTGGAGCCAACAAGACTGAGGACCTGGTAAGAAACATAACAATATCAAAAACAACTAATTCAGATCACAGTCTACTCGAAGTTCAGACTTACATGCACAGAGGTTCTGACCAGCAAAATACATACAGCTACGAGGGTACCTTCACCAAATTCAACTTCAGCAACAAGAACATCAACTGGGTCCAGGTAAACCATGTCCTAAATGAAACAAGTTAGGAAGATATCTTAAATAACATGGACCCTAACCTAACCAGTGCCTTGAAAAGATCAACTTCCTGGTAGCTGAAGTATGTTCAAGTCATGTTCCCCTAAGAAAAAAAACAGAAGTAAACTGGAGAGAATGAGAGACGCTCCCTCTACAGGAGAAGACGAAGAATCACTGAGCTCCTCAAGAATACTAGATTATTTGAAACACAGAAGTGGAAAATATTGAGCTTAAGTTAAAGGACTCATACATGATCCAGGAGAAACAGGAGAAGCTAAAAGCGATTAGTGAAATTGAAAGAAATTCGAAATATTTCTTTTCATATGCCAAAAACAACGCAAAAAACACATGTAGTATTGGGCCCCTGCTCAGACAAGACGGATCTTACACAGATAACAACAAAGAAATGAGTGAGATACTGAAATCTCAATACGACTCTGTGTTTAGCGAGCCACTAATCAGTCTAAAGATCGACAATCCCCCCAAAAAATTATGAGCCTCAAAACCCTGTCAATGTATGCCAAACTTCTGACATAACCCTAACTCCACCAGACTTTGAGAAAACAATTGACAACATTCCCATGCACTCAGCCCCAAGCCCAGACTCATGTAACTCTGTGAGATTCCACTGTCACTAAAAACAACGGATATAGCCCCACGCCATAAAGGTGACAGCAAAGCAATAGCTAAGAGCTCGACCAATAGCTCTAACGTCCAGCATCATAAAAATCTTCAAAAGAGTTCTAAGAAGTAGGATTGCAAACCACTTGGATTCCCAACAATTGCACAATCCAGGACAACATGGGTTCAGAGCAGGTCTCTCCTGCCTCTCGCAACTACTGAATCACTATGATATGGTTTTGGATGCACTGGAAAACAAACAGAAGATGGACATATACCTAAAGTCAGTGCCGGATCAGCCGGGCTGTTGTTCGTACGTTGGACTTCGTGCGGCCAGCAGTAACAGCCTAGTTGATCAGGCCCTCATCCACTGGGAGGCCTGGTCATGGACAGGGCCGCGGGGGCGTTGATCCCCGGAATACCTTCCATGTAGCAGGTAGGTAGACACACACACACACACATGTATAATAGGGGATACCCCTATTATACAGGTTTTGTCGCCGAAGCAGCTAGTTTATTGTGTAACCAATATCAACGACCACACAGCACTGTGTGTTGAATATCTAGTGGAAATGAATGTGGAGTCTAGCATAGCGGGGAAGGGAAGGGAGAAAATCAGACGTTAGAAGGGAAGACTACACAGTTTTGAGAAAATTCTTGAATATAGTGCAATGGGAAAGGGAACCGGAAGAAGAGGCAACGAATTAAATATTTAGAAAGTGCCGAGAGGAAGAGAAATTAATGCCCAGAAGCAGAAGATGCAACAATTAAAACAGAAATAGCCTATGGTTACCTAGATATGTTGAGAAGCAAAAGCTGAAAGGGCAATGAAATGGGAAAAAAATACAGAAAAAAGCAGCAGAAGACAGGAAAGGGAACAGAGTAGCAAGTAATGAACACCCACGAGTGAGACGAGAGGCTGAGCGAAGATTTGAGAATGACATTGCATCTAAAGATTAATCAGGATCGAAGTTTCCATACAGGGGGCGTTGACCCCTCAGAATACCCTCCAGGTATATTCTAGGTATACTCCACGTATACAGTCACATCGGAAGAAAGATAACAACCGAGGAGCAGATAATAAAACTGAAGAAGTAAGAAGAGCTCACGAAAAATGACAACTAAGTTTGCGATGAGCTGAGTAAAAGACTCAAGGTTTTCCTGCATAAAATTGGGAAGTTTTACCAGAGAATCAAAGACAAAAAAAAATACACCAACAAGTACTGGCCCAAACACACTTCTTGGTGTCAGCAACACCAACACAGAACACACACCTCATCAAGCATGGTATCAGGTATGAGCTATAAGCTGTAACGGAAGAAACTACACTTGATGACATCAGGGGACACAAAAACCAGGGAAGAAAACATGCAAATAAGGTAAGTACTCAAAGGAATTGATAGGAAGAACAGGGACAAGCTGCTCCAGATTCGAGAAATAGATACTAGAAGGTAGAGCTGGAAGTTAAAACAACATTTAGATCACAGGAATATTACGATGCATTTGTTCAGCCTCAGAGTGGTCAGGAATGCGATGATTCGGACAAGTAAATAGTAGCAGGAGGATCAATTTACAGTTTTAAGAACAGGTATGATAGAGCTCACGATGCAGTTAGGGAACCTAATAGCCGTAGGGGCCAGGAGCTGAGACTCAAAGGAAAGCAAAGATGTGTACTGAATGCGAGAAGAAGATTAACCTTCCTTCATACATGTTCAACGAGACTATTAAAAAGAGAGAACAAACACTCCTGGCGAATGTAAAACATTCATCAGTATGAAGACTCGTATGACAGGCAGGACGGTAGTTCCTCCCAGGCCACCTGCTGTCTACCAGCCTATTACTACTTTGTGTTCTGTTCTGCTACTGCCGTCTCTCCGGATGATAAACATTGCCTATTTAGATATTATTATTATTATTATTATTATTATTATTATTATTATTAGTAGTAGTAGTAGTAGTAGTATTAGTATTATTATAATTATTAAACTTAATTTAAACGCACAGCAATAAAGCTAACAAGGTTAATCTTAAGAGCAAAACAGGTAGCGACAATAAATCATGAGCGGTCATTATTCAACAACACATCCACGATACAGTGAAGGCTTCGTATGCATAGCTCGTCCCCGGCATGATGAAGCAATCCACTGGTGGAATATCATGTTGCTTATATTGCAATGCCCAGGCGTGCAATCATTAATCAACTTATATCGTGTTCTCCAGTGTTGAGATGAGTGAAGAGAGTGGAAGGAGGAGATGTATGAAGAGAAGGAGGGGGGAGAAGAGTCAGAAGAGGAGAAGGAGGAGTTCATGGAAAATATATAAAATAGAAAACCTTATGGTTCATAATACTTGGGCACTGCTGCTCATCCTGTAAGTGCACATTCCACCATAGTGTATGAGGAGTGAGCACAATCCCATAATGAGAGTACTGGACAGTGCCACTCATCTTCAGAGTTAACTTGCTGCCATAAAAAAGAAATACCGTACAGATAATCTCTTCCAATGAACGAGCATTGCGTCTTAATTAATGAGAGCATTAAGAAGCGTCTCTCACCTCGTGAGTGAAGATGGCGTAATAAAGGTCACAAGAGTAAAACTATTGAGAAGAATTCAAACCGAAGAGAACTGGCAAGGCTGCAAGATGACCTGGATCATCTGCAGGAATATTCATGAAAACAGATGATCGAATTACAATTGTTGGTCATGGAGGTTTCGTGGGCTTTCTTGGTAAGCCTCAGGTTTGGATGTGAAGAAATAGAATGTTTTTTAAAGTAGCATTTATTACACGCAAGAGATGGCAACGCACGTCAGCCAGTCTTCTGCCAGCACAGATTTATCTCCTAGAACTGAGAAATCGTTGCAACGCCGCATCGACTCACCTTGCACGCCTGCCAACGCAAGACAAACGCGTCACTGAGAACGAGAGGATATTCGGCGGGCTTCAATGTGATGCTGGGAACCCAGTTGCTGACAAGCATTAAGAATTATGTACATAGGTCTTACCAAACCATACCACGGGTGGGATTCGAAGCCGCGGTCAGAGAGTCTCAGAACTCCAGACTCTCTGACCGCGGGTTCGAATCCCACCCGTGGTATGGTTTGTTTGCAGTCGTGTCATTACGATTTCGTGGGTCATGTTGATAGGTCTTACCACTTTTCGAATACGGTGCGCCAGCATAGACCTAACTTCTATTAAAACAAAGAAAATGGTCCAAAGATTTACCACAAAATTCGTACAGGAGCTGACAAAAAAAAAGGTAATGAAGAAAGATTACGAGAATTAGAACTTATGACACTGTGAAAAGGAATTAAGTGAAGACATGATCATGAAGTCCATAACATTAAAAAAAAAATGATAAGATAGACAGGCTTGCATGAGAGGCAAAACAAAGGTAAGCAAAGGTAAGAGTGTCAAGAAAGTTGAGTGATGGCATGGTGAAAGCTGAAACATTGTCCAGTTTCAATCACAGTTACGATAGATCAAGATAAAATTAGTTAATTGAATATTAACATAAATTACCTTTATTGAGATTAAAGAAAATATGATTTGGAAGAAAATAGGAAGAATTTCAAAAGACGCAAAATCAACTAGGTAGTAGATGATACGAATATTGATAAGCCAATAGAGACGGAACTGCAATACTGCTAGAAAAAAAAATCAGTCGTCAAAACAAACATATGACACCGAAGAAGGCACCATTATTCCAGAGAAGCTAATGGAGCACCTTGAAGGCATTACAAACATGAGCTCAGAAGCAGAACATCCTGCCCCATAAACCTAAGAGATTCCTTCGACAGACTCACGGGGATGAGATGAAAAGAAGGCTGGGTAGCCTGGAAGAGGCCCTTCTACACATTACAGCACAGGAGTAACAATGAAATTATTATATTGTACAAATAAACACTACTACGACAGAAAATAGTCGTAGTGAATGATGAAGACTCCGGATGGTTGGATGCAAATAGTGAAGTCCTTCAACGATTCATTTTATAACTCACCTTATTTCTGGTGTGAATAAATAACTTATCAAGAGAAGCCAAACCATACTAACTAATGCCTGCAAATGATTTAAAAAAATAAAGCGATTAAAAAATTTAGAGCACTGCAAGAAATCACACAAGATGATTTGGACAGGGTGAAGGTATTTGAAAAAAAAAGCAATTGCTGGAAATCTTCGCCAGTAAGTATAATGCAATGTATTAAGAATTGTAGGAAAGTAGGAAAGACCTGTCTGGACGTATCGCATGGAGATGAATAACTCACAGACTCGAATAATGAAAATGGCCTTGAAGTAAATATCACATTCCAATTCTCCCTCACGACAAATATTTTAATAATAATAGAGAGATGTATCCCAGGCTGACGTGCTACGACGACCTTCAAATACATCTAACAAAGAATAATTATTTTTAATTCGATAAGCTCTAAGTTCTGCCGCCATTTAGCACTGGAAATGACAAAAACTGAGAACTTGATGAAACATGGATACGACAAGAGTCTCCGGGTAATAGAAAAAAATGAACAGAAAAAGATTGATCCTCATGGGACTTACCAAGATGAGGTGACAGGAATACTTCCATGTTTCCAAGGTATTTTCTGATCATATCCTCATCAACACTACCAAGTGTTTTTTAACAGTGTTTTGACACATTCTATGAATTATTAGGTTCTTGTGTTGACTGACAAAGCCCAGTCCATTCCTAGAAAATCATTTATAAATTGCGGTACTAATCTTCCAGCCTTTCTGAACAAACTGAGCTCTTCAGTGTGAAAGACATTTCCAAAGTTTGAGGAATAGCCAACTTCTCCCAGACTTGTTGAATTCCTTAAATCTGCCAGCAGTCCTGTTATTCGAGGTAGTGTATGCAGTCTTGTAGGTCCTACCTGCTTGTTGGAGAGACCTGCCCTCTGCTAAGGCCTTGAAGGCAACCTTCACGGCATCTGGAAAATACTGCATCCTTGAACTGGCTTGTACCTCCTCGGCTTCATCGATATCTGTAGCAAAGAAAAGCATAAGTACGATCCTGTAGTGATCTCCCAGCAATACATTTGTGATACTTTAATATTAAGTTTTCAGCTTCTGTGTCCCATTAAGAAATTGGTGAAAACCAGTAAAGTGACCCCAGTTACCCTACTCCTGAAGTTACACTTCCAAAATCTTACATCGCTTCAGAGAAGTTGTATTGTATTTTACTCAAATTTACAGAAGTACTTTTGAAGTCCTTGTTATAAAATATTTTAGTTACGTCCCTCATGTACACCTGATCAGTTTTTTCAACTTTCAAACATAACTTCCTGAAAATATAAAATAATACTTCGCCACGTCTATCAAGAAATCTCCAGTCAAGAAATCCCCCTAATAAATGGGATAACGCCTAGTAAGACAATGTTGCTTTACCCTGATACTGTTTACCAGACGGGTTAAGAAAAACCTCGTTCATCCCAATTATCCTGCATGATCATATTTCACTAATGCTACTATCATACCACAACAACCACCACCTCAACAACTACCACAACCACAATCACAGCAAACACCTCAACAATAACCACCATTACTACTTCAACAACAGCAACAATAACCGCCACCAAACTTAGTATAACTACAACCATACAATCACATCCATAGCAATCACACTCGCAATCACAATAATCACAACCACAGCCACAACAGCCAACACCACATCCACAACTACCACCACCACAGTCACAACTACAGCAGCCTCACTCACAACAATCACAACCACCAACAACTACATCCAACCACATAAAACGGGCTACGAGGAGTCTGTTTGGAAAAAGCCTTACACACACACACACACACACACACACACACACACACACACACACACACACACACACACACACACACACACACACACACACCGAGACCACCATAAATCCGACCAGGCATTAGAGGCATTAAGTTAGTGCTACCACAGGCCATTCGCCAAATATATAGAAACATTAGTGTCTGTTTCAGCTTGAGCTACTGGGGCGAAGCAGCGATACTTATCGCCTGGGTTTATAGGCCTCTATAAATAAGATTGTGTAAACGAGATCATTTAGTGCTCAACAATATTGTGGTAAAATAAGATCAGGAGCACTGGAGGGAAGAGATGGAGGGGTGGGGGAGGGGGAGGAAGGAGAGGAGGTGGAAAAAGATGTCGGGGGTGGGAGAGAGGAAGGGTGAGGGTGATGACAGCGTAAAAAAAGGGGGAGAGAAGGGATGAAGAATATGGCATGGATGGAGAGGGAGGGAGTGAAAAAGATGGATGGGTATACGAAGGAGGGGTAATAATAAAGATGGAAATTAGAAGAAAGAGGGGGTGGAAAAAAACATACGATGGAACGAGGGAGAGGGGAGGATATGAAAAGATTGAGATGGAACAGGGGATAAGGACAGGAAGAATGAGAGTTAAAGGAGAGAAATGAATGGAATGAGGAAGAATGAGGGCGGGAGAAAGAAAGACATTGTGATGGACAACGATAAGGGAATGGAAGATAAGACAGGTAGAAAGAGGTAAACGATGTGAGTTTAAAGTGAGATGAAGGGAGGGAGGAAGGAAGAGAGAGAGAGAGTGGGAGGAAAGGAGGGAGGGAAGAAAGCGAAGGCGGAAGAAAGGGGTTTGTGGAATTGCATGGAGGGAGGAGGAGAAAGAAGAGAGGGATATGTAATTATTCGTGTGACACAAAGTTGCTTTTGTTGTCGTTGTTGTTGTTGGTCTGTCGTCGTCGTCGTCATTGCTGTTGTTGTTGTTGTTGTCGTCGTCGTCGTTGTTGTTTGTGTTGTTGTGGTGGTGGTGGTGGTAGTTGTGGTGTTGATCATGGGGGTTGTGCTGATAGGGGCAGTGATAGTGGGTGTTGTGGTGACCGTAGTGGTAGTGGTAAGGGTGGTAGTGGTAGTGGTAAGGGAGGTAGTGGTAGTGGTAAGGGTGGTAGTGGTAGTGGTAAGGGTGGTAGTGGTAAGGGTGGTAGTGGTAGTGGTAAGGGTGGTTTGGTAGTGGTAAGGGTGGTAGTGGTAAGGGTGGTTTGGTAGTGGTAAGGGTGGTAGTGGTAAGGGTGACGATAGCTGTGGTTAGTGGTGGTTTTAGTAGTACTGGTGGGTATGGGTGGCTGTGACTGTGGTAGTGATAATTTTGATAGTGGTAACGGTAGCAATGGTGATTGTTATAGTGGTGGTTGTGTGGTAATGGTGGTAGTGGTGGGTGAACTGGTGGAAAGGATAAACAGCGCCAAGAGTACAGCGATGCTGAAATAGGTGAGAAAGTTGTATTGTACTAGAGTGTGAGATTACCAGGGAAGCCAGGCACGAGGACACTGCAACCAGCGAGATACACGAGGACACTGCAACCAGCGAGATGCACGAGGACATCACAACCAGCGAGATGCACGAGGACATCACAATGTAACAACGTTAGGTTCCACCGTGAATCCTGAGGTCCACGTCGGAAGATGTCAGAGATCATAAGAAACCTCTGAGAGGCGACCAGTGAGGTTCACAACCTCCCGCGGTGTCAACTGGAGCCCGGAAAGGAACGTCAAAAAGGGTGTCAGGGAGGAAGGACCCTGACCGCCAGTAACGACAACAACTAACGGGTGTCAATGGATGTCTACCATGGAAAGTCAGGCCACCAATAATGACTACGACTAAGGACTCCAAAACGACTACGACTAACACGTACAACGCATAACGTAACAGAAGACGGGAAAACATTGGTTCTTCACAGAAAGGCGTTAGCACTATAGTGGAGACAGTGCCATGCCTGTTGAGCCAGGCCGCAGAACTGTTGATGGTGTGGGAGGGAGTGAGTGATGGACAAGGGTGGGTATGGGATGGTGGAAAGGGCGGGTGAGAGGAGAGAGAGAGAGAGAGAGAGAGAGAGAGAGAGAGAGAGAGAGAGAGAGAGAGTATAGTTGGGATTGTTGGGATGGTTGGGAAGTAGGTTGCTGGAATGGTGGGGAAGGAGATGATTGGGAGCACGAAGAGGTATAACACACGAATAATGGAGGAATGTTGTCGTATGACTGGTAGCTGACACTATATACACCAACGATTTATTGTATCTTTGTTGTAGAAAAACTTTAATTTATTATTATTATTATTATTATTATTATTATTATTATTATTATTAGTAGTAGTAGTAGTAGTAGTAGAAGAAGTAGTAGCAGTAGTAGTAGTATGACCCATTAAAACCACATTAATGTCTCTTTTTTCCCCCTTACGTCTGATTAAAAAAATTGCTTTCCTCAACTGCCTAACAGAGGAGAGTACAGTATGTTGATCACAGTCGTGCTTGGTAAAGGTCAACCTCGGCTGAGAAGTTGAAGCTAGTGAGTGCTTAGTACCGTTATTAGGAGCTCAGTAACACAGAATCATAACAAAGCTTATAAAGCAAATATTGTTAATTTTCCATATTACAAATATTTTAATGTATTTTTATATTTTCTCTAAAAAAATTGTATTATTATCATTATTATTATTATTATTATTATTATTATTATTATTATTATTATTATTATTATTATTATTATTATTATTTTATTATAATTATGGGGAAAGAACGAAACCCTTTGGAGCCGTGTAGCGCGTAGGGAATAAGAAGGAATCAGGTTTGATACGAGGAACGGGATAAATAGCTCTTCATCCTCGGACTAAGAGCCCTTCACCAGCACCAAGAGACCCTCTTGAAGAGAATGAATTAGTACGTAGTTGGAGACGAGTAACAGAACACTCCTTAGAAGGCACATTATCACCACACATTTCGTGTATATAAATGAATTCAATACTTTTCTAGGAAACGTTATCTGGATACTTGTGTTGACACTTTTAAGTTATGCAGGGCCACCACTTACGTATAAGATTGGAAATTTTAAGTCTCCCCGTGAACCTTTTTCGATTTTCGAGTTTTGGGGGCCTCTTAAACTTCGTATTGCTTAGAGCCTCAGAGAGTGAAAATTCGGCATTGATCACACGCAATATCACTGCCTCTATCATACTCCATCTACACTAGCACCAATCCTCCTCCACCATTACAGCTCCACTACTACCATAACCACCTGTATCAGTCCTCCACTGCCACACCATTGTTACTACCATATCTACAACCACACCGGTATCAGTCTTCCGCTGCCACACCACTGTTACTACCACACCCACACCCTCATTGCTATCAAGCCCCTACCACCACAACACTACCACACACCTCCCCACACCGGTATCAAACCACCTCCAGCTCACACACCTGCCACAGCTGGCTTCTGCTCACCATTAAGATAGATCCCCAGTGTTTGAAGCAGATTTCAGAGCCATTTAACAGAGATCGACGGATATTTGCTTCAGACCTGATGCTATTTAGAACTCATGGAAACGCACACATGAAACGAGGAAATTCAGGGAATAGCGATTTAGCTTTAGATTTTGCCGAGGAAGCAGTTCGCTT
Source organism: Cherax destructor (assembly GCA_009830355.1). NCBI lineage: Eukaryota > Metazoa > Arthropoda > Malacostraca > Decapoda > Parastacidae > Cherax > Cherax destructor. Next base: position 45,941 of record WNWK01002225.1, read on the forward strand.
AATATGCACCCCATATCCATCCTGTAGACGGTAGCGCAAGAGTGCATGTATACACCAAAAGCATAAGACTAGGCACTAAAAGGAATAACAAGAACACAGTTTAGTGTACAGTACATCATACACACATACACTTCTTGATAGAAAACGCGCACACACACACACACACACACACACACACACACACACCACACACACACACACACACACACACGTACGTACAAGAGATACAACAGGCCTAGTGTCTAATCGACTTGTGCCTAGGACAAAATGGCAACTAATAATATATATATATATATATATATATATATATATATATATATATATATGTGTGTGTGTGTGTGTGTGTGTGTGTGTATTGTGTGTGGCCGAAATAGGTAAAACTGGTCAATTAGCAAGAGCTCATTTAAAATTAAGTCCTTTCTAAAATTTTCTCTTATACGTTTAAAGATACTATATTTTTTCACCTATGTTTATGTAAAAATTAATAATTTTGTACCAAAAGTACTTTAGAAAACTTACCTGACCTTATATAACAAGCGAAGTTTAATTTAAACTAATCCAACTAAATATATTTTAGATAAGTTTACTATAATTTAATAATAAACAAACACAATGAAATATATATTTTTTCGTTAGGTTCGGAATGATTTTTGCGAAATTATTGCATACACAAATTTTAGCTTACCTTATTCGGCAAGAAGATCGTTGCTGTTTAAGCCAAAATCGTAAGTTTTACCTATTCGGCACGACATATATATATAACAGGGAGGTGAATGAAATTAGCTTAGAGGCGTCCACACCACCGTATGTCCTTGGGTAGTGAGTACAACATTCAGTCCTACTGGATGCGCTACTCTTAAGGATTATGTGGTTTAGTGGACTAGAGCGTCATGTGTTTTCGCTCACCAGGAGGTGAGCCAAAGCATCATGGGTGCTACCCCTGGCTAGTGCAGTGTAGTTATTGATATATATATATATATATATATATATATATATATATATATATATATATATATATATATATATATATATATATACTATATATATATATATATATATATATATATATATATATATATATATATATATATATATATATATATATATATATATATATATATATATATATACGATATATATATATATACGTATATATATATATATATACGTATATATATATATATATATATATATATATATATATATATATATATACAGTGGACCCTCGGTATTCGTTGAAAATTCTTTCCGGAATGCTGTTTGAGTACCATTACCGAACGAATTTGTTCCCATAAGGACAAATGTAAATTAGATTAGTCATTTCAGACCCCCAATAATGTACTTATGAAAGCACTTACGAAAAAAACCCTTACATAATTGTTCGAGTTTGGAGGTGAACGAAAACCGAGGGTCCACTGTATATATATATATTATTGTAACCACGAGCAATCGGCGAATAGCCGAGGATTCGAACCCATGTTGCTTTAGCCTGCCTCATGGTGAGCGAAAGTTCCATGACGCTCTACCTCATGGGACCATACAATCCTACAAGAATCACGCACGCAGCAGAGCTAGGTGTTGTACAGTGATCCGACGACATTCGATGGTGTGGGAGCTCCAGAGCTGATTTCATCCTCGTCCCCGTTTGGTGTACTAGCCTCCACGAGCAGTATTTTTTATTATTGTAATCACGAACAAGTGGTATTGAATCAATAACAACACTGCGACTAGCCGAGGATTCGAACCCATCGCTCACAATGAAGCGGGCTAAAACAACATGGGTTCGAATCCTCGGCTAGTTGCAGTGGTGTTATTGATATATATATATATATATATATATATATATATATATATATATATATATATATATATATATAATAATATCTTTATTTACTACAAGTACATGTACAAGGTATACAGGCCTAGCTGACATCAATGACATACTACTATATAGAAAGTCCCTTGTTATGCAGAGCATTTCGGGCAAATTAGGTTCTTGTCCCGGGATGCGACCCACACCAGTCGACTAACTCCCAGGTACCCATTTTACTGATGGGTGAACATAGACAACAGGTGTAAAGAAACACGCCCAATGTTTCTACCCGCGCTGGGAATCGAACGCAGACCCTCGCCGTGTGAAGCGAGAGCTTTAGCGATCAGGCCACGGGGCTGACTTATTCAGACAAATGTTTTAACATGTTAACATTAGCTACAGCGAGTCTTTGCCTGTGATCCTCTTCCCTCACCCTTCTATCTACCCAGTCCTGACCCGACCGCACTCTTCTTTATTGGATATAAAATAGCGATTTATCCGTGAAATATACGAGTGATATTTACGCAGGTAAACTCCTTCGAAAATAAGCATAGGCGAGGCGTAAATCCAGAAAGATTGGTGTCACGGATAATTCGATTTTGCGGTGGAGGGTGGGAGAGGATGTTGTGGAAGGGGTGGGGGATGTATTTGTGGAGAAGCCTCCAAGTAAGAGCATGTTGTGGGTGTATTGCCTTACTAGGCACACATTTTGGAAGTGAATTTACTAATATTCTTTACTTCTTGCCCCTTTTTCTTTTTACACAAATCAGTTTTACAGGCTAAGAGCTGTTATCCTACCTCAACTTATTTCAAGGCCCACCCTTATCTAAGGTATGCTACCCCCTTTCCCATTCGAGATTACCACTCACAACAGTCGACTAACACCTAGGTACCTACTTACTGCTAGGTGAACAGTGGCAGTAGGTGTAGGAAACATGTCCAACGTTTCCACCCATGCCGGAGATGAACCACGGACACTCAGTGTGTGAGGTGAGTCCGTTGCCTACCGAGCTACGAGCCATCAGTCTTTTTGTCTGTCTTTTTTCCACACAGGTTTTACAAGGTTAGGTTTAGTGTTGCTAACTTTATTTACAAGCTAAAAGATGTTAAATACATCAGCTCATTTGAAAGCCTTTTTATTGTTAAGAGACACACGGGATGAAGTTGTAGCCATCTGTGGGCCAACAATTTCATTTAGTCAACTGATTTTATTTCGTTGATGTCGTTATGCTGTACAAACATGGTCCAGACTCTATCTGTCTCTCTCTTTCTCTCTCTCTCTCTCTCTAACTCACTCTCATATTATCATTCAGCATGAGAAGTGAGAGAGAGACTCGGTCTTGTTGCTGAACGATGCAAAGAGGAAATGAAAACATTGCCAGAAGATGAGGTTGTTGTGATGGTGCAAGAGGTGAACTACCTGTACGTATATGTCTAATTGTGGTTGCGGTGGTCGAGTCTCAGCTCTTGGCTCAGGCTCTTTGCCTGGGTCAAGAGCTGGGTTCACTCTCTCCTTGGCTGCGTGAGGCTTATCATACCTATTCTTAATGCTATGTATGGATTCCACCACTTCGTCGTCGTGACCAGTTCACTTTCTGTCCACCCTATGTCTAGCGTTACCTGACATCTCTGTGACTCATCTGCGATTTTTAACTACCAGCAGTGACCTCGTGTACCTAAGACCGGCCTCTCAAACAGACTCTCCCAGTCCAACCTGTCAGTTCTTCTCATTATCTAGTACGTCGTAACCATGTCACTTCTAGTCCTGCCCTTTTATATTAGGTTTAGCTTTCCTACCCTCCCCATAAGTCATACCCTTTAGTTGTGAGTGTGTACGTGTGTACTTGCTAGAGTGAGACTAGGTGTTCACTCACTATTGATGAATATTTGGTGTAGGGAGAATGATGCATTTTGGCTGTTGATGAATATTCATGGCGGAAACTTACTGTTTTGCCACTATCAAAATGGAAAACAAAAGTTCGCAGTGCAAATTGTGTAAAAAAAAGTCGCTGCCTGTGATATACCTGTGATCGCTTTTGCTATTTTTTTCCCCGTCACAGGCCGGCCTGGGGCCAGCCTTTTCTAAACTAATTGATTTTTCAAGAACTATGAAAGTAGTCTGGTATAACAAAGCAAATGGGTTTTCAATTTGGGTTTAATTTGTTACGTAGTCATTGATGAATCCCATCATGTTATATGCCTAAATGCAAAAACATGAAAACAAATCAATGTGTATCCATAAAAATACATGAAGAGGCACAAATAGAGTGGATCTACAACGTAACATTTCCTTTCATTCCTGATTCATATTTCTTTCCTGGCCCCTGACAGTGAATAACCCACCCCAGTCAGTGGGATGGATGAGACTCTTTATCTCTCACAAGCTGGTCGATGTCAAGTTTCGTCTTCAAAAGAACACACTGGAGATCTTTCTTAACACTTAGCCGAGCCCTGTGTTTTGTTTTTAGTAGACAGAGAAACGAGACTCTTGCTTCACACAGACAGGTAGACGGAAACACCATGAACATCTTGACAGCCAGAGAGGCTTCGAGGGTAAGTTCCCAGCAATTCACACCAGCAATAGTCAACGTTAATCTGAGTTACCTCACTTCTAGCAGTAGAATCGTTCCTAGGATCAATCAGTCTTTCTTGTAGCCAAGTTCCAGGAGGACGGTTCACCGGATTTACACGAAATGTGTTGCGAACCAGAATTATATCGACATCAGTGAGTCTGGGAAATTTGAAATGAATTCCTCATGCAAAGAAACGAGGTTATTTATAATAACTTCTGCCAATTCTCTCCATGGATTCGTTCGGTGCTTCTAAAAAATTTTGTTCACTAAGTCAAACACCCCTGTAACCCCTGCCTCTACACTGGCCTTTCCCAGTCGAACTTTTTCTTGAAATTTTCCATATCCTGTCTATGAAGTCAATGAAGTAGCACTCCCGTCTAGTAAGGCCTTGTTCGAAGAGTTTAGCTAGGAGAATGTGTTTACTAACTCTGAAATACATAATTTTCAACTAGGAAAATTTAGGACAGCACTGAATTCCACTGTCTTTGTTTCTGCTTCTTTATATTCGATAAAGAATTCCCAAAGCTGACTAGGTAGTTCAAACAGTAAACCACCTCTCACCAGGCAGTTCAAACAGTAAACCACCTCTCACCAGGCAGTTCAAACAGTAAACCACCTCTCACCAGGCAGTTCAAACAGTAAACCACCTCTCACCAGGCAGTTCAAACAGTAAACCACCTCTCACCAGGCAGTTCAAACAGTAAACCACCTCTCACCAGGCAGTTCAAACAGTAAACCACCTCTCACCAGGCAGTTCAAACAGTAAACCACCCCTCACCAGGCAGTTCAAACAGTAAACCACTTCTCACCAGGCAGTTCAAACAGTAAACCACCCCTCACCAGGCAGTTCAAACAGTAAACCACCTCTCACCAGGCAGTTCAAACAGTAAACCACCCCTCACCTCTCCCCCGCTTAAACGCGTACTGTCTTTGAGGGGAAACTAGAGAATTTGGCACAGAATTTAAAGCTCATTTCTTAGTTCATATTTTTTTTCCAGCCCCTTTAATCGAGGAATGTATTTTAATATATTTATATTTATATTTATATGTATATTTATATTACTATTAACTATAATTAACCGAGAATTACTGACAAAGCCAAAATGCATTTCCTGCAGTACGTGTACCTTAGAGCATGAGACATGCACCTCACTGGCTGATAGCCACATATACGATCGTAAAAAATTACGAAAGAAATTATAAGGAAGATTTCCTAGCACCACTACCAGAGAGAACAAGATGACATTACCTGAAAGAGAAAAAGATATGGTTAAATGACATTAAAAAAGTCTTCCGTCCCGGAGTAGTAGAATAAATGGAATAGGTTACAACAGTGAGTGTTGTATGCTACAATCACTGGAGACTTTAAATTTTATTAATACATAAAAAGGGGTAAAAGCTACATAAAGGTAAAAACAAATAGGTATATAATAGCAGGTCTTGATGACCAGTTTCACTAGTTTCCTAGTTTGCAGTTACCCGACGGGAACTGGATCTGAGTCTCGACCTCCGCAACCGTATCTAGGTTTGGTACAACTTCGTGAGTACATACACACGAGTGCGCACACACAGCGTCGTGAGTACATACACACGAGTGCGCACACATAGCGTCGTGAGTACATACACACGAGTGCGCACACATAGCGTACACATACACATACTAAATACACCGTGAGAGTTTGTATGTATTCGCCAGCGTGAATACAAACACTCGCGCACGCATACGTGTTGTACACATACACTAAATACACCCTGCCCACCAACCACCCATAAACCCCAGAATCTTACACTCGGGCAATGCATATATCTTCCTTGAATCCCGTCATTGCCCAGAAATGAGTTTACCTAATGATGTGGGGTTAGTTCATTACCTGAGAGTAATTACACCCCAAGACGAATCACCTACAATAGCCTGGCTCATAATTCTTAAGGCCCACACACGGCGAACCTGAGACGCACTACTGCCAACCTAACAGGAAGAACACGAGACCCACTGTTGCCACACCGAAAAAAATACGAGATTCGCTATTGCAAACCCAACAGGAAGAACACGAGGCCTAATTTTGTCAATCCAACAATGAAAATTACAATTTTGGTATACAATACCGACAAGATGAGGAACAAGACACGTATGCAACACCTTGAAGATTCTCCAACAAGTAGCTTTATCAAATCAGTACAGAGATTATTTCTAAAGTAAGGTACCGGACACTGACTTGAGCTGAGGTACTGATTACCTCATCTTCCGTTGTTTTTGGGTGTATAGTTCTCCGGATCTGAGGGTCTGAATAGCTCATTTTCTACTGTTTGCAGTATTAACATTTCCACTGGTTGGTGAAACGTCTTCATATAAAGATACACAGGTGTTGGATATGTGTCTAATTCTTCGATAAGGAAAAAAAAAATGTGACCCACTGTTGCCAATCTAACTTGGAAAATTTGTGAGCCATTGCTGCCAACCCAACAGGAAGTCCCACAGTTGATAATACTACCTAAGCTACCTTGACTATAACTTTAAACACATAGTACTACTCCTACTTCTGCCTATAAATACCCTAAGCTCTACTTATAGATACTGTGCTGTAAATGCTATGAATAACTAGATATCCTGAGCAGCTTCAGAGACAATACCTGGTTCACAGTGGACAGTACATGAAGAGGACGTAGAAGAGTAGAGTCCTGTGTATACAAAGTCCATGTCCAGCCAATTTTTAAAGGATTCAATTGATTTGTTGAGCACAGCTTCTGCTCATCAGCTGTCTAGGAAGAATCTCTTTCCCATGTACGTGTTAAATATCATATTACAGAGTTTCATACCAGTGTTCCTAGTAATTGTATCACACTCCACTTCAGAAAGTTACTCGTTCATAAGCATATCGAACTTTTATAATATCTTCAAGGCTTTGTTAAGTTCTAGGTTGTAGTAAGTTCCTTTGAAACCTCGATTTTCTGAGAGAAAACAACAGTTCGAGTGATTTAAGTTTTTTATCATATCGTTTGTTTCTTAATGATGGTATGAGTGATGTAGCTCTTCTCTGTCCCCCTCTCCTATATATACTGACTCCCTCATATTCGTGTGTAAGTGTGACTTGTAAATGACCCAAATAGTCATATGCTTCTTTCTCCTATGAGTGGGTTACTTGTGTAGTGCGGTAGCTTTTTTCTGTTACTCCAAAGTTTGTCGACCTCTTTACAATAATTAGGAGACCACAACTGGACAGCAAATTCAAGATGGAGTCTGACAAGAGCATTGTGCAATGTTATTATTTTATAAGAATTTTTGTGCTCAGAGTTTCTTGCTATGAAGCCAACATCCTGTTGTCATTGTTGCTTGAGGCAAAACATTTACTTAGTATGTTGCAGATCTCATTGCTTGTAACTCTCCCAGGCTCTTACTTCCCCCCATTGTCTCCGCGAGAAGGTTCTCATATAACTTGTAATTGTATTTCATATTGTGTGTGTGTGTGTGTGTGTGTGTGTGTGTGTGTGTGTGTGTGTGTGTGTGTGTGTGTGTGTGTGTGTGTGTGTATGTGTGTACTCACCTAATTCACCTAATTGTGGTTGCAGGGGTCGATCCACGGGCCTCTTCACTGATCGCTACTAGGTCCTCTCTCTCCCTGTTCCATGAGCTTCATCAAACCTCATCTTAAAACTATGTAGGGTTCCTGCCTCCACTACGTCACTTTCTAGGCTATTCCACTTACTGACAACTCTATGACTGAAGAAATAATTCCTAACATTCCTTTGGCTCATAGGAGTCTTCAACTTCCAATTGTGACCCCTTATTTTTGTGTCTCATCTCTGGAACATCCTGTCTTTGTCCACCTTGTCAATTCCTCGCAGTATTTTATGTCGTCAGGCAGATTTCTTTTAATTTTTCTTCGTAGGAGAATCCCCTTAGCTCTGGGACTAGTCTTGTTGCAAACCTTTGCACTTTCTCTAATCTCTTTACTACGTGCTTGACCAGTTGTTCGTTCCAAACTGGTACTGGATACTCCAGTATGGGTGTGTGTGTGCGTGTGTGTGTGTGTGTGTGTGTGTGTGTGTGTGTGTGTCTTCGGGATGGCCGTCTTGAAGCTGTGTAAACATTCTCCTCGACAGTATATGTAAACACAACGTTGTAAACGAGTCTCTGTAAATTAGTCATCAAGTGACGCCTATGGAAGTGGGGAGAGAGAGAGGAGAAATGGGTGGCTGAGGAAGGGTAGTGGGAGAAGAGAAGATTATGGGGGAAGGGAAAGAGAACTCGTGATAAAGAAAAGTAGATGCAGAATAATGAATGATACGATAAAAGAAAGAAGTACTGCAAAAATAATTACCTACTACAATCGATATTAGAAAAAAATGTTTAATAAAGTTCAACAGAGATCAATGTTACTGAAACAATATCGCAAAATAATTTAAGATAGCTAGAAATAATGTTTTTTTTTTATTGTTTATACGTGTTTCTAATTTTAGAAATAAATTTCATAGAATTTGAATTAGAAAGTTCAAATGTAGACACTGACGCTGTGCCTGCCTGGAGTCTACCTTGAGGGTGTTCCAGGGGTCAACGCCCCCGCGGTCCCGTCCATGACCAGGCCTCATGGTGGATCAGGGGCTGATGAACCAAGCTGTTACTGCTGGCTGCACACAACCCAGCGTACGAACCACAGCCCGGGTGATCAGGTACTGACTTTAGATATCTGTCCAGCTCTCTCTTGGAGACAGCAAGGGGTCTTTTGGTAATCCCCCTTACGTATGCTGGGAGGCAGCTTGAACAGTCTTGGGCTCTTGGCATTTATTTTGTCTCTTTGTGTACTCATGGCGTCCCTGCTTTTCATTGGAGGGGGGGGAAGGGGGGCAAGTTGCACTGCCTACCAAGTCTTGTGATTTGTTAGGGAGTGATTTCAGTGTCCAGATCTGGAACTAGTCCCTCTAAGATTTTCCAGTTATAATTTATGATATATCTTTCTTGCCTGCGTTTCAAGGAGTACAGGTCAAGGGATTTCAAACGGTCTTAGTAATTTAGGTACTTGAGTGTACTTATACGTGCAGTATAAGTATATTCTCCACATCTGCACCTTCACCTGCCTTGAAGGGGGCCGTTAGAGTACAACAGTATTCTACCCTAGAGAGAACAAGGGATTTAAAGAAAATCATCATTGGCTTGGCTTCCCTTGTTTTCAAAGTTCTCATTATACATCCTATCATTTTCCCAGCAGATGTGATGATGACGTAATTGTGATATTTGAAAGAAATAAAGATGCTTTTAGATTCTGCCGCTGTAACGGCTAGTTTATTGTGCGCCCAATATCCGTCCTATCCGTCCTATAGGCCTAGGAACTAGGCCCCAAATGGTTTAACAGGAGTACATCTGGATATATCTACAGTTAGTCTTATCTGTTGCAAGTAAAGTTAGGATATGTGCGTAATATATCTGGTAGCCTATTTTTATTAATAACATACCCGGACATATCAAATAAGTTACAATAATGTCTATCTCTATATTCCTCAATAAGTAGACAATCAATAACATAGTGGTGAAGAAAGTGACCTTAAAGCTGACCACATACATTGCATTTAGTCTGAATATCATCTGTGCATCTGCCAAACAACCAGGAGCCCTTGTTCCCGAGCTCAAGACTGGCTAATACAACATCAGTCAGTCTGTTTACATTACGCAGCATATGCTTCGTAAATATACTTATCCACGTTCATGTCATCGAAGTGAGTTATAGATCTACTCGGGATTTTACATGAATTCCTAGGGTATTCAGTTTCATTATATACTTCTGTCCTGATATTACTCCTGACGCTTGACGCTGATATACACAAGTTACTGTCTGTATTATCCTTCAGGGTCCTTTCGGTGGATAATTTATCAATTTTATGATGTTGGAATAATTCAATGTGTAATGGAATCCGTAAGAATTGCACATGAATTCCCTTTTCTCATTTTTTTTTAATATCTATGTCTGTTTTCTCGAACGAGTCGTCCTACAAAACACCTTAGTTGTTGTATATTGAGGCTAATGTCAAAGTCAAGAATTATTTCCACGTGATACAATGTTTGTAAAGAGATGGGTGACGTTTGGTTGTACATGCCCATGATTATGCAGTACATTTCGGACACACTTAAGCCTAACTTAAGATTACAGTGGGAATAATTATTATTATTTGCTTATATTTATGTAACTACTCTCCCCTCAGCGTAAGAGAACCACAACACTGTACCTCAGGAGTGAAGGATAGCAGGACTTATGACGTAATACACAATATATGCTAACACGTACATTTGACATACAAACTTTTAAAGCACTAAGTCATCGCATTAAGTTGATCATAGTTGGTCGCTGTCTATGCTTCGTAGCTTAATGAAGGTTGCCAACATATCAGACTGGGAGAGAGCAGGGGGAAAAAAAGCAGAATGACTTGGAAATATTTAAGAATGTGGGGGATGGTGTCTTGGGATGGGATCAGGTTGCAGTGAGTGGTCTCTCTGGTCTAGTTAGTGCGCCAGACCCGCTCCTGCGTCCTATTAAATTTCTCCCTCGTGGTCTTGCAGCACCCATAAAGCACCAAGATTTATTAGCAAAGCTAAGCTCTGCAAATAAGAGAAGCGTCTCTTTGCACGTCAGGCAGCAGTTCAGCAGAGGGAAAATGTCTGTAGGGTCCCATCTGCACCGCTTTGTCTGAGACGTACTCCTGTAGGATTTCCCCGGTACGGTTACCTTCTGGAGGTATCCCGATGGGGTTTCTCCTGTGATACGCAGTCTGGGAAGTTTCCTCTTTTAGGTCAGAGTTTGGGAGGTCAGAGTCTGAAAGGTCACTCTTAACACCACATACAGGAGCTATGATTCGATCCCTGCAACCACGAATAGGTGAGTACCCACACACACACGCGCGGTCATTTATAACTTATTAATTAAGTAATCATACCATATACATTTTTCTCCAACATATTTATTTTAATAATGATTTCTCAAAGATGAACTCTAACTTTAGTGAAATATTTGCTAAGTCAAGATAGTCATCTAATTTATAGAGTAATACTATCTACAGTATGAACTGTAAATACACTTGAATTATAAGTATTCTTTATGTTATAAGAGGGATGGCAACTGGTCAATTAGCAAGAACTCATTTAAAATTAAGTTCTTTCTAAAAATTTCTCTTATATGTTTAAAGATATATTTTTTTCATTTATGTTAATTTAAAAATTAATAATTTTGTTCCAAAGTACCTTAGGAAACTTACCTAACCTTATTATAACAAGCGCAATTTAATTTAGCCTAATCCAACTATATATTTTAGATAAGTTTAAAATAATTTAATAATAAACAAACACAACGAAATAAAAAAATTTCCTTAGATTCAGAATGATTTTTGCGAAACTATTGCATACACAAATCTTCGATTGCCTTATTCGGCAAGAAGAGCATTAATATATATATATATATATATATATATATATATATATATATATATATATATATATATATATATATATATATATATATATATATATGGGTGACCTCGAAGAGGAGACCTCATGCACTGCTCCTCACAGAGAAAAATCTATACGATATTTTCCAGCGGAAACCATGCAAGGGGATAACCTACAGGGATACCTTCCAGAGGAAACCATGCAAGGGGATAACCTACAGGGATACCTTCCAGAGGAAACCATACAGGAGAAACTCTATAGACAGACACTTCGAAGAAATACGGGAAAGACCCTTCAGTCACTATAATTCTTCTCAGTTTGCACTTACCAGCAGCAGGCTAAGGGAGGGGAGAGATAGAGAGAGAGAGAGGAGAGAGAGAGAGAGAGAGAGAGAGAGAGAGAGAGAGAGAGAGAGAGAGAGAGAGAGAGAGAGAGAGAGAGAGGAGGGAGAGAAGACAGGTAGTTTGGCGTTGAATAATTCATCTCATAATGACTGTCGAGTTTCTTAATGGCGATACGTGAGATGGAGGGCCTTAGTCTTTCATTTTCTTTCAATTACGAGGGACAGGTGGACGCTGTGAGCTCCTGCCGCAACTTATGTGCTAGGCAAATTTTTAACAGCCTATCATTAGTCTCTGTAAAACCCGACTCCTATAGTAAAAGTTTGAGAAAGGTGCGTCTGAAACTCCCACAGAGCTGGAAGCGTAAAAACCAACATGGGGAACAGCCATAAAGGGAGCGGGACCGACCTCCAAGCAAGCACAAAAACACACAAAAAAGTGATTTATAGCTGTACGGACCCTGTCTGGAACGGCCACGAGTTCTCTAACATGCACTATATACCTTCTTGCAGCGGCTGCTGTACTGTATCACTGACTGCCAAGCCTAGGATCAGGTATCATGCTTGGAACAGGCAACATGGGCCGCTCTTAATCACTGGGCGAGAGGGAAGTGTGAGGTCTTAATCTGGAGTTCCTCAGGGTGTTGTTTTGGCTCCAACCTCAGTTCCGCTTGCTGTCTCTGGCCGCTGTATATCTGCTGTCTTGATATCTATGTCTTGATTCCTCCCCTAGGTCAAACTTTATTAGTAAAAAAGTCTACATCATATTTTATTTATGTAGAATGTTGTCGTTTTCAGCGATATTTTTAGTTTAAAAACATTAATAATTGCATAACACGTAAATAAGAATCACAAGAAATTATCTATAAATGGCAATACAATCACCAATATGGTGAAACTTAAATGTCTTGATATCCTCCTGAAAGAGGTAAATGGTTGGCAAAACATTCCAGGTCACTATGGATCCATCGTCAGGTCTGAATAAATGAAAAAAGTAGAAGAAAACAATGGAAACCTTTCTAGAAGGGAAATGGTATAAAACACCGACATGAAGGAAACAGAGAGACAAATGCGGTGTAATGAGATCTTTTATTGACAACTTTTCGACCATGCACTGAGCTTTTTAAAGTCACTTGGAAAAAGCCCACTGCATATGTGTCTGTTTTTGCACAGTGAAAACTTAACTTGTAGCTAAATTTTTCCCTTATTTTTCCAGTGTTTTCATCCGTTTCTTATTTTCATTTATTCTGGGCTGACGATGGATCCTAAGCAATCTGAAAAGCTTTGCCAACCGTTGTTCCATTTCTGGAGGGTGTAAAGACATCGTTAATGCTTGTCTGTCTCTCATCTTTGATCTCTGCTCTACTACAAACAAAGAGAACTGAATGTTTTCCTAGAATCATTTTCTTTGCTCTCTTAACGTCCCCCCAAAATAAATTTGTACGTTTTTTTTTTTTTTCTTTTTTTTTGCACTAGTTTTTGAATACACAGCACCGGTGTAAAGCCCCCACATAATAAAACAGAATCTCGAAAAAAATTACAAAGATTCAACATTCAGACTAGTGTCCCGAGAGTAATACGAAAATCATTAACTAGCATGTACCAGATTTTAAGTGCAGGCAATGACCCCGTTGTCCGTCTATGTGTAGGCTTCCTGCCGCGACCCTGTTGTCCGTCTCGGTGTAAGCTTCCTGCCGCGACTCTGTTGCCTGTCTCAAGACAAAACAAGAGAGTTTAGGTAAGACTCCAATAGGGTGAGCGGGAAAAACGCGACAGACGAAGTTTAGCGTTGGAGAGGAGTGTCCACAGTCGTAGAGAAAGTGCCAGCAGCTAGACGCTCGTGGGGCGGACTGGAGAAGCAGGAGGAGTAGCCTGTGTTTGCATTGGTCTTGTGGTAGTTGGAGGTTTTGAGTCCTGAGAAGCTGACAGCAGGCTAGGTCGCAGGAGAGGGTTCTCAGGTAGGAACATTAGAGGGCAGCTCACTGGTGGGTGTTAGTGGAGTGATTAATTAAGGAGGCAGGTTTGTAGAGGAGCCATTTTCAAACATTTTGAAGCTGCTCCAGAGGTGGTATAGTTAGTCTTGCTTCCAAAGGTGAAACGTAGAGGCTTGATGAACTCCAGAACTTGGGTAAATGTGAAATGAAGTGGCGGCTTGCAGGCAAACTTGACAATTCCAGCCTTTGTAGAGCTCAGTGCAGGTCATGGTGTCAGCATTCGATGGAGAAGTGAAGGTAAGATTTTCCCATGAGGGTGTACTGGAATCATCATCTTCTTCGGAAGTAGATTCAGTAGGCGAGTCTACAGTGGTGCTGGGTCGGCAGGAACTGTGGAGAGGTGTATTGGTGGTGTATCAACAAGTTGGGAGACGTGAGAGGAGGTGTTTGAGGCCGAATAATCAACGTTGTCGGTGGTGGAGGTGGTTATAGAAGTTACTTTGGTCTTGGACAAGATTTCCTTTCTTACAGGACATTTGGCCGCAAGAGTATGGTGGTTACTCTTGCAGTTAAGGCAAGTAGGAGCAGTAGTGGTGATATAGGATTTGTAGTCGTGGCCATGTTTCCCGCAAGTAGAACAGATCTACTTGTCCTTGATGTGACAGTCCTAGTCCTTGGTGGTGTGTTCGTAGGAATAGCAAGTTCTTCGTTAGAGGACAATAACGATCCTGTCTAGTCGTTTCACGAAGACAGAACGTTTCGCCCTCAAGTAAGGAGAGTTGGAGATTGAAAAGCCACGATCATTCAGTCTTGATAGCAGTAGTAGTCACAGGAACAGGCGACTAGGAAGGCGTCTTTCAGCGTCAAAATGCCAAAGAACTTGACCTGCAGGCTGCTTTTAAGGGCAGCTGCAAGTGCAAGCTTCGAGGCATCGTTAACCGTGGAACTTGTAGGTTTAATCTTGATACAATGAGACATCTTGGTAGAGCAGGGTGTCACTTGAGGAGTGTAAAAATTCCCCTATCCGACGGGGATCGAAGGGAAACTTCTTGAGAGTATAGCGACTGTGTCTTGCCAGTAGCGAGGGCGTTGTCTGTCTCAGTGTAGGCTACTAGCCATGACACTGTTGTCTGTCTCGGTGTAGGCTATTAGACATAACACTGTTATCTGTCTCAATGCAGGCTACTAGCTATGACCCTGTTGTTTGTCTCAGTGCAGGCTACTAGCCATGACACTGTGTGGATGCACTGAGTCAAGCAGACAGCATTGTCGTGGCTAGTAGCTTGCACTGAGACAGACATCAGGGTCATGGCTAGTAGCCTACGCACCTGGAGAGTGGAGAATACCCTCCAGGCAGACTCCAGGTAGGCAAGTAACTAGCCATGACCCTATTGTCTGTCTCAGTGCAAGTTACTAGCCACGACAGTGCTGTCTGCTTGACTCACTGCAACCACTCGGTATACTGAAGCATACAGCACAAACATACATAGCATATAATATACACACAGTTTTCAGGTCGTAGTTCATACATAAAAAAATAAATATTACCCCCCAGCAGAGGAGGGGAGGGTTAGGTAGCAGAAACCGGGAGGGGGGATGAAGAGGGTAGATGGTGGATAGCAGCTGCAGGGAGGGGAAGGTGGAGGGGACAGCGTCAGGAGCTCCGCCGTCAGTATAATAACCTGACTGACAGCAACTTAATGATTTAAATCCAACTTCCACGGCTGACTGACAAGCTGACATCCCGCGAAGGGTGCCTTGATGTACCGAGTGGTGGGTGGGGAGGTGCGGGAGGGGAGGGGAGCCGAATAGAGGAGTGGGGCGGAATGGTTGGATGGAGGAGGGGGAAGGGGAGAATTGAGAACGATTGGGAGGGGTAGGGAGGGAGGAGTTTTGAGAATCAAAATAAAGTGGGAGTGGGAACGTTGGGGAGAAGTGGGAATTTTTTAGATTAAGGAAAAGTGGGAAAGAAAGGATAGTGAGTGATCAGGGTAGCTTTTGATATTTTTAAAGTATAGTGTGGATCTAGGTGAAGGGTAATAAGAGTGGGCTAGGTGAGAGTGAGCTGGAGGGAGGGTGAGAGAGAGTGAGAGGGGTGGGGAGGCAACGAAAAGGGTGGGCCGGCTGTGAGAGGGGTGGGGAATGAGTGTACCACCCACACAATCATGTGTACTACCTGAGAAGAATACCTGAAAGATGTTTTCGGGGGTTAAAACCTCTGCGACCCGGTCCCCGACCAGGCATAATGATCTACTAGGCTGTCACTACTGGCCGCATGCAGTCCGACGTACGAACCACGGACAGACTGATTGGAATTTACTTGGGGAACTTTTCAGGTTCCCTCTTGAAGACAGCCTGAGCTCAGGGAAATATTACAGATGGGACAGAGGTGTACAACAGGGGGACATATCAATCCAGGCATATAAACAACAGGGTCGAATATGCAACAGACAGATGCACAATCAGTACTGGAGAAACCAGGTGTATGTACACCAGGTGCCATACCAGATAGTACATCATCAGTGGTACTAACACACACCAAACCAAAACATCCCAAATGGTAAATCCCAAAACATCCCAAATGATAAATCCCAAATGATAAATCCTGCTTCCTCTTTGTAAACATTCAGGGTTTGAAATCAAATAAAATCGACATAGTTATATTAGTAGGCTCCTCTCAGAAGCGAATGCCATATCTGGAGAATTTATAGAAACACACAAAAGGGATGTTTTGGACAGAGAGACAAAGACAGAAAACTATAACATGTATCGATGTGATAGAATTAATAGGTCACAGGGATGAGTAGGACTCTATGTGAAAGATACCATCTGTTGTTTAGAATTGCTGAAATCATCGAATGAAACAGTAGAAATTGTAGGTATTAAAGTTGAAAATAGGAATTTGGTAATTATCCTAGTATATAAACCACCGTCAGCAACAGCTGAGGAAATCACAGATCAGTTAAGGAAGATAGATAGTCTTGATAGACTAGAAAATCCCACACCAAATATTATCCTCCTTGGAGATTTTAATATCTCCTGGAAGCATCGTGGCTCAACATGTATATACCATAGAAGTAATGAGGCTTTGTGGAAAAGTACTCAGTGGACGAACAGAGAACTGATGCCACTAAAAATGAAAATACCCTGGATTTGATATTCACAAACAACGAGGAACTAATCAGACATAACTATTATAAAAAATATATATATTCTGACCACAACATAGAAGTTCAAACTTGCATAAACTCAGGGTTAGGGAACTGCATCACTAATGTATGAGAAAGGATGTTCGGTAAGTTTAATTTCAACAACCATAGAACTGACTGGGAGAGAATAAACCAAAAACTATCAGACATATCCTGGGAAACAGACATGAGCACTCTAAATCCTCACCAGTGCCTGGAGAAGCTGAATGCAGAAGCGTACGTGGTCTGTATTAAATATCATTGAGGAAACCCAAAAGATCAGAGATATATAGAGAGAACGTAGAGGATAGTACAAAAGAAGAAAACGGGTTACCGAATTGCTTAAAAACATAAACATGTCACAACGAGGGAAAGATAGTCTTAGACGAGAGATCACTGTTTTAGAGCAAAAATTTGGGATGTCATACCAAACAGAAAAAGCACATAGGATATTGCAGGAAACCCAAAATATTTTTATTCATATGTAAAATCCAAGCTAAGAACTACCAGTAGAATTAGACCATTAGAAGAGACTCGTATACTGACGATGAACAGGAAATGATCGAAATTCTAAAGTAACAGTCTGAGTCGGTGTTCATTAATCCACTAAATGACAGCAAGGTAGAGAATGCGGAAAGCTGCGCAGACCAACTAACTGACGTTAGTACTAATCCCATAGATTTCCAAAAAGAAATTGAAATCATGCCCACTCAGCACCTGAACCAGTTTCATGGAATGCCCTATTTATGAAAAAGTGCAAAATACCACTACAAAAAGCCCTCAGTATTCCATTGAATAAGAGCCTAGCCCATGGCCGGGCTACGATAGTAAAAAGACTCTCGAAACTGATCACGGAGGACCTTGAAGTCATTAGGCCCCTTTTCACTGTGTTTTCTCCTAGTGTACTCAGGGCATCTCTTCTTTTCATTACATGTAGTCGCTTCTGGAGTTCGCCGCCTCCGTGACTCGATCCAGATCAGGCCTTCTGGTTCACGACCAGATCGATCAGGCTGTTAAGGGTACTATGCACCGTCTGCCTAGCCTCTTGCTTTCGTATGGATTGATTTTTGTGTGCAGTCGAGACCAGTTCCTCAAAGATTTTACAGGTGTAAATTATGATGTATCTTTCTCGCCTGCCTTCCAAGGAATGCAGGTCTAGGGACTTTAAACGTTCCTAGCAATTTAGGTGTTTCACTGAATTTTTACGTACAGTGAAGGTGCTCTGTACATTCTCAAGCTCTATATTGAGCCTGCCTGAAACGAGGCTCTCAGCGTACAGCAATATTCCAGCCAAGAGAGAATAAGTGAATTAAACATAGTCATCAATGGCTTAGCATGTCTTTATTTTTTTTAAGTTTCTCATTATCCATCCCATTATTTTCCTCATAACTGTGATAATAACTGTACTGTGATTCATTACACAGATATCTCTGGCATAGTTACTTGTAAGTCCTTTACTTTAATTTCTAGCTATACTGAGTAGTTAAACTTAGTTTTATACTCCGTTCTAGTTTTTGCTTCCCCGTTGTATTCGTAATCGTATAAGTGAAAAGTGTCCTCACTGAACATCATATTGTTGTCAGTGGGTCACTGAAAGACTCGGTTAATATCACACTCATACAAATTCTAGTATTATCTGCAAAGGATGATACAGTGTTTTGATTCATATCCTATCTATGTCAGATATGAAAATAGGAAAGAGAAGTGGGGCAAGTACTGCGCCTTGGCAAACAGCTTTTCACTGTGGCATCCTCTGTCTTGACTCTCTTCTTCTTTTACTCTTTGCATTCTACTGTTAGAAAATTAAATATCTCCATGTCCACTTTCCAGTTATTACTTTTACACACATTTCTTGCACTATTACACTATCGCACTTGTCGAAGGCTTTTGTAGTGTGAATACTATATATGCATTTTATTTGTCTTCCAGTGCATCCACAACCATATCATAATTATTCAGTAGCTGCGAGAGGCGAGGGTGACCTGCTTTAGACCCATGTTGCCTGGATTGTCCAGTTGTTGCGAATCCATGGGGTTAGCAATCATGCTTCTTAAATCTCTTTCAAAGATTTTAATGATATGGGACGTTTACAGTTCTTGGATACTGCCTTGCTACCACCTTTGTTAAGTGGGCTACATTAGTTATTTTCCAGGGCTGTGGAATGAACCCCCGTGTCTAGACTCCATCAATATAGAATATCTAAGGCATGTTATAGGGGTTTCTTGCAGTTTTTGATTAATATGGGTATTCATGAATCCGGGACAGGGGCAGAGTGCATGGGCATCCCTCAGTGTTTTTTGTTTTGTTTTGTTTTTTAAGTCAAATGTGGTTAAGGTAAAGCTATAAATTTTGGAGAAGTTATCAAAGGTTTGAATCTTGGTCATGAAGAATTTATTCGGATTGTCAGCCTTCAATCAGATTAACAGCTTACTGAACATAGAGTCATATTGAGATTTCAATATTTCACTCATTTTTTTGCTGTCATCAATGTAACTTCCATCTTGTTTGAGCCAGGTTCCAGTACTGGATGTAGCTTTTGTCCTAGATTTTTGCATATTAGAAGAGATATTTTAGACAGCTTTTAATTTTATTGATCGCTTTTAGCTCCCTTTGTCTCTCCTGGACTCTGTATGATTCATTAAATTTAAGTCTAATAACTTTTATTTCTCTAGCCAGTTTTTCTTGAGCATTTCGGAAAGTTTGGCATCTCGGAGAAATTCTGTGATTCTTAGCCATCACTTGTAGTAGGAGCATATCTCCATTTCTATCCTGCTTCTTTCTTTCTTTTTCTTAAGTGGTATGTGCCTTGAGCATACGTTTTGCTCCAAGAGTTCATTTTCTCGAGACATTGGTTCAGATCCATATTACTCAATACATCTACCCAAAATGAATTTTTTATAAGAGTGCCACAGAACTTGCCTATCTGACATCACCACGACGCCAAATGACTTCGAAAAGGCAATAAATGACATGCCCATGCACTCCGCTCCAGGCCCAGACTCATGGAACTCCGTGTTCATCAAGACTTCGTTACAAACATGATTTATTAGATCCTGGTTGGCGTATTTATTGTTGAAGTTAAATTTGGGGAAAAGATTCTCATGACTTTTTGTGTTTTGCTGCTCAGGATAAATGTGGATGCAGGTCTGAACTTTGATTAAGTTGTGATATTAATTTCATGTCTTCGACACCGTTGTATTCAGTATCAGCTCATCATTATTCGTGAATTTATGGGATTTTTTTATTCTGATACTGCAGCATTTGCCACATTCTTCGAGTTGCAATGCCTAAAACTGAAATCACCAGGCAACAGGATGTTTAGCACAGTATTCAATTATCTATAGCTGGTCTTTGTAAATGCTGAGAAATTATTTCCGGCAGCTTATTGCCTCGTCTTTCAGTCGCTTCTAAGTATGTTGTACCCAGGTTTCCATATTTCGTTTTATGTGTATTTGACGCCGTGACTTCCCAGACAATCCTGTCTACCACCCTACACAATCCTGTGTAAGACCACAGACAATCATGTGTAATATCTTACACAATATTGTGTAACACACCACTCAATCCTTTGTAAGGAACCACAATACTCTGTAACACCTCACACAATTCTCTGTGCCACCGGCACACAATCCTCTGTACCACCGACACACAATCCTCTGTGCCACCGACACACAATCCTCTGTGCCACCGACACACAATCCTCTGTGCCACCGACACACAATCCTCTGTACCACCGACACACAATTCTCTGTGCCACCGACACACTATCTTCTGTACCACCGACACACAATCCTCTGTGCCACCGACACACAATCCTCTGTGCCACCGACACACAATCCTCTGTGCCACCGACACACAATCCTCTGTGCCACCGACACACAATCCTCTGTACCACCGACACACAATTCTCTGTGCCACCGACACACAATCCTCTGTGCCACCGACACACAATCCTCTGTGCCACCGACACACAATCCTCTGTGCCACCGACACACAATCCTCTGTGCCACCGACACACAATCCTCTGTGCCACCGACACACAATCCTCTGTGCCACCGACACACAATCCTCTGTAACATAAAATCCTGTGAGCTACCCACCACCCCACACGCACACACAATTCTGTGTAACACTATAAGGAAAAGGGAGAAGAGAAGTACCAATAGCGAGGTGGGGATTTTAGATAAGTGGGGAAAGGGAGGAGTGGTGGGGAGGATAAAGTTGGAGGGGGGGGGGTGAGAAGTTAATTAGTAAGGAAAAGGTGAGGAGATAGAGAGGTGGGGATGGAAAGGTGGAGGAGAGGGGGAATGGGAGGGGAAAGCATTGACAGAGAGATTGGCTGGTGGCTGCCAGGGATTATTCAGAAAATTAAAGGATAACTGATAGGGAAATGACGAGAGCAGAATGATATTGACTCCGGGACTGACGCACTCCACACCCCTGGTATTGGCATATTTATGAAAAATATGTACAAAATTTACAAGTTTTAGAACCAAATAAATAACTATATTTCTACCAAATACTATATAAATATATCAATAACATCACTGCGCTAGTCAGGGTTCGAACCCATGTTTTACTGGCACGTCATTGTGAACGAGAACCACATGACACCTTAACCCATAGGACCACTTAATCGTACAAGAACCAAGCACACAGCACAGAGCTTTGTTTTACCTTGCTGTGTGCTTGGTTCTTCTAGGATTGGGTGGTCCTGTGGGTTAAGGCGTCATGTGGTTCTCGCTCACAATGACGGGCCAGTACAACATGGGTCCGAACCTGGCTAGCGCAGTTTTGTTATTAATCAATACCACTCGTTTGTGGTTACAATAAGTTGCTATATATATATATATATATATATATATATATATATATATATATATATATATATATATATATATATATATATATATATATATATATATATATATATATATATATATATATATATATATTTTAATATATGTTGTGCCAAATTGGTCAATTTGTAATATATGTTAATGTAAAGATTAATAATTTTGTACCAAAAGAACCTTAGAAAACTTACCTAACCTTATTATAACAAGTGTAATTTAATTTAGCGTAATCCAACTAAATATATTTTAGATAAGTTTACAATAATTTAAAATTAAACAAACACAATTAAATATATTTCTTTCGTTAGGTTCAGAATGATTTATGCGAAATTATTGCATACACAAATTTTCGCTTGCCTTATTCGGCAAGAAGAGCATTGCTATTTAAGCCAAAATAGCAAGTTTTACGTATTTGGCACGACACACACACACATACACACACACACACACACACACACACACATTTTGTTTTGGCCCGCCTCATGGTGAGTGAAAACCACATGATGCTCTAACCCACAGGACCATCAAAACCTACAAGAATCACGCACCCAGCAGACCTAGGTGTTTTACCATGATCCGAGGACATACGGTGGTGTGGGTGCCTCTGAGCTAATTTCATTCTCCTCCCCGTTTGGTGTACTAGCCTCAACAAGCAGTATTTTATATTATTGTACCCACAAACGAGTGGTATTGATCAATAACAACGCTGCTAGTACACCAAACGGGAAAGAGAATGAAATTAGCTCAGAGGCACCCACACCACCGTATGTCCTCGGATCACGGTAAAATACCTAGCTCTGCTGGGTGCGTGATTCTTGTATGATTTGGTGGTCCTGTGGGTTAGAATGTCTTGTCTCTGTTAATGATTCAAAATCACTTGTTTCGTGATTTCATTGATTTCATTTCATTGATTGCTCGTGAGGCTGGTACACCAAACAGGATGAGACTGACATTAGTCTATGAGGCTCCACGACCACGAATGTCCTTGCATCAGGGAGAACACCCTCAGTACTGCTTTGCGCCTGGTGTTTAAGGATGGTGGTCCAGTGGATAGAGACATGTATACTTTGTTCTGTTCACACAGGGCTGGGCATGGGAACGCAGTATCGAGTCGTGAATATGAACTATTGCTAAGGCAAGAAAAAGTATAATAATTTAAATCATTCAGAACCTAACAAAAAAAATATATTTCATTGTGTTTGTTTATTATTAAATTATTGTAAACTTATCTAAAATATATTTAGTCGGATTAGGCTAAATTAAATTGCGCTTGTTAAAATTAGGTTAGGTAAGTTTTCTAAGGTTCTTTTGGTACAAAATTATTAATTTTTACATTAACATAAATGAAAAAAATATATCTTTAAACGCATAAGAGGAAATTTTAGAAATGACTTAATTTTAAATGTGTTCTTGCTAATTGACAGGCTTTACCTATTCGGCACGACACTGGTCCAATACTTTGGCGCCCAGTTAACGCTAGACGTTTTGATCCAAAAGAACCAGTGCTCTACTTTGGGGATGAGATGAAAAGCTCAAAACTACCTGCCTGAAGGCTGGCTGCTTTGGTCCAAAACGTCTAGCGTTAACTGGGCGCCAAAGTATTGGACCAGTGTCGTAGGTGAATAGAGCACAGCGCACCTTGTCCCAAGGTTCGTAGGTGCGAGTCTCCTTCGGCTTGAGATTAGCGTTTGTGAATATTTCGCCTGGTTTGCGAATTACACAGAGACGCGCAAACACACACGTGTGTGTGTGTGTGTGTGTGTGTGTGTGTGCGCCCGCGTGCGCGTATTTATGTGTTTTCCTGGGAACGGGGGCTTTGAATTTTTTTTTTTATAATTTTCCTTAATTAGTATGTAAGAATTGAAGGATATAATAATGTTTATATATTGTAATGTAAACGTGCAGTGTTGATGTGACTTGTCAAATCACAGAACAACCAACATATCAATGAGGGAGCCGGAGGGTACTTCCAAAATGAGGAAAGGGGAGGGGGGGTTGGTGTATATTGTTGGGCAGTGCAGCCCTGCTGGCCTTCCTGTGAAGTGTTGAGTGTTAGCTCTCTCTCTTGAAAAATGGAAATTATTGGCTGAATTCTCTAATGAAATAAGGAACTAATGTGTTATAGACGCGGAGTTGTTTGAAATGAGGAAGTGCACTCCACATGTATCATCTAATATAATTATCGGCAAATATTAGTTGCCTGTCTAGAGGGAGAAGGTCTAGATGTGTGAGTGTAGGGAACCGAGCAGGTGGGCACGAAGGAGAGACATTATGGTGACCTAGTGTTCCTAAAGTCCCACTTGTCTCCAAGGTACATCAATATCAGTAAGTATAATCTGTCTTGATGTGCCGGATCTCCCCAGTTATGTGGATGAAATGTTATTTCAGGATTGTACCTGTATTCACCCAAATAATTTCTCACAAGGGTTAAGATCCTTCAGTCGTTGCCTTGTGAGTCGTAGAAGATGACTGGATTGCCGGGGACAAGGGTCTGGTTACCTCTCTGTACACGAAGTGCATAACCCAGCTACTTATTCTAGCTGTCACTAAATGGACTTTTGCACGCTTGCTGCTACTCGCTTCCTTCCCTCTGGCAGCCACTCACTGCCATCACGATGGCAGCCACTCACTGCCATCACGATGGCAGCCACTCACTGCCATCACGATGGCAGCCACTCACTGCCATCACGATGGCAGCCACTCACTGCCATCACGATGGCAG
This sequence comes from Cherax destructor, assembly GCA_009830355.1. Lineage (NCBI taxonomy): Eukaryota > Metazoa > Arthropoda > Malacostraca > Decapoda > Parastacidae > Cherax > Cherax destructor. Next base: position 70,796 of record WNWK01002225.1, read on the forward strand.
CCACTCACTGCCATCACGATGGCAGCCACACACTTCCTTCACACTGGTCACCACACACGAGCCACAAACCACTCACAAACAGGAAGTACAGACTATTCACCACACTATAGTAAATCTTTTTTGCAACACTAAGATATACTTTGGTAATAGCGTTCACTCAATCGTGGTGTGAAAATGACTCAGAAAATGACCCAAAATTACCAGTTTCATATAATAATTCTCTGTGTTATGTCACATTTTTATATTTATTAAACATCTATAGAGATATATATGCGAAAGAGCTAACCAAAATGTTGAAAAAATGGCAGAGAGATATGAAAAAAAACTAAAAAATTAGATATACGTAAATTTATATGAATGTGTTCAACCTTTAGCACATTGGCAGGCGACATATAAATCTTACTAACTTCTACCTTAACTTTACCTTCCTGTGCGTCTGTTAATATTTTTTTATTATTATTTTGATGTTTTCTTTACAGTGCCCTTGACGAAGTAGGTTAAAATCGTTTCCAGGTCGTAAAAAAAAATCGAAGAAAAAAGAAGTTGATTATTCTTTTTTTTTTCTGTATATAATTAGTAAAAAATAGTATAAAATTTACATACAATTGAGAGAGCTGGTGTGATTTCTGCCAACTGTAGCAATCCAGCTACTGATTTTTACCCAAAGACAGAAAGAAAGCATAACATTTTGAACGACGTTTAGCACTCCATAAGACGGAGGTCAACTCTCAAACACATGCAGTGAATGAGGCTAAAATGTCTGTCTTTGAAGGTGGGGTTCAAACTACTTTGCTGCCTCTAATCCTATACTAGTAGGACCTGGAGCTGTATATTCAACACAAACACTGAGAAGTGTTGTACTACAATCATGACTAGATGACATAATATTTTATTATATTCATTGCCAAGTATATTGATCTGAGTTTGGCATTTGAAGCGTTACCTGGCCAGAGGTTGAGCCCTAGCTCTAGCTGAGGCTTCGTTACTTATGGAGCAAAACAACAAACAAAACCATTGTTGCCAAGACTTTTTTCAGAACCCCAGGTGTAATACCTGGAGTGTACCTGGAGAGAGTTCCAGGGGTCAACGCCCCTGCGGCCCTGTCTGTGACCAGGCCTCATGTTGGATCAGAGCCTGATCAACCAGGCTGTTACTGCTGGCCGCACGCAGTCCATCGTGCGAACCACCGCCTGGCTGGTCTGGTACCGACTTTAGGTGCCTGTCCAGTGCCTGTTTGAAGACAGCCAGGGGTTTGTTGGTAATCCCCCTGATGTATGCTGGGAGGCAGTTGAACAGTCTTGGGAACCTGACACTTATTGTGGTTACAGTTACAACAGAAAAGTGCCTTAGTTAATTTTCTAAACAATTTAGCAGTAATATGAATCAGATTTTGAAAGAAATATTTGAATGTATTGACAATCACGCTAATACACACAAAATGTATAGGAAAGGGTGGAGGTTATCTCCCCTTATTTTATCCTAGGATACTACTAGATACTGATATTCTATTTTATAAATAAGGTGTAAACCTTAGCTACGGTAGACCAGCGGATACATAATCCCGTTGTGCATCATCCTTTGAGAAACAATCTTGCAGTGGCCTTGCTAGGGTTGGTGTCACCCGGGGCGGCATCTTTGGTGTCACCCGGGGCGGCATCTTTGGTGTCACCCCCATGAAATCCAAGGGCGGGGGGATGGGGAGGAGTAAACTCCAGTTACGTCACAACTGCATGACCAGTGACGTCACAACTGCATGACCAGTGACGTCACAACTGCATGACCAGTGACGTCACTACTGCATGACCAGTGACTAATGTTTAGCAATGAGAACGTTTAAGGGCCATAAACCGAACAGGAGAATACTTTTCAACCTTATTAATGATAAAATATATAATCGTAGTAATATTGAGGAAACATAAACTCAAATACCACTTTGAGTACAGGCAACAGATCCTACATTTATTCATCTTCAACAATGCAAAAAAAAAAAAAACTTGAAAAAATAAAGAAAAACATTGCAATATTAGAGAAACACTAGTTCCGATTTCACCTTGAGTACAGGTAACATCTCAGTGACATTGAGTACAGGTAACATCTCAATGACCTTGAGTACAGGTAACATCTCAATGACCTTGAGTACAGGTAACATCTCAATAACCTTGAGTACAGGTAACATCTCAGTGACCTTGAGTACAGGTAACATCTCAATGACCTTGAGTACAGGTAACATCTCAATGACCTTGAGTACAGGTAACATCTCAATGACCTTGAGTACAGGTAACATCTCAGTGACCTTGAGTACAGGTAACATCTCAGTGACCTTGAGTACAGGTAACATCTCAGTGACCTTGAGTACAGGTAACATCTCAGTGACCTTGAGTACAGGTAACATCTCAGTGACCTTGAGTACAGGTAACATCTCAGTGACCTTGAGTACAGGTAACATCTCAGTGACCTGAGTACAGGTAACATCTCAGTGACCTTGAGTACAGGTAACATCTCAATGACCTTGAGTACAGGTAACATCTCAATGACCTTGAGTACAGGTAACATCTCAATGACCTTGAGTACAGGTAACATCTCAATGACCTTGAGTACAGGTAACATCTCAGTGACCTTGAGTACAGGTAACATCTCAGTGACCTTGAGTACAGGTAACATCTCAGTGACCTTGAGTACAGGTAACATCTCAATGACCTTGAGTACAGGTAACATCTCAATGACCTTGAGTACAGGTAACATCTCAATGACCTTGAGTACAGGTAACATCTCAATGACCTTGAGTACAGGTAACATCTCAATGAATCTGATCTTACATCTCAATGACCTTGAGTACAGGTAACATCTCAATGAATCTGATCTTACATCTCCTTGCTTTCAATCTTGCAAAATCACTTATCACATCATCAAAATCAATTATTTTCCCTATATAGGCCTATTTGTACTCTGTAATGATATAATAGGCTATATAGAAACAAAGGATTCTTCTCTTATGTTGGTGCAACAATGTTTTGTGCATTAGTGTCACCTTCTTTAGAGGCTCTATGGTGTCACCCCCTTGATGGTGCCACCCCTTGATGGTGCCACCCCCTTGATGGTGCCACCCCCTTGATGGTGCCATCCCCTTGATGGTATCACCCGGGGCGGGTCAACCCCCCCCCCTTACGACGCCACTTTAATCTTGTCAGTAGAAAGTGTCTTAACGAACACACTAACACCACCATCTGTTCTCCAAAGGAATATAAATCAAGAAGTGGGTTTAATGCCGAATGTACTATAAGCTCTTTTATAGGTATTGACATATTCTTGACTGGTGATGTACAAATGACTTGTCTTAAAGACCCTCGTGTAGTGTATAGGATTTAAACTTAATAGACCTGCCTTCCTTCTGTGGCATGGAGGGCAAAGATGCTTGTATAGAGGGTTGTGCATTTCGGAGGTTGGTTATGATGCTCCCACCGTCCTGTCTTAGGGAAATACACTCGTAGCAGAGAATTCCTTTATTAAAAGAATTCTCTCTTACCAGTATCTTTATTTCCATTTGTCAACTTCTGTCATTGTCTACCCTCCTCTCTTACTGCTATTCACTATCATGCTTCGTCCCTTTCTTCCCTGTCCTAGTGAAAGAGATATGAAGGTGGGAAGGAAGGGCTAGAAGAGCTTGTTGAATAATGGGGATAGGCATTTGTCTTTCCCCTCTCCTTTCTTCTGATTGTGAGCGTACATAACTTATAGTGAGGTGAGACAACACGGAGCATCGTATGAGCAAGTATAGTGAAGTCCACGTAGATACCACATCACCTCAGTCCTCCAGGACACCATGATGCCCCACTTTTTATTTATTTTAGTAAAATTATGAAGGAGCATCCGTACAGAGTAATGAGATAAGATAGGCTGGAGTTTAAGCTCTGGAGTCTATCTCATGAGGCATTTTCAAGTTACTACAGGATATCTTTACCGCCTATTTTTTTGTAATGTAAAAAATACATTCACATCCCAATCACAGTCCCAACCTTGACTTGTTAACTAACACCAACATTAACATCATAAGTAAAAGCATTAGTTTCCCTTTCAAGGGGTGTGCCTTGATACTGCTTAAAAGCTCTTGATTCAAGGAGATTGAGTCATTACTCTCCATTTCCCAGGCGCTGTATAACCCTTATGGATTTAGCTCTTCCCAAGGATTATCATATTAATAAAAGCCATAATATATACGTTATTTTTATGACAGGTAAGATCTGAATAATTCATTAGATTATCTGTTTACTTGTATTACTGCACATTTATCATTTCTCTATTTTTGAGTCTCACGTTTGTTGACATTTTACATAACTGGTGGTCACAGAGCAGCTCTGGGAGGGGTTGGGAGCAGGTGCTGGGAGGTGTTGGGAGCATGTGCTGGGAGGTGTTGGGAACAGGTGCTGGGAGGTGTTGAGAGCAGGTGCTGGGAGGTGTTGGGAGCAGGTGCTGGGAGCAGGTGCTGGGAGGTGTTGGGAGCAGGTGTTGGGAGCAGGTGTTGGGAGCAGGTGCTGGGAGCAGGTGCTGGGAGGTGTTGGGAGCAGGTGCTGGGAGGTGTTGGGAGCAGGTGCTGGGAGGTGTTGGGAGCAGGTGCTGGGAGGTGTTGGGAGCAGGTGCTGGGAGGTGTTGGGAGCAGGTGCTGGAAGGTGTTGGGAGCAGGTGCTAGGAGGTGTTGAGAGCAGGTGAGTATGTGTTAATGTTGTCATCTTGTTGTGTGGAGGACAAATACAACAACGCGATTGAGTATTTAACACTGAGAGATAGTGTGCTTTACAGTGCCTCTTAAGTACACACACACACACACACACACACGAGCTGTGACTCGACCCTTGCAACCACAACTAGGTGAGTGCACACACGCACAAGACCGCAGACGGAGTACAGTCTAACTCTTAAGAGTTCTAAGGCTGTAAAACTCTCTCAAGAAAAAGGATCTTGGAATGAGCCTCATACCGAGCACATCTCGGTATGAAGCTCATTCCAAGATCCCAGAACAACGTTTCGACACCTAGGTAAGGAGTTATTCACGACACTGCACAGTGCACGTCAGGTCCATATTGGAGTATGCAGCATTGGTTTGGAACCCACACTTCAAGAAATTAGGGAAAATGCAAAGGTTTGCAACAAGGCTAATCAACCTATCAATACTGGAGGATAGAAGGGGGCGGCATGATAACTACATATAAAATACTGAGAGGAATTGACAAGGTGGATAGGGACAGAATGTTTCAGAGATGGGAGACAGCAACAAGGGGTCACACCTGGAAGTTGAAGACTCAGATGAGTCACAGGGATGTTAGGAAGTATTTCTTCAGCCATAGAGTAGTCAGGAAGTGGAATAGTCTAGCAAGTGATGTAGTGGAGCCAGGAACCATACATAGCTTTAAGACGAGGTATGATAAAGCTCATGGAGCATGGAGAGAGGACCCAGTAGCGATCAGTGAAGAGGCGGGGCCAGGAGCTGAGTCTCGACCCCTGAAACCACAATTAGGTGAGTACAATTAGGCGAGTACAAACACACACACACACACACACACACACGGGACTCAGGTACACGGGACTCAGGTACACGGGACTCAGGTACACGGGACACAGCTGAAAGTTAAAAACACAGATGAGTCATAGAGAAGTTAGGGAATACTTCATTAGCCTTTGAGGGGTCAGGAAGTGGAACCACCTAGACAGTGAAGTGGCAGAAACAGAATCAATACGTAGTTTTAAGAATAAGTATGACAGGGCTCACGCAGCCAGAGGTTGTTGGAAAGCCAGTGGTGGATACGGTGAGGGATATCTTACCTTTTATATACCTTTGATGAGTTTCTAGTGTTTTCTTCTCCCGGAGCCTGGCCTTTGGTCAGGTTCGTCTAATACTTGCCTGGTCACCCAGGCTGTTGCTGCTGACGGTCAGCTGGCCCAGATATCCATCACAGCCTGGTTGATTTGGCACTTGGTGGAGATACTTATCCAGTTTCCTATTGAATACTTCTAAACTTGTTTCAGCAGTGGTTCTGATATCTTTTAGTAAGATGTTGAATTGTCTGGGGCCACAGATGTTGATAAAGTGTTCCCTTATTGTGCCCACAGCGTTACTGCTTTTCGCTGGGTTAATTTTCCAATTCCTTCCATATCTCTCGCTCCAGTATGTTATGGCAGTGTGCAGGTTCGGGACTAGACCTTCAAGTGCTTTCCGCGATGAAGTATTCCTTAAAGTATCTCTCAATAGTAGTTATCCCTTGAGATAATAAATACAGCAGCGACCAGCGGAGACATCTACCTGGAAGCTGCTCAGAGTGTCACCGCCCCCGCGGTCTGGTCCACGACCAGGTCTCCCGGTGGATCAGTGCTTGATCAACCAGGCATAGGCCCTTTACACTTACTGTATAGTATATCATTGTAATCATTGCACCCCTGCGTTTCAATGAGGGGTGTATTAAACCGTCTGCTGAGCCTTTCACTTTGATAGGTAGTGATTTATATGGGCTGATTTGGGACAAGTCCCAAATTATAATGTATCTTTATCGCCTGTGTTGCAAGGAGTTCAGGTCAAGAGACTTTAAACGTTCCCTATAATTAAGCTACTTAACTGAGCTTATACCTGCAGTGAAAATTCTCTGCATATTCTCTAGATCTGCAATTTCACCTGCCTCAAAGGATCTATTATTGAATAGAAGTATTCCAACCTAGAGAGAATAAGTGATTTAAAAAGAATCGTCATTAGCTTGGCATCTCTTGTTTTGAAAGTTCTCATTATTCATCCTATCATTTTCCTTGCGGTTGTGATATGACTTGTGATCCTTGAAGATGAGATTATCAGGCATTGTCACTCCTAAGTCCTTCACATTAGTTTTTCCTGGGGCCAGGAAATGAGAATCGATCTCTGGAACAACAAATAGGTGAGTACATATAGGTGAGTACACACAAACACACACAACTGGAAGCTGAAGACTCAGATGAGTCAAAGGGATGTTAGGAAGCATTTCTTCAGCCACAGAGTAGTCAGGAAGTGGAACAGTCTAGAGAAAGATATAGTGGAGGCAGGAACCATACATAGTTTTAAGACAAGGTATGATAAAGCTCATGGAGCAGGGAGAGCAGAGACCCAGTAGCAGACAGCGAAGAGGCGGGGTCAGGAGCTGAGTCTCGACCCCTGCAACCACAATTAGGTGAGTACTCTCTCACATACATACATACATGCATACATACATACATACATACATACATGCATACATACATACATACATACATACATACATGCATACATACATACATACATACATACATACATACACATACACACACACAACCCCATTCCCCACACAAACACATGTCATATCTTAACCCCACCTTTACACCCCTTGCTGCCTCACACACACCTGGGTGATTATTTATTCACCTGTACCTTAACGCGAGCTGCAGCATAATATTAATATCATTATCTGTAGCAGGGAGACAATAAGCGTCAGGAGTGGTGCGAGCTGCGGCTCCCAACACGCTCTCTCACACGAGTTACTTCACAGATAAAGCTGCTTTATTGGCCCTCTTGGACACCTGACAAGGTTTAAGCCTCGGAAATGGCATTTGAAATGACGCACACGTGACAAATTGGCGCTACTGAAGTGCACGGAGAAAACCCGTGTGTGTGTGTGTGTGTGTGTGTGTGTGTGTGTGTGTGTGTGTGTGTGTGTGTGTGTGTGTGTGTGTGTGTATGTGTGTTAGTTTTGTGTGTGCGTGTGTTTTGTGTTTTGTTTGCGTTTTGACATGCCGCGATCAAGTCCCTGACAAATTTTTTTCGACACTTTGACGACTCTTACGGTTAATTCAAATTCATTGACGACTGTCACTGCCCGAGGAACTGGAACGATAACTTTGTAAAGTCTTGCACTGGGTCTCAGCTGGTGACAATGTTAACCTTTAAAGTCCACGACTGTAGTAAGTTACTGTGTCTGTGGTCGTCAGCTTCGCCGGCTGGCATTTTTAGCTTTATGTGATCCAGCTTCTAAGCTACCAGGCACAAACACCACACAGCTATATTCAAAATAATGGGAAATATCAGTGTGTATATATATAAAAAGTGTAATAGCATTATCAACTCTGTTGATAGCCCTATTACACAAGAAAATATTAGGAAAATTTGGCTCGGGGAACATAATTGTGCCAATCACAGCTCGGCTTTTTTTTTTTTTTAATGAGAAAACAGATTTCTATATTTATGTCCCCGTTAGTTGGCTGACAGATAACACATGAGGTACGGAGTTAATATATTAACCGTGAAGAAAGCACTAAGTCTTTCGTGTCAATTTTATTTACAAATGATCTTAAGATTGCTCGGATGATATATATTATCTATTTAACAAACTAATTTCGAAGCGCAAACTGACCTTTACCAATATATATTATTATTATATTACACGGAATGTGCCAAATACGTAGGAGTCAAAAGTGAACTTAATTAAGCGGTTACTAAGGTGTAGGTAATGAAGAGTCTTCACATCCTTTTGTAACTAAAGTGTATTCAGAGGTTTTGAAATCTCGAAGTGGTATTTGGCAAGTGGAATACATAATCAGATCTACTAAGTAACTCTGTATCGGGTAAGGAGGGACACTGGAGTTTTACGACTGGCTTACCATGGGTTCTAACCCCAACCGTACCGAGGGACCTTGGGTGACAGCGCTATCGTCCGAAGAATGGCTATGGGGTGCATAATAAATTAGCCGCTATCTTCCACAGGAAGGATGAGGGATGACGAACAATAAATAATATATCTTTATTTCTACAAGTACATGTACAAGGTATACAGACCATAGCTGACATCAATGACATACTACTATATAGAAAGCCGCTTGCTATGCAGAGCATTTCGGGCAAATTAGGTCAGTTTGTCCCAGGATGCGACTCACACCAGTCGACTAACACCCAGGTACCCATTTTACTGATGGGTGAACATAGACAACCGGTGTAAAGAAACACGCCCAATGTTTCTATCCTATTTGGGAATCGAACCCTGACCCTCGCCGTGTGAAGCGAGAGCTTTAGCCACCAGGCCACGGGGCACCACTAGCGTTCACAGGATGGATATGGAGTGCGGAATAAGCTATCCGCTATTTTTCAAAGGACGGATATGGGTGAACAACACTTGCAACTCCGGCGACAAAATTTAAAAATGAAAATCAGAGTAACAGCAGGAACTCCAGAAGCAGATGTAGTCGAAGACCAGAGTCCATGGCAAGAGGAGCAGTCGTAACATTAGATTCTACTTCAGCAACAAGTCACAAGAAAAGCAGCGGTAACAGGTTTGTTATAGCGATAACGGCCATGGGAGTACCACTGCAGTTAATTCAACGCCATCCACTTCAGTAGCAGCAGTTACAGCAGCAGTAACAGCAGCGACAGTAGATCAACAGCGCAGTAAAGGCAGTAACTATTCTGGAACTGGGCGACAAGGCCACTGCAATAACGCTCTCAGGAACAACGGGAGAAGCGGTCCGAGTGGTAGTTGTTGCAATCGTTACCCCCTCCGTTGCCAGCACCACCAAATACAACCAACACTACCATCCAGTTTTGCTAAATATAACAAGAATCACCGTCACTCCAACAACCATCACCCAGCATACCCCAACACTACCACGACCACCATTACCACAACCTTCACTATGTAATGTAGCAAGTCATCATCACTAACCTATTAATGTTTTTAAGATAAGGTGATGAATTGACAATTCCAAAGTAAAAAATAATAAGTCAGTGACGTTGACCAACTATATTACACCAACGCACAACAACCACTGGCAGTACTATTATCACCACAACCTACCACCATCAGCACCACCACCACCACCACCACCACCACCACCACCACCACCACCACCACCAGAAAGCAAGAGGAACAACACGGAGACTTCAGGGGGAAGGCAGAGGTAGGCTCTAACTTACTTTGGCCACCGCGGGATCCGTTTACTGCAATAACCATAGATCAGCGGCGGCCGACCTCCAGCTAATTGGACAAACAGGACTGACCTCGAAGGTCCTCTGGGACTCGTAAGGGACTGCAGGGGCGTCGTCCACTGCCTGCTGGGAAAGTGGGCAGAGTGGTCGTGATCGTAGTGGGGAGACCTGAGGACATGAGAGGAGGAACGTGGTGTTCTGGTATTATTATTATTATTATTATTATTATTAATGAAATACTAAGCCCGCCTAGGAAATTGGAGGTAATTTAGTTCGATCCAGGGAAGAGGAGAATAGACTCAGTTCCTCGGATGAAGAGCCCTTCTCTAACATCGAGGCTTACTCCTTGAATGGTTGGGAAGTGATGAGCTTAATAGTGATGGAAGTGGGGAGGAACCAAGGTATTTTGGGGATGGGGTAAGATGGTAGGAAGGACTGAAGATCTCGTGTTGGGGGAAGATGGTGGGGAGAACTGAAAACCTAGTGATGGGAGAAGGTGGTGGAAAAGAATCAGAACCTAGTGATGGGGGAGATGATGGACAGGAATCGAAACGCAGACTGTACTGACGTGGCGGAATGGTCACACTGGCGACTCTCGTCAGGAAAAGCGATGAGGTGATAGTACCCAGGACGGAGGCTCGAACCTTCAACACTACAGAAATTTTCTATTGAAGGTGTTAGGAAACTTTAGAAAAATAGGCTTAAGGGGAGCAACAGAACTAACTGTGGGAGAAATATAGTCGTAGAAGCACAGATTATGCGACTCTTGGGAACATTATGGAACGCTGGGGAGGATAGAACTAGTCTCCAGGGATGACCCGTGATGTTGGTGAAGGCTCTTCATCCAGCTGCCCTAGTCTACAGGAGTTGTAAGCCCCAGAAGTTTTACTTTATCGTAAGTATAATAATAATAATAATAATAATAATAATAATAATAATAATAATAATAATAATAATAATAATGCATGAACGAAGATTGTTTTGGCGTTGAGGCAGGCAGCCTTGCCCAGGGTGTCTGCCCTGGCTGCCTGCCCTGCCTGCCTGCCCTGCCTGCCTATCTTCCCTGCCTGCCTGCTGAGGGATAGAGAGCATTCGCCGATATTAGAGAGGATTGCAGAGTAGGACTCTGGTGGTTTAGTCGCTGGCATTGTGTTGTGGTGCGGGGCTTCTGACAAGAGGTCCAGGGAGGCTGAGAGCGCAATCCACGATGTTACAGGGATTAGCAAGGTTTCCGGAATGGGATCTGTGATAGCCGGGGGATTCAAAACTAGGATTTAGCTGGTACAGGAGAGGGATTTTGGATAATACAGGAATTTAACAGTATCGTAAATGGGATTGAGGGCTTGTAGTGCATCGTTATGCGACATTTAGAGGATGAAAACATTCCTCAATCTTGAATTATCAACAAGAAATTTCGTCTACTGGCACTGACGACTTGCTTTCTAGTGCAATTGCATATTAAACATTTAATTGTTTGTCATCGTAGTGTCACTAAAGTTAAGTTACAACGATGTGCTTGATTCCTTGATAATTACTGAATATGTTACCACTGAAGCCACTTGCCTCACATTGTGTTTAACGTCATGCTTATTAGGAAGTGGTGGAGCCCCAATGTCTGATTCGTTAAGTGCCTGGCACACGTGGGCTATTTAATAGAGCACATCTGGGCGTTCAGCCTTAATGAATTTATCCAAGACGTGTTTATGTCGTAGCCAGATACAGATATTAAAAAATCAAAGAAAATATAATGTACAATTTTTATGGATTCCATTATGCATGATCATGATATAGCTAAACAATTATCCATAGAAAGAACCATGAAGAATAAAGTTTAATATAACTTTGTTATGTCTTTGTCAAGCTGAATAATTAATATTAGGAGAGAAATAATTGAGGAATCTACACGTCATATAGTTAGAAGTCTCAGAGCATTTATTATTTTGGTAACGTGAACATAGATAAGCGTATTAACGGAATAATTTGCAACATAAATACACGGAATGATGATGTAGTAGACAGACTTATAGCAAGTACTTCTGGCACTTTGCTATATACACACAGACAATCAAAGTAAGTGGCCAGCATTATGCTGACTTTCTCGAACATCATATTCGTAATTTTACAATTACTAAGGAGAATAAAGATACAGTATAATAACCTTTTTGTGATACGTCAAAATATACTTGCAACAGATGAAAATTAAACTGTCAAGGCATATCTATATTTTTTTTTGTTAACTCTTTTGGGGCCTAGTTCCTACACTTTTTTGCATACCCATATGTTCGTGCACCACCGTCTACAGGAGGGAATTAAGGTACATAATAAACTACCTTACTTCGGCTTCAGCATCTACATCTATGCTAGATATATGTACGGTTTATCTACATGTGAGACGAAGATGTGATGTGGGTTATTCTACAATTTGAGAATGTTTCTAAAATATGAAGGAAAAGTGTCACATACTCATATATCATACATACTCATTTCATAAATACCCATCAGTCATACGAATCAACTATTCAAGCTCATTAATCATATCTACTCATCAATAATACATACTCATTACTCATACATACCCATCAATCACACAGACCCATTAATCTTACATACTCACATACACATACACACACACACACACACACACACACACACACACACACACACACAAAGACAGAATGTTCTAGAGATGGGACACAGCAACAAGGGGACACAGTTGGAAGTTGAAGACTCAGATGAATCACAGGGATGTTAGGAAGTATTTCTTCAGTCACAGCGTGGTCGGGAAGTGGAATAGTTTGGGAAGCGATGTGGCAGGTTCCGTACATAGCTTTAAGAAGAGGTATGATAAAGCTCATGGCGCAGGGAGAGTGACCCAGTAGCGGCCAGTGAAGAGGCGGGGCCAGGAGTTATGACTCAACCCCTGCAACCACAACTAGGTGAGTACACACACACACACACACACACACACACACACACACACACACACAAATGACTAAGTTAGGGCAGCAGACGTTGTCTAATGTTAGTTTTCCAAGGGTTTCCGTGTCTGGCAGCAGCCATCCTGCAGAAGCAATCAATCCTGCAATCAGCGGGAGCACACACGAAATCAGGAATTAATAATGAATTGCTAGTCAACAGTTAATCGCAACGCTTGGTTGGTGCGTGCATGAAGTGCTTTTACATTGTTGACAGGCAAACACGGTAATGCAAAGGGATCAGCACACGCGAGTGTTGTGGGATCAGCGTGGCATCAGATCCCATCACTGGAAAACACCAGCGAGGGTAAAACTGTGCGTGAAAATGGAATTTCAGATGAATATCCAAGCTTCCCGGAAGTGGTGACGAGGAATAGGATTATATATATATATATATATATATATATATATATATATATATATATATATATATATATATATATATATATATATGAAGGTTTATAAACTAAAAGAGGAGGCAGTTAGGTAAGATATAAACAACTATTGGAGGATAGATGGGCTAGTGAGAGTGTAGGCAATGGGGTCGAAAATGTATGGGGTAGATTTAAAAATGTAGTGTTAGAGTGTTCAGCAGAAGTTTGTGGTTACAGGCGAGGTGCAGGAGGGAAGAGGAGCGATTGGTGGAATGATGATGTAAAGAGAGTAGTAAGGGAGAAAAGTTAGCATATGAGAGGTTTTACAAAGTAGAAGTGATGCAAGGAGGGAAGAGTATATGGAGAGAAAAAGAGAGGTTAAAAGAGTGGTGAAGCAATGTAAAAGAGAGCAGATGAGAGAGTGGGTGAGATGTTATCAGCAAATTTTGTTGAAAATAAGAAAGTTTTGGAATGAGATTAATAAGTTGAGGAAGCCTAGAGAACAAATGGATTTGACAGTTAAAAATAGGAGAGGAGAGTTATTAAATGGAGAGTTAGAGGTATCGGGAAGATGGAGAGAATATTTTGAGGATTTGTTAAATGTTGATGAAGACAGGAAGCTGTGATTTCGTGTGTAGGGCAAGGAGGAATAACATCTTGTAGGAGTGGAAGAGCCAGTTGTGGGTGTAGGGGAAGTTCGTGAGGCAGTGGGTAGAATGAAAGGGGGTAAGGCAGCTGGGATTGATGGGATAAAGATAGAAATGTTAAAAGCAGGTGGGGATATAATTTTGGAGTGGTTGGTGCTATTATTTAATAAATGTATGGAAGAGGGTAAGGACCTAGGGATTGGCAGAGAGCGTGTATTGTTCCTTTGTATAAAGGCAAAGGGGACAAAAGAGAGTGCAAAAATTATAGGGGAATAAGTCTGTTGAGTGTACCTGGTAAAGTGTATGGTAGAGTTATTATTGAAAGAATTAAGAGTAAAACAGAAAGCAGGATAGCAGATGAACAAGGGGCTTTAGGAAAGGTAGGGGTGTGTAGACCAAGTGTTTACAGTGAAACATATAGGTGAACAGTATTTGGATAAGGGTAAAGATGTTTTTGTGGCATTTATGGATTTGGAAAAGGCGTATGATAGGGTAGATAGGGGGCAATGTGGCAGATGTTGCAGGTGTATGGAATAGGAGGAAGGTTACTGAAAGCAGTGAAGAGTTTTTATGAGGATAGTGAGGCTCAGGTTAGAGTGTGTAGGAGGGAAGGGACTATTTCCCAGTAAAAGTGGGCCTTAGACAAGGATGTGTGATGTCACCGTGGTTGTTCAATATATTTATAGATGGGGTTGTAAGAGAAGTGAATGCGAGGTCTTGGCAAGAGGTGTTGGGCTAAAAGATAAAGAAGCAAATACAAAGTGGGAGTTGTCACAGTTGCTTTTGCTGATGACACTGTGCTTTTGGGAGATTCTGAAGAGAAGCTGCAGAGGTTGGTGGATGAATTTGGTAGGGTGTGTAAAAGAAGAAAATTGAAAGTGAATATAGGAAAGAGTAAGGTGATGAGGATAACAAAAGAATAGGTGACGAAAGATTGGATATCAGATTGGAGGGAGAGAGTATGGAGGAGGTGAATGTATTCAGATATTTGGGAGTGGACATGTCGGCGGATGGGTCTATGAAGGATGAGGTGAATCATAGAATTGATGAGGGAAAAGGGTGAGTGGAGCACTTCGAGTCTGTGGAGACAAAGAACCTTGTCCATGGAAGTAAAGAGGAATGTATGAGAGATAGTTATACCAACGCTCTTATATGGGTGGAAGCATGGGTGATGAATGTTGCAATGAGAGAAGGCTGGAGGCAGTGGAGATCATGTCTGAGGTCAATGTGGTGTGAATATAATGCAGAGAATTCGAGCTTGGAAATTAGGAGGAGTGCGGATCACCAAAACGATTGTTCAGAGAGCTGAGGAGGGTTGTTGAGGTGGTTTGGACATGTAGAGAATGGAACGAGACAGAGTGACTCTCGAGAGTGTATAAATCTGTAGTGGAGGAAGGCGGGTAGGGTCGGCCTAGGAAAGGTGGAGGAGGTAAGAAGTTTTGTGTGCGAGGGCTTGGACTTCCAGCAAGCATGTTGAGCGTATTTGATAGGAGTGAATGGAGGCATATGGTTTTAATACTTGACGTGCTGTTGGAGGTGAGCAAAGTAACATTTATGAAGGATTCAGGAAACCGGCAGGCCGGACTTGAGTTCTGGAGATGGGAAGTACAGTGCCGGCACTCTGAAGGAGGGTGTTAATGTTGCAGTTTTATAACTGTAGTGTAAAGCACCCTTCTGGCAAGACAGTGATGGAGTGAATGATGATGAAAGTTTTTTTTCGGGCCACCCTGCCTTGGTGGGAATCGGCCGATGTGTTAATAAAAAATAATAATAATTTGTGTGTATGTATTTATTTATATTTTAATTAACACATCGGCCGTCTCCCACTATGGTAGGGTGGCCCGAAAAAGAAAAGCTTTCATCATCATTCACTCCATCACTCTTGCCAGAGGCGTGCTTACACTACAGTTATAAAACTGAAACATTAACACCCCTCCTTCAGAGTGCAGACACTGTACTTCCCATCTCCAGGACTCAAGTCTGGCCTGCCAGTTTCCCTGAATCCCTTCATAAATGTTACCTTGCTCACACTCCAACAGCACGTAAAGTCCTGAAAGCCATTTGTCTGCATTCGCTCACGCATGCTTGCTGGAAGTTCAAGCCCGTCGCACACAAAACCTCCTTTACCCCCTCCCTCCAACCTTCCCTAGGCCGACCCCTACCCCGCCTTCCCTCCACTACAGATTTATACACACTCGAAGTCATTCTATTTCCTTCCATTCTCTCTACATGCCCGAACCACCTCAACAATCCCTCCTAAGCTCTCTGGATAATAGTTTTGGTAATCCCGCACCTCCTACTAATTTCCAAACTACGAATTCTCTGCATTATATTCACACCACACATTGCCCTCAGACATGACATCTCCACTGCCTCCAGCCTTCTCCTCGTTGCAATATTCATCACCCATGTTTCACACTTATATAATGTCGTGCCGAATAGGTAAAACTTGCAACTTTGGCTTAAATAGCAACTCTCTTCTTGCCGAATAGGTCAAGCGAAAATTTGTGTATGCATTAATTTCGCAAAAATCATTCTGAACTTATCGAAAAAAATTAATTGTGTTTGTTTATTATTAAATTATTTTAAACTTATCTAAAATATATTTAACTGGATTAGGCTAAATTAAATTGCGGTTGTTATACTAAGGTTATGTAAGTTTTTCTAAGGTTCTTTTGGTATAAAATCATTAATTTTTACTCTTACATAAATGAAAAATATCTTAAAATGTACAAGAGAAAATTTTAGAAATGATTTAATTTTTTACAAGTTCTTGCTAATTGACCAATTTTACCTATTCGGCACGACATTATATATATATATATATATATATATATATATATATATATATATATATATATATATATATATATTGCCTTGCAGACTCTTCAGGGAGACCATCTTTCCCAGTCACAAGCAGTCCCACTGGCACAGGCCCATCGTAAAAAAAAAATTGCCTAAATAATGTTGAACAATGTCTCGGGAAAGGGCAAAGCTCGTCTTCAAGTGGTGAAGGCACCATATTCAGGAGATTTTGTTTTGGCTGTTCCTATTCCTCCTTGGTCACTCACTTTGACATTCAGGGCATTCGGAGCGGCGTATCTCTTCGCCTAGCCACACCCATGCTCACTGAACAATGATTAGTTTGCAGCTGGGCGTCAGTTGATCAATGTGGGCTATATGGTCTTTTCTGTCATACGTCGGAACGAAAGTATGCCAGACATGAGCCCAGTAAAATCAAGCAAAATCTCGCCACAGCCTGTTGCCCAGCAAAAGGGAACCTCAGGTACTGAGTCCAGATGGAGTCACCATGCTACTCTGGAGAGATGGTAAGCAGACTGCATGGGATTAAACCTGTGGATCTATATTGGCTGACACCTACCTACAATACTCTGAATTTGAAGGGGGTGGTGCCGCCACTTTTAGGGAGAACCAGAAAATCAACAAATACAGTGGACTGGCACCATGCTATAACTTAGTCCCAATCGGATCGGAGACCTCGGAGTGTGGAGCAAGTGTGCTTTGTTTCCTTAAAGAGCTGGGTGATAAACTCATCACGGAAGACAAGGACACCAGAGCAACCAACTTCCTATTCCAGAGACTCAGTACTGCAATCCAGTATTCTGGGCACACGACCTACTGCCGGAGAGCTGGATGAAGTACTTGAGTTGTAGGCTTTATGATGTCATGCATGTTGTTCTCCTTTCCACTGCATCTTTTTTAATGAATTTTGTTTTCAAATAAGGATCACAACTATGGCATATAGGGGTGGCAGGACCAGCGAGAAATTTCCCGAGTCTTCACTGAAGTATGTTTATTCTTTTCTCTAAAGATGTGGGTCCCCAGTCAGCTCTAGAGGTGGTAACACACACACACACACACACACACACACACACACACACACACACACACACGAAGAAAGGTTAAGAAAAATCGGCCTGACGACACTGGAGGATAGGAGGGTGAGGGGAGACATGATAACTACATTTAAAATACTGCGAGGAATTGACAGGATGTTCCAGAGATGGGACACAGAGACAAGGGGTCACAATTGAAAGTTGAAGACTCGGATGAGTCAAAGAGGTGTTAGGGAGTATTTCTTCAGTCATAGAGTTGTCAGGAAGTGGAATAGTCTGGAAATTGACGTAGTGGAGGCAGGAATCATACATAGTTTTAAGACGAAGTTTGATAAAACTCATGGAGCAGAGAGAGAGAGAGAGAGAGAGAGAGAAGAGAGAGAGAGAGAGAGAGAGAGAGAGAGGGGGGACCTAGTGGCAATCAGTGCAGAGGCGGGGCCAGGCGCTATCTACCTGGAGCCTACCTGGAGGGTATTTCGGGGATCAACGCCCCCGCGGCCCTGTCTACGACCAGGCCTCCCGGTCCACGAACCACAGCCTCGTTGATCCGGCACTGACTTCAGGTATCTGTCCAGCTCCCTCTTGAAGACAACTAGGGGTCTATTGGTAATTCCCCTTATGGTTGGTGGGAGACTGTTGAACAGTCTTGGACCCCGGACACTTATGGTGTCCGTGGTCCAAGCACTTGTACTCACTGCGTTCCAGTAAGTACAAGTCAAGTGCTTCCAAGCATTCCCAGTAGTTAAGGTGTTTGATGGAACTTATATGTGCAGTAAAGGTTCTCTGTACATTCTCTAGAAATGCGATTTCACCTGCCTTGAATAGAGATGTTAATGTACAGGAGTACTCCAGCCTAGAGAGAACAAGTGATTTAAAAAGGATCATCATTGGCTTGGCATCTCTTGTCTTGAATGTTCTCATTATCCATCCTATCATTTTCGCAGATGTGATAGTGGCACTGTTGGGATCCTTGAAGGTGAGATCCTCAGACATTACCACTCCCAGGTCCTTCAAATTAATTTTCCGCTCTATTGTGTGATTAGAGTTTATAGATTAGATTTTGCCACCGAAGTGGCTAGTTTATTGTGCACCCCATATCCATGCTGTGGACGGTAGCGCAAGAGCATATGGATACACAAAAGGCCTAGGAACTAGGCCCCAAAAGGGTTACAGGTGTTACAGATGTATAATCAGTTCTAGCTATTATTTCCTCCAGTTTTCCATAACGGAGTAGTTGGAATTTGTCTTAATTGCACATCATATTGTTCTCTGTTGCCCATTGGAAAACTTGGTTTATATCTTCTTGGAGATTTGCCGTGTCCTCAATGGATGACATTCTCATGCAGATCCTAGTATTATCTGCAAAGGATGATACGGTGCTATGGTTTACATCTATGTCTGTCTGTTATGAGGAACAGGTTAGGGGCGAGTACTGTGCCTTGTGGAAAAGAGCTCTTCACTATGGCAGCTTCCGATTCAATTTTGTTTACCACTACTCTTTGTGTTCGATTGATTATAAAGTTGAAAATCCATCTGCCCACTTTGACAGTTATCCCTTTAGGACACATTTTGTGTGCTATTACACCATGATCGCACTTGTCAAAGACTTTTTGCAAAATCTGTAGTTGCTTTGCTGCCACCTTTACGGAGTGGGGCTATATCCGTTGTTTTAAGTGACTGTGGAATCTCACCTTGTGTCTACGCTCCTTCTCCAAAGCATACTTAGAAAGTGGTTACTTGCAGTTCCTAATGAACATAGAGTTCCAAGAGTCTGGGCCTGGGGCTGAATGCATGGGCATGTTGTCAATGGCTTTCTCAAAGTCTAGTGGAGTTAGGGTTATGTCAGAAATCTGGTGTTTATTGATAGGGTTTTGAGGCTCATTCATGAAAAAATTATTTGGATTGTCTATCTTTACACTGGTTAGTGGCTCCCTTAACAGAGTCGTATTGAGATTTCAGTATCTCGCTCATTTCTTTGTTGTCATCTGTGTAAGATCCGTCTTGTCTGAGCAGGGGCCCTATACTAGATGTGGCTTTTGCCTTGTTATTGGCATATTAAAAGAAATATTTCGAATTTCTTTCAAGTTCACTAATCGCTTTTAGCTCCTCTTGACTCTCCTGGATCCTGTATGAGTCCTTTAACTTAAGCTCAATATTTTCCACTTCCCTGGTTAGCGCTTCCTTCCGTGTTTCGAATAATCTAGCATTCTTGAGGGGCTCAGTGATTCGTCGGCTTCTCCTGTAGAGAGAGCGTTTTTCTCTCTCCAGTTTACTTCTTCTTTTCATTTTTCTTAGGGGAATATGCCTTGAACATAAATCAGCTTCTAGGAAGTTGATCTTTTCAAGGCACTGGTTAGGGTCCATGTTATTTAAGATATTTTCCCAACATGTTTCATTTAGGACATAGTTTACCTGGTCCCAGTTGATGTTCTTGTTGAAGTTGAATTTGGTGAAGGTACCCTCACAGCTGTATGCATTTTGCTGATCAGGATCCCTGTGCAGATTGTGAACAGAATTAATTGTTTTTGATATTATGTTTCTTACCAGGTCCTCATTATTTATTAAAATAAGGTCAAGTGTATTATCCAGTCTTGTTGGCTCCACTATCTGCTGGCTTAGGGTGTGTTTATTGCAGAAATTCAGCAGCTCATGTGTGTGTGACTTTTCACCTGAGCTGCCTCCAGGGATTATTTCTGCTACAACATTTGCTACATTCCTCCATTTTTTATGTCTTAGATTGAAATCGCCAAGCAGCAAGATGTTTGGGGATGGGACTGGAAAGTTTTGCAGACAGTAATGAATTTTTACTAGATGTTCCTTGAACTGTTGGGAAGTTTCACCTGGTGGCTTATACAAGTACAATGACTAAGTTTTGGTTCTCAATTTTTATTGTCAGAACTTCAACTACATCATTTGTGGTGTTCAGTAACTCTGTGCAAATGAGCGACTCTTTGACTTTCAAGCCAATTCCCCCTTGTTGCCTGTTCTTTCTGTCGCATCTGAAAAGGTTGTTCCCAGGTATCCATATTTCATTGTCAAAGTAATCTTTTGTGTGGGTCTCTGTGAAGGCTGCAAACATTGCATTTGACTCCCCTAGAAGTCCACTGATGAAAGGTATTTTGTTGTTGGTAGATGGCTTAATGCCCTGTATATTAGCAAAAATAAATGAGGTCGTGTTTGTTGGGGGATTTTGTTGATGGCATCAGTAGTTGTGAGTCTGGAGGAGCCACTGGCTGTGCCTCCAGTCCAACAAGGATCCAAGGTGGTGAACTATTTTGATTATTTCTTTCCATTTTCTTTCTTCGTGTCCTACCACTAAAAAATCACTAGGAGTGGAGTTTTCATAAATACTGTAACTACTATGATTTGTTTTACGGGGGGTGTACCTCCTGGTCCCTTTTAAGTGGTATGCAGGGCAGTTGGTGTTGTAAGATCATTTTTTAAGACCGGAAGAGTGGGGGCGCGCGCTCGCACACACACACTCAAGGAGCTCAACATGAGATTCAAAGAGGTGTTCACAGAGGAGACAGAAGGGCCTCCAGAAAGGCGGAGAGGTAGGGTACACCATCAGGTGCTGGACACAATACACACAACTGAGGAGGAAGTGAAGAGGCTACTAAGCGAGCTAGATACCTCAAAGGCGATGGGGCCGGATAACATTTCACCATGGGTCCTGAGAGAGGGAGCAGAGGAGCTGTGTTTACCCTTAACAACAATCTTCAACACATCTATCGAAACAGGGCAACTACCTGAGGTATGGAAGACAGCAAATGTAGTTCCATTTTTTAAAAAAGGAGACAGGAACGTAGCACTAAACTACAGACCAGTGTCACTGACATGTATAGTATGCAAGGTCATGGAGAAGATAATCAGGAGAAGAGTGGTGGAGCACCTAGAAAGGAATGAGCTTATCAACGACGGCCAACAC
The DNA here is from genome assembly GCA_009830355.1 of Cherax destructor. Taxonomy (NCBI): domain Eukaryota; kingdom Metazoa; phylum Arthropoda; class Malacostraca; order Decapoda; family Parastacidae; genus Cherax; species Cherax destructor. The sequence continues at coordinate 92,538 of WNWK01002225.1, forward strand.
GGTTTCAGAGACTGGAAATCCGAAGTGTCCCTGTTTGCAGATGATGTGAAGTTGATGAGAAGAATTCAATCGGACGAGGATCAGGCAGAACTACAAAGGGATCTGGACAGGCTGCAAGCCTGGTCCAGCAATTGGCTCCTGGAGTTCAACCCCACCAAGTGCAAAGTCATGAAGATTGGAGAAGGGCAAAGAAGACCGCAGACGGAGTACAGTCTAGGGGGCCAGAGACTGCAAACCTCAATCAAGGAAAAAGATCTTGGGGTGAGTATAACACCAGGCACATCTCCTGAGGCGCACATCAACCAAATAACTGCTGCAGCATATGGGCGCCTAGCAAACCTAAGAACAGCATTCCGACATCTTAATAAAGAATCGTTCAGGACCCTGTACACTGTGTACGTTAGGCCCATACTGGAGTATGCAGCACCAGTTTGGAACCTACACCTAGCCAAGCACGTAAAGAAGCTAGAGAAAGTGCAAAGGTTTGCAACAAGTCTGGTCCCGGAGCTAAGGGTTATGTCCTACGAGGAGAGGTTAAGGGAAATCGACCTGACGACACTGGAGGACAGGAGAGTTAGGGGGGACATGATAACGACATATAAGATACTGAGAGGAATTGACAAGGTGGACAAAGACAGAATGTTCCAGAGATGGGACACAGCAACAAAGGGGACACAGTTGGAAGTTGAAGATTCAGATGAATCACAGAGATGTTAGGAAGTATTTTTTCAGTCACAGAGTGGTCGGGAAGTGGAATACTTTGGGAAGGGATGTAGTGGAGGCAGGTTCCATACATAGCTTTAAGAAGAGGTATGATAAAGCTCATGGCGCAGGGAGAGTGACCCAGTAGCGGCCAGTGAAGAGGCGGGGCCAGGAGCTATGACACGACCCCTGCAACCACAACTAGGTGACTACACACACACACACAGCGAAGTGGCGGCCAGGAGCTGTGAATCGACCAATGCAACCACATATAGGTGAGTACACGCACAAAACAACACCTAAAACAAAAACAACAACAAAACAGACGTAGCATTTACAAGACATCTCACACGTCCCCTCCCTGTGTGAATTAGCCGTCGCACCAGTCATAATAACAGGATGAGTATAATCCGCTGTGAAGGATATGAAGACTTCTCTTCTTGTGGAGGAGTCAGGTGCTATAATCAACACCGTTCCTGACTGTGACCAAAATCTCTGTGACTGACGAAGGAAGAAACAGTTACATCCGTTGATGTCGCTAAGAAAGACTGGAGTAAAGATTTTGTTTAGTTTATCATAGGAAAAATGGGTCAGGCTTGATAATCAATCTTAGTTTCTCTGTGCTAATTCTTGACAAAACTAATAGGAGTTAACTTACGATCACTAGTTATGCTAATATTGAATAAGACTATTATTATACCGAGGTTAACTTTGAGAAAGAATAGATTCACATAATTCATTGAAGAATCCATAATTTACACAGAAGAGTAAATATTTATAAATCACTAGGCCTTAGAGCACATAGTTGCAGTTATAATGTATCAGGATTTGCATGCTTATTAACAATAATTCGAAAATTGATATGTGCGTCCAGCTTACCAAGCCAGCCAATCAGAGTTGTCACTTTATTTAAATCAAAAGTTCACTTTAATGTCACTCTCCTTTTATGTCACAGACACTTGACAGATAAATAGCCTAACTATCGATGTTAAATCTGCGACTTAAACCAGCCACATTATTCCCTCCTGACCTTCAGGATAAACACATACACAAAGTGATATATTACTCTCCGTCCTCCAAAGTCAGACAGCCAAAGGACAGGCAGGATCTTAATAAATCCTCCCCATAACAAATACGGTAAAAGATCTATGTTTATAAATGACCTATTATTATGAGGATACCTTTTGAGGATCATTGAGTTTTTTCCTCACCAGCATATCGTTTCGGTGGGATAACCCGAGAATGACTCTTCGTATCGGCCTAAAACTTTTAATGATTGTGTATCATAGATAAACGATGGCTAGTAGTGTTATATTAGTGGGAGGTGTAGCTCTTATTTGCTAGTTTTAAAACACACTTTTTTTTTTTAAGGGAGGGGGATTATCATTATGCACTAAATATAAAAAATTTATAATCCACTCGTTATTTTGAGTTTTCTGAGTTCATAATGGAACACCAGAATTAATCACGGTATAGCCAGTTTATATACAAAAGGGTTTAGAACATTTAGTATTTGTTGGTAAGACACATATGCAACACTAGGGTATCTTTATGAGGACGTTTCGCACACCAGTGGTTATATCAATTCATTACAGAGGTTATCAGAAGGTGTTGAATCTGGAGACAGTAGACGACGAGGTAATCAGTCCCTCAGCCTAGATAAAGGTGTTCACTTCTTGAGTAATCTGTAGCATAGATAGGTAGATGAACACTTATATGGGAGTCAGATGAGGTGCAGCAGTTGAAGGTATCGTCACCGTGGGCGGGACCCACTAGTGGAACAGGTCATGCCCAAGAGTTGGGCCAAAGGTTAGCAAACTGGTGGGCGAAACGTCTCCACAATAAAGATACCAAGGTGTTGCACATGTCTTGAAATCTTCCAACTGGTCTAGTGTGTCCTAGGAAAATAAGAACACTATTGTATACCATTACTTAGTTACCATTAGTGTTTTTATTTTCCTAGGACACACCAGACCAATTGGAAGATTTCACGACCTTTTTTTTTTTCTTTTTTTAACCGCCCACTGCGCTGCTCTCTCTCTGCTTCCCTCTCTGCCGCCCTCTCTGCCACCCTCTCCGCCGCCCTCTCAACAATAGTTTTGATAGTTGAACCAGAATTATAAACAACAATTGTGAACACTCATTGTAAACAACAGTGAGTGATAAATTTTCCTTGTGTGGTAGGTTAATAATGATAGGTGTGGAACGCATTCGGGGGTGGGAGGTTGGCGAGCGTTCTTGTGGGCGGCCTGGTGGGTGGGCTGATGGAAGGAGGTAAAGGCTGATAGAATGGGCGTGTGTTTTAAAGGATAGGTGGGCAGGCGGAGGGCTTGGTGTTTGGGTGGGGGGTTGGACGTGTATTCGGCGTATGGGCGTGCGGGTAGGCGTACGAGTGGGCGTGCGGGTGGGCGTGCGAGGTGTTATCTGGTTCACGTGCTGCCGGATGTTCCCTGCAAGAGATTTTTGGTGTAAATAAAAAACAGCGCGTGAGTTGCCGGTGAATTAATGAGGGAGTGGAGCGGAAGGTGTCTCTCATTGTCTCTCATTTCTTCTCCTGCTTACTGCAATTTTCTCTCTTCGATTTTTATCGCTGTCTATCTGTCTCGGTTTCAGTGTTTGTGTTTCAATCTCTCTTTCTGTCTCTTCCTCATTTTTCCTTGTCCGTTTCTTGACTCACTCTGATTCCTCTCCGTCCTCATGCCTTCTTTATTATCTCTGTTATCCTTTTTATCTTATTTTCCGCATCTTATCCTCCTCGGATAAGACAAATTGTAGATATAAATCCAGAAGTGCTCATGCTGAACTTCTTCAGAGGCCTAATTCCTAGGCCTTTTGTGTATCCATATGCTCTTGAGCTACAGTCCACAGGAAAAGTCTAAATCTAATTCCTCTTCTCTTCCTTTTCCTTCTTTCCTATTCCTGCTCTTTCTGTCCTCCTTCCTCATCCATCTACCTCCTCCCACATGCTGGAGCGGTGCTAGGAACGTCGAGAAATAGGCCTTGGGATTCTCAAAGGAAAATTTAAAGTCGTAAATTGAAGACAGTTTGCTCACTCACATCACTTTCTTAAGATGCGAATGTTTTAAAGATAAGCAAGTTTGAGCGTCCAACTTAAAGATACAAACCATTTAAAAAATATCCGCCTCGGAGTCGGGATGTTTTAGCATCTGAACCACAAACGTCTCGGAATCCTCCTGAGTAATATAAAAAGAGCTTCAATATTCACCTAAGTTGAAAAACAACCACGGAGGGGGGGGGAGTTGAATGATAGCTCTAGGTCTTTCGTGTTGCAATCAACATCAGGAGCTTGCAATGTTGCAGAAAAGAGATGGTCCAAACAAATACGATCACAGGGAACGCCTTTGCTGGCTAGCAGGAAAGGCGCTCCCTGCTTCTCTGAACTACAAATGGTGAGAGGGAATCACCAGCTGTCCCCAGCTGTTCTACTATAGATTTTTCAGTTCATTAAATATTTATGGAAATGTCATTTAGTAAGAAAATAATCAATATATTTTTTAAACTCTCTAATGGTAATTATCATAGCAGAATAAAATGCATGAGAATTATTATTAATTTTAAAATGAAATGGCCCAAAAAACAACAAAGGCTTCAATTATAGTTTATTGAACAGATTAACCCCTCAAAAAACTGAAGTTAATTCCATTTCATCGCTTTTCTTTTTGTTTCGTTTCCGTTTCCTTGCCTGCTTTCTGTTATTCATTATCACTTATATTTTCCCGATCATTTCTTCCTTTCCCTCTCTAGTTATCTCCTCTTTCATTTCTCACCGTCTACCTTTATATTCTCTTCCATCGCCTTTTGATCATTAACCATTTCATTTGTTTTATGTTTCTCTACTTCCCTCCTCCCAATCTGTCCCTTTCCATTACCTTCTATTCATTTCTCTTTTCCATATTCTTTCCACCTTTGCATATTCTTTAATCCCATTATTTTCGAGTCTCTCCTCTTCATTGCCACTTCCATATTCCTTCCTTCGTAAACCCCCATCCCGGAGGTCGGCTCCCCTTCCCATTTCACTGTCGACAGGCAAAACTTGTATACCTATGACACATATTTAGCGAGAATCCATCTCTGGTGCCAGTAGAGTGCCAGGCTGATGGAGGGGGGTGTCATGGCCCCCTGACACAAGCATAATGTGTGTCAATCATTCCTGAAACACAGTGCCAATTTTCGTCACGTTTTTGACGATTTTAGTGATGCTGTTTGTGTGAGGGAGGATGAGAGAGAGAGAGACAGACAGACAGACACACACACACACACACGCGCGCGCACACACACACACACACACACACAGTAAACACACACACACACACACACAGTAAACACACACACACACACACACAGTAAACACACACACACACACACACAGTACACACACACACACACACACACACACACACACACACCAGTCAAGGACCAGATAATCAGGCTGAGGAAGGAAGGAGGGGAGATCACAAGAAACGACCGAGAAGTATGTGAGGAGCTCAACATGAATTTCAAAGAAGTGTTCACAGAGGAGACAGAAGAGACTCCAGAAAGACGGAGAGGTTGGGTACACCATCAAGTGTTGGACACAGTACATACAACCGTTTAAGAAGTGAAGAGGCTGCTAAGCAAGCTACATACCTCAAAGGCGATGGAGCAGGATAACATTTCTCCATGGGTCCTGAGAGAGGGAGCAGAGGCGCTATGCGTGCCACTAACAACAATCTTCAACACATCTATCGAAACAGGGCGACTACCTGAGGTATGGAAGAAGAGTGGTGGCGCACCTAGAAAGGAATGAGCTTATCAACAACAACCAGCAAGGTTTCAGGGATGGGAAATCCTGTGTCACAAACCTACTGGAGTTCTATGACAGGGTGAGAGCAGAAAGACAAGAGGGAGAGGGGTGGGTAGATTGAGTTTTCTTGGACTGTAAAAAGGCTTTTGACACAGTTCCACACAAGAGATTAGTGCATAAGCTGGAGGACCAGGCAGGTATAACAGGGAAGGCGCTGCAATCGATCAGGGAACACCTGTCGGGAAGACATCAGAGTCGATTCATGGTACGTGACGAAGTGTCAGAGTGGGAGCCTGTGACGAGCGGGGTTCTAAGAGGGTCAGTCCTAGGACCGGTGCTGTTCCTGGTATATTTGAACGACATGACGGATGGAATACTCAGAAGTGTCCCTGTTTGCAGATGATGTGAAGTTGATGAGAAGAATTCAATCGGACAAGGACTAGGCAGAACTACAAAGGGATCTGGACAGGCTGCATGCCTGGTCCAGAAACTGGCTCCTGGGGTTCAGCCCCACCAAGTGCAAAGTCTTGAAGATTGGGGAAGGGCAAAGAAAACCGCAGACAGACTACAGTCTAGGGGGCCAGACACTACAAACCTCACTCAAGAAAAAGAATCTTGGGGTGAGTATAACACCGTGTACATCTCCTGAGCCGCACATCAGCCAAATAACTGCTGCAGCATAAGGGCACCTAGAAAAGCTAAGAATAGTATTCCGACATCTCAATAAGGAATCGTTCAGGACCCTGTACACTGTGTATGTCAGGCCCATACTGGAGTATGCAGCACCAGTTTGGAACCCACACCTAGCCAAGTAAGTATTGAAACTAGAGAAAGTGCAAAGGTTTGCAACAAGACTAAGGGGTATGTCCTACGAGGAGAGGTTACGGGAAATCGAGCTGACGACACTGGAAGACAGGAGAGATAGAGGGGATATGATAACGACTTATAAAATACTGATACAGAATGTTCCAGAGGTGATACACAACAACAAGGGGTCACAGTTGGAAGTTGAAGACTCAGATGAACCACAGGGATGTTAGGAAGTATTTCTTCAGTCACAGAGTTGTCAGGAAGTGGAATAGTCTGGGAAGTGATGTAGTGGAGGCAGGTATGATAAAGCTCATGGAGCGGGTAGAGTAACAAAGTAGCGGCCAGTGAAGAAAGAGGCGGGGCCAGGAGCTGTGACTCGACCTCTGCAACCACAACTAGTTGAGTACACACACATAGACACATCCACTCAAATACAGACAAAGGAACAAAGAGACAGACAGACAGACAGACAGATATGTTTTTTTTATTTTTTTATTACCACATCGGCCGTTTCCCACCAAGGTAAGGTGGCCCGAAAAAGAAAAACTTTCATCATCATTCACTCCATCACTGTGTTGCCATTGGCGCGGTTACACGATAGTTATAAAACATCACCATTAACACTCCTCCTTCAGAGTGCAGACACTGTCTATCCCATCTCCAGGACTTGAGTCCTGGAGATGGGATAGACAGTTAAAATACATGAATATACGTCGAGTATGACGCGGTTGTATGGAGCCCACATTTACAAAAATAGAAACTGCTGAGAGATAAAACACAAGTGGATCCAAGAATTACGAAATCTGTGCAAGAAGAAATATTGTAAACACTAAATTTGTTTTTATAGACAATGCGAGGAGAGGCGCAATAAAGTACCTAGAAGCTCTTGAGAGTCTACAAGAAAAATACAGCTCAGCGATAACGCCCTCGACTCACAACCGATGGGTATGGGCTCAATCCTGGGGCGGGTGGAGACGCGGCGCGTGTTGCCTTACACCTGTTACCCATATTCACCTAGCATTAAATAGGTACCCGGGAGTTAGATGACTTTTGTGAGTCGCATCCCTGTGCGGGTAGGATCTGTATTTGCAATAGGCTGAGGTGGGCTAATTGATGTTAATCTGCTAATTCACTGGTATAAAACATCGTAGGGAAAAAAATATCTTTGAATTAGCAAGTGAAAGAAAATATATTATTTAAAGTCTTGGAAGAAAGTGTAAAAAAAAAATTTAATTTTTTTTATAGAGTATTTGACGAGTAGACTGATCTCTAGGAGGGTGTGAGTGCAGGTCTGGGAGGCGGGTGTGAGTGCAGGTCTGGGAGGCGGGTGTGAGTGCAGGTCTTGGAGGCGGGAGTGAGTGTTGGTCTGGGAGGCGGGTGTGAGTGCAGGTCTGGAATGCGAGTGTGAATGCAGGTCTGGGAGGCGGGTGTGAGTGCAGAGTTTGTGTCTCGTGCTTATCACAAAAAGAATGGAGCCTCCAGCCCACCTTGCACAGAACAACTCCATGTGGGATTAGCACTGCATAAATAATAAACAAATAACCCCCACATAGGAGAGAGGAGCTTAGGACGACGTTTCGATCCGACTTGAACCATTTACAAAGTCACACTTTTTTTTTAATCTTTTTCAGATTATTTTTGAAATTAAGAGATGGGACACCGCAGTCGTAGCTCTGCCAATTTAACCACAAAGTTAATTATACAATCATCAGGAGTACAAAGAAAGCTTCAAGTTCTTCCACTAAGACTTGAGATATGACGAAAGGATACGAGAGTTGAACATCAACTAAGAGAACGAAGAACCAGAGGAGACATGATCACAACATACAAGATACTGGATAAAGTTGAAACGGATAATTTTTTTTGTCCATGAAAGAGAGAGCGAATGATGTGACACAGACGAAAATTACAAATTCAGTAAGTGGATATAGGTGTGAATAAGACCTGCCTCGTATGGGCCATTAGGCCCATACGTTTCACTCAACACTGGACCCTTTCAAGTGTTGGGTGAAACGATGCACAATTAAAGGTCTTTTAAACCAAACGAAGACGGAGCCAAAGACCTGGGCACATCCAAACAAATAAGGCAGCCTCCTGGAGCAAATCTGACTTTTATTATTAACACATAATCTGACAATGAATTGATAAAGTATTACACAGACCGAAACATCGTCTGTAATAAAGCACAGTTCTCTGCTTTAACTGTCTGTCTACCATACCGTACTTGTGGGTAATTCTTGCTATACTACACAACCCCACAAACACAACTTAGATAATATGTGAATAAGACAATACGAAGTTGATGGCATTTTGTTAAGTAGATGTTTCGTCCACTAAGGATTTTTATCAATGCGCGAAACGTCTTCTCAACAAAATGTCATAAACGGCTTGCTGTGTCTTATTTCATCCTGGTTGGTATATTCTTTCAGTGGTATACACAGCTTAATGAATATTTACAATAACAATAAACTTGATTATCTCTCCCTCAACTTCCCTCTTCATTTTTTCCTTGACAGGCAACTTGAAATGCATCAGCCGCTGACTCCATAATGTTTGCTTTCCATTTTCCGTCAAGGCCAATGAATATAAAGCGAAAGAGGATGGGAGGTTTACGCGGGGATAGATCTCATTTAATTAGATTTTTTTCCTGAGAAGCGCTGCCAGAATTTTTATCTTGGGATCGCCATAGCTGGAGGTCCCACCAGCCTTTGAAAAGAAGTGAGAGTTTTAAAGATATTTCGTGTTTTGAAAGTGAAATTGTTTTCTGGAGAATGAGAGGGGATGAAGGTGCCTTGATCTGTTTGTGTCAGTCTGTCAATTATTCCGTCTACCTTTTATTAGTCTGTCTATCACCAAGTCTGTTTATCTGTCAATTAGTCTATCATTCTATTTGCCACTTTGTCTGTTAATTAGTCTGTCAGTTCATCATTCTATTATTTTCCAATCTTCTCACTGCAAGAACAAAACACTTATTTTCTATTTGATTCTCGTATAACTTATTTTTGTTATTGTGTAAATGGCCACACGTGTCCGCATAAACAGGTGGTCGTGGGTTATGATACATCTTGTGACAGGCCCTACGAGAGGTCGTGTAATAACATAAGAACATTAGAAAGAAGGAGCACTTCAGCAGGCCTACTGGCCCAAGCTGGTCTTGTCCAACTCATACTCTCCCACACCCACTCATGTATTTGTCTAACCTATTTTTGAAACAACACACCGTTTTAGCTTCAATGACGTTACTCGGGAGTAAAATAACAAGACCTATAATACATCCTTTAATAGCATCATATTGTGTTATAGCCATGACATCCTGGAATTATGAGGTATTTTAACTATGTAGTGGTCAGATAAGTGGTGCTGGAGTCATGTGATGCTCCAGGCTATTGGGTTCTATAGCCATATTTAACGACCTGCATGTCAGGAAGAGGAAAGGCCTTTTGTGAAGTTTCTGAAATGTAACAAAGCAGCGAGAAGCCGAAACGACGAGAGAGAGGATAGTAAAACAGGTAGGCACAAGTGTAAAGATAATAGGAAAGAATGATTTTAAATTTTTAGAGTTTGCCGAAGTGGCTAGCTTTATTTGTGCGCCCCCATATTTCCCTTGTGGACGGTCACGGCTAATTTATTGCGCATCCCATATCCAT